>OZ024823.1:31397478-31908272 GCA_964016985.1 Anodontia alba | reverse complement strand
GGCATGTTTTCGTAATGATGTTCGCTGCATGCGTAGGTTAGGTTTTAAAGAAAGAATTGTTTAGATGTATCCATATGTGTTGTATGGGTAGGACTCTGAAACAAAGATAACGCAGTTATTCGCTGATGTATGACTGAACTGAATATGACATTCTAAAATGTTTTTTTTTTTTTTTTTTTTTGAATGCATTAGTATCCTCTGAAAAACGGAGCGGGCATTTTATTCGAACTTCTCTTATGTAACATTTCAAATTAAATACCGTGGCGCAGGGAAAATAAGACAAATCCTTCAAGCTATCACTGATTCTTCTAATTGGCAGTGAAGAGTCAAAGCGCGAAGATAAGAGCCGCAATGTCAGAAAACGTACCCTCGCACATGTGCGCCCAATGTGCGCCCAGCGAAAATTCAGCCTGCGCATTCGCGCAGTTTGATCTGAATCTTCGCCGGGCGCAATTCGTATAGCCAAGGATGCAAAGTTTCTTCAAGCGGACAACGAAGACACTGATCAGACTGCGCGTATGCCTAAGTATGTCTAAAATTTTGAGAAACTTCTGTAGAATGTGATGATAAGATTTGATATTCGTCCCGAAAGATACCTAGGCAAACAGTGTAGACAAAGATAAGACATCATAGAACACGGTGTTTGTTCATGGTACACAGTTTGCCATGACATAAGCAATGAAGCTAATTTCAAAAGACATGCAACAAACCTTTAAACATATAGTTTTAACATTCATGGTAGAAAAAAAAAAGTGATTGAATTTGTTAACGTTTAGCATGTTGAGTAAAAATATCAGTAGACGATACTTGAAATATTTATCTCATTTTTCCTAGATAACAGACTTTGACATTTCATGCAAATTATCAAAGTCTATTTGCTGGAAAAAAAAAAATAAGAAAAACAGCATCAATTTGTTGTACAGTAAAACCTGTGTAAGACAGCCACCTTTGAAATTGACCTTAGTGATTGATGTGGAAAAGTGGTTGTCTTATAAAGGTACATGTCATGTAATTTTGCTAGCAAAATTACATGATATGTACCTTTATAAGACAGACAACTTTTTCCACATCAATCACTATTTAATGTCAGTCTCGAAGGTGGCTCTCTTACACAGGTTTTACTGTATGCTGAATCTGTCCAGAGAGTGGTAAAGATTAATACTGACTAGAAGCTATCGCCCAAACAATGTCTTTTGTCGTTTCTGTCGCATCCGCTAATATTCTAATATTATAATGTTTCTTATGTATAAAACTACTACCTTAAGACTACTGCCCTTACACCAGCTTTCGGAAAGTCGTTTTTTTTGCCTGACGCTTTACATAGAAGAATTAAATTGGCAAATTTTGTTATGCTTTAATGTAAAACCATTTTTCGTAACTATGTATACACAAAGTGTTTTATTCTAACGGTTAGTTTAAAAAAAATGAATATTTTCATTTTTTCCATTCGTAAAAATGGCTGCAATTATGCAGAAATCGGTAGGGTAGGTAAACTTGAGACAAGTTTTCAAGAAGTTCCTCTCGTTCAAATTTTCTGAAATTTTCGCATTATTGTCATGAAACATAAATGATTATAAATCGTCAAAGAAAACAATATTTCCTATGATGAAAACTACAAAATATCACTTTACTATAGAAATTGCAGAGGTCAGACCTATTTTTCCCCAAAACACAGAAACAGCAAAGGCAATGGTTTCTGATAAGATCTGACCAATTAGAAGAAAACGTTTTCATTAAAATAAAACTCCAAGCAAGAAACGTCTTTCCGAGTGATGTCGAAAGGACAGTAACTCCACATGACCAATAATTTACACTGGCTTCCACAAGCATTATATTCATAAGTTTGACTCTCGAATCTTGGGTTTGCAAGTTTGGTTCCAGGTGATGTCGGTGTCTGTTTGAAGGTACAGTTACTGATCTTGAAGTAAATTGGCAGTGATAAGCACTTCCAAGCATTTAGGCAATTTGCCACGCTATGACGGGAGATAACCGACGATGATTGACGATGCCATGTGCGTTTCTCGGCGTCATGTCTGCTTAGCCATGATTAATGACGAGGCAACGCGGTACAAGACCCGCATCGTTATGCGGCATTCACACCACGAAGTACATTCCGCTAATTGCGAGTTTTTTTTCGAGTTTCAGCGACCTACTCTAACAAATTGCCTGCTGGTACCGCGCCTCCTAATTCCTGAAAGTTATGCTTCACTTACAATTGGATTTTAACACCATGGAACCAGACGAGTCAATTGCTCTGGTAATCTGGAAATGGACCTCTTTGGATGTTTTGACTTTTTATCGGCAGTTTTAGACGAAAGAAGCTTTTATTCCACGCAAAGAAACAATCATTTGGAAAATGGATGTGTTAATGCTTTTTGGGTATATAGAGTGTTTCTGAACAATAATCTGCCTGCTTCATTTCCTTCGCTAATCTTTATGGGTATTCAATGGTAGTTTTGGCATTTTGTCTTAATGTATGAGACAACGTTTTAATGTCCGTGTCTAAAACAGATTCTTTCTCTTGCATCCACAAAGCATAACATTGATATCGCAATATTGTCTTTTAGGGTGAAACGTTAACCCGTTTACCCCTGAGTTTCCAAAATTGACTCTGAATTTGGACATATTCATTGTTGCAAATAGGAGTTTCAGTCAAAAATCAAAACAGAATGGCAAACAGTGTAGATCCAGATGAGCCGTCTCATCTGGATCTGCAGTGTTTGCAAAGATATATGTGTTGGACTAACCCCTAATTTTCCGCCCATTATTTTCTGCAAAAAAAAAAACCAAAAAGAACAAAAAAAAAAAAAAAAAAAAAAACTCAACCACGCGCCATTGATAGCCACCTGGTGGCGAAAAGGACCGGCATTATATACCAAAATAAACCGAAGTTGTGGGCCAGGCAGGTCAGAGCAAATAGTGCAGACTCATACCAGACGCCGCATTCTGCGTCATTCAGGGTCTACACTGTTTGCAACTCATCTAGCAGAGATTTAGACACACCAGTAGGTACAATATACGTAGTAAAATGTAAAATGTATCAACAAGTATTAATTACACTTCGAATTCTCGTTGCAGACCTTTTCAGTCTAAAGTGACATTTAGTCGTCAATAGACTGGTTTCTTGCAAGTAAAGAAGGAATGGGTAAAATTGGTTCCTGGTTTCAAGGTTGCTTACAAAAGTGTTTCATCAGATGTTTGGCAGTAAAAGCGTGACACAATAAAATGATGTCCTTTTTGGCATGCCATCTAGCGGCAGATAAAATTAAATGTTGCACACAGTCTAAGATAATATCAGACAATAAAACCTGCAAGTATTCTCTTTACCTGGTCGTGTTATGATTATTCTTCAAAAGAGTTCTCTCTTTATTACTTTTAAATTAAGGGAATTGAATACAGCTCCAAGGAAAACAACTCTGACATGGAAATGTTGTTTCGCTTCTTATTGGGGCTGCTCTTAAAGGGAAGAATTTGCTCCCTGAGAAAGCAAATACTTCCCTTTGAGAGTAGCCTGGTAATTGTAAGGATTCAAGTACTAGGAGCCTAAATTCCTGTCTGTAAAAGTTGTATACCTTTGAAAAGGTGGCAAAATATTTCCCCTTAAACCTAATTGCTTTTCACATAAAATACAACATCAGATTACAGGTAATAATCATCAGGAAGAAAGGGGGTGTCAGTACCACTTGTTCCATATATGGAACCTTAGTAGCAATATATAAATTCAATGAAATATACAAACACTTAATATTTCTGTTCTAGCCTTTGATCTTGGGGTGGAAATTTACAATTCTTTCAAGTTTTGACGAGGCAACAGTAAAATATATGGAGCGCACCAGACTTGATGATTGGCGTTAAATGGGGTCCTGCTTGGGGTAATATCTATTTCGTCGGGAACTTGTCTTGGCTAGGAATACTACAGACTCAGTCGGTTGCAGGCAAACACCTAATTTTGATCTCCATTTAAGGTCAGTCGGCGAATTTGCCCTGTTTACCCGAAGTATTCGGACAGACAGATTCGACAAACGTTGTGTCTGATCAGGGTCTGCTCTGTTTGTTACACGTCAAGCAATGTTTAGACACCACAAATTGTAGTGCATATAGCTTGTTCAAATTTCAGGATAGGTATGGTAAAGAGTTAAAGCGTCCGAATATTTACGGTGAATACTGTACACTCGAAGCTCAAAAATCGGGTTTGCCCCACTTTGTTACTGGTTTTATTTTCTACTTTATTCTGATACTGCAGAAAACGTGCAGTCTATACCAAGATACATGCATAGGAGGATGTCAAATGAAGTTTTCCTGCTGACCATTTCAAGGCGGTTTCTCTGTTGCAGTCCTTCTGTATGGTCGTCGGTATTTTCATATGTAGTGTCTGTTTTATCATAATTTGTTCCTCATCTCTCCTTTTGGTGCCTCTGGAGGGGAGGGCTGTGCTTCGTGATCGTGGCATTTCCTGGGTATTTTCATTTAATATATTTATGCACTATTTCCATCCCTTGAAACTGCATCTCTTATGAAAACTTGTCTGTACGTACCTACGCATAACGAGAACACGCATATTCAGATATATATAGATAATTTCACCTCCAAAAACGGAAAATTTTCAGATGAAAAAAAAAAAACTGATATTTTTTTATATTTCTGCTCAAATTATAGATTGTGGGTATTCACCACAATCTATGATTTGAGCAGAAATAAGAAAAACTAATGTATACATACCCCTGTAAACCCCAGTTTTACAATATAAAAGTGGGGTTTGAGGGGTCCAAAATTATATAGGCGTGTTTTCGTGATGGGTGGGAGGAAAACGGAAGCGTATTATGTAAATACTGTTATTTCAAATATGGGTTATACAATTTCGTTCTACTAACTTTGTATTGAGGATTTTTATATGTACACCAAAATGATTTCGTGAGTAAAACCCATAAACAAGCGAAGTACTTACACGAACACAAATCATTAATTTTGAGCGTAACCCATCGGATTCTTGCAGATTTGCGCCGAAACACATTAGAATAAATCACCAACCGGGGACGTAGCTTCGCGTTCCAATAACAAACCACTCACAATGAGTTGATATATGTACCTTACCAAATAGTGTCTACAAGTGTTGGGTAAATATAGACCGCGGACCTGTAATTTATAACTTCGACGGATAATTGAAGTCAAAGGGCGTTGTTCTTTGCCTTAATTTATTTCTTAACGATGCTTATTAGTCTATGATGCTACATTTAATCCGTGCCCATATGTATTAATAATAGTAGAAATATTATCATCATCAATCTAACCAAACGAATATAAATATTTAAAAAAAATGCATATTGAGTAAACGAATATACATTGATTTTATCACTACAAAGTATTAAAAATATATAATCCATTTTATGCCGCGTATACTGTGCTATCTCAACTCTTTGGAAGGTCCTTTTCCAATAAAAGAGGTATCACGATAGTTTTTATTATCGTCTGATTTCGGTCTGCACTACTTTCAAATGCCCCCCTTTATAGGACGATAGAAATAAATCGGATAAACCAAAATAGGGCTGTAACTCTTGTCATGCTGAATAAATTAAGATGCCACGCCCACTTCTAATTTTCAGCCAATCAGATTATTTGATCCAATTTGTTTATACAAATTCAAAAACTGAATGGCAGTTGTTTTCAGTAACCAACTGATCTGGATCTACACTGTTTGCAAAGGAAGGGCATATCCGGGTTCAGCTGGACAAGGGTTAACCCATTGCTTTCTGGGAAGTGTATTCAACGAACAATAAAATTACCTGGTTGGCTTCACTAAAATAATGACGGCAACTAAACTTCAAGACATAACGTAAACATCTGTGTATACTGAATCAAAAATGGCTTCCCATTTAAGGATCACCCACTATTTAAAATTACGACCAAAAATGGCATTCCAAATCAGTTCGTTTCTTATATTTGTTATCGCATAATGACCAGAGCATTTGTTTTAGCTATGCACGTTTTAAATCATAACTCTTACATTTACAGTCGACTCTCGTTATCTGGAAGTCCAAGGGACTCTCTAAAATACTTCAAGATATCTGTATCTCGAGATATCAGATTTGCAGAATTGAGGAAAAAAATATATCGAACAATCACATTTCACAAATGATAATGTAATTTGAGCCATGGAGTTATATCGAAAATATTGTGGTAAAGAGGAGACATTGCTCCTTGTTCCTTACAGGATCAATTTCTCCTCTTTTCTACAATATTTTTTACCAGATTTTCACTTCGAGATAAGCGGTTATTCAAGATAAGCAAAGTCCAGATAACGAGAGGCGACATTTATAACATTTTCTCGCAGCTCCTTCTTCGAGTTCTACAAAATGATCCAGTTTCTTCAAATCAAATTTTAATTTTCTACTACACTTTAAGTCATTTCATCAAACGTTTAAACACGCACACGCACATGCGCAAACACGCTAAATTAACACACGGACACAGGCACGCACACGTACACGCGCAAACTCGATTAAAAAAAAAAAGTACGAACCCGTTGATAAAAGCTTTTTAAGCATGTGGATATACTATTACGAAAACACGCCTTTTCAAATATATTGAAAATTTCGCCACCAAAAACTGGAAGTGTTTCCAGATAAAAATTCTGATATTTTTCATATTTCTGCTCAAAACATAGATTGTGGATACTCGTTAGAACCGCCTCGCCTCTATTTTTTTAAGCAGAAATATGTAAACCCCAGTTTTACTATACAAAACTGGGGTTTAAGGAGGTCAAAATTATATAGGCATGTTTTCGTGATGCTTGTAGACATATCAAACTACAAAAAATACAGTACATTTTATATTTTGCCAGCTGACGCAAGTAGATAGACAGAGAGAGAGAGAGAGAGAGAGAGAGAGAGAGAGAGAGAGAGAGAGAGAGAGAGCAGGTATGGGCTACAGAAAAAAAAAATCCAAGCATAGCTGAGCCCATGTTCTCACGTTTATTTAAAAAAAACGCAGTTCTAAATTTACTGAGACAATTAATGTGGTGTCTTAAAAACATCTTATTTGCGTTTTTATTAATTACCTATGCTACGTGGTTGGAATACCTATTTACGAAACCTACACAAAAAAGGAATAATGCTCCAGTCATAAAGATATACGGGCAACGAGCTAGAATAACGAGTCTTTGTTTTTATTTTTTATTGATATAGGTTATGGCAATAAGAATCTTTTTATAAGAAGTTTATAGTTGGCATAAAATGATTCCTGTCACTTCAAGTTGTTCATTCATATTACTGTTATGATGACATTTTCCTTGCCTTAAACGCCTAGCACTCTAGGTAAAATTTTTAGAAGACGACATTTTGAAATATTTTTCCTATTTTTCCTAGAAAATAGGATTTGGCACTTCAAGCAAATTGTCTCCAAATTGCCATGAAAAGCCGGATTCTATTTTCTAGGAAAAAAAAAAGTAAAACATATCATCAATTTGTCGTCTGCTGAATTAGCCGCTTGGTTTTGTGTAAAATAAAATTTGCATCACGAAAACACGCCTATATAATTTTGACCCCCTTAAACCCCACTTTTATACAGTAAAACTGGGGTTTACAGGGGTATACAGTATTTTTCTTATTTCTGCACAAAACATAGATTGTGTGTACTCGTTAGAACCGCCTCGCCGAGACGGTTCTAACGAGTACCCACAATCTATGTTTTGAGCAGAAATATGAAAAATATCAGAGATTTTTATCTGAAAATTTTCAGTTTTTTGGGGGTGAAATTTTCTATATATTTGAATAGGCATGTTTTCGTAATGACCTGGAAGCAGTCGTGTGAATGTATTATTATTATTATTATCGTCGTCATTATTATTATTTGTTTTTGTTGTTGATGTTATAGTTTCAGAAGAAAGAATTTGTGATGCGTAACGAATAATAATAAAAATGTAAATAAAAATAATAATAAAGATTATTATTATTATTATTATTATTATTATATAAATCAAACCCGTGTTAAGTAAGCACAATAGAAAAGTCAAAAGTTCTTGCTAAAGCAGGTGCTTGTTTAGTATGGATAAATCTGCACTTAACATTCTTGTATGGAACCTTAAAAACCGGCCTTTAAATACAAGTGATCGCTTAATACAGATGGCCTTTGAGTGGAGACAATTTGCATGGAATATCAAACCCTGTTTTCCAGGAAAAAAAAATCACCAATTTGTTGTCTTCTGAATAAGCCCAGAAGGTGGTAAGGGTAAACCTATCCTGCTATTGCGAATACAAACTGATATTTTATTATTTTTATTAACGTTATTAAAATTGTCATTTTTATTAATATTTTGCCTGGAAAGCTCATTTTTGGAAAGCTTACTTGCAGTTCTTGGAAGATATTATCGTAATTGCATATCATCGAGTTTATTAATAAAATATTGTTTAAACCCGCAAGCCAAAGAATTAATTTATTTGTCGTCTATAAACAAAATGCGTCTCTTCAGGGCATGCGCGGACACAGAAATCCCGGATCAGCTTTGAGTTCGCGTAGCCTAGTCAGGGTATTTATTTTCTGTTTATAGAATTACCAAATATTTTGTACCGTATTTACCTTAAGTATGGGGATCGACGAGCCTCAGTAAACAGTGAAGACCCAGATCAGACGCCGCAAACGCGGCGTCTGATCAGGGTCTACAATGTTTTCCTCAGGCCTGTATGTTCGATTACTTTATACCATTTATATATGGTAGAAAGAATGCCATACAAAGGTTGTTTACAGCACATCAACACAGGTAAAAATGAACTTTAAATTTTGAAAATTTGATAAGGAGTTAAAGTGTTCCAATACTTAGGGTTAATACGGTATATACCAACAGAGTATGAAGGTCATAATGAGGCTGTGTTACTTATCTAGGTAATCGAAATCAGTGCATTTCGCATATGATCGAATGCAACCTTTTCGCTTGACGCGGTGAATTTTTCTCTGCAGCAGGGTAACCAAATATGTGAAAATAAAATCAGTAAAATAATATTGTCAATCAGAATTTCACGTTGAGAAATTCGTGTCTTGAAATAGGAGAAATATCCATAATGAATAAGCGAAATGAATTGGGTAGCTATTTGAACCACTTATAAATTGTTAGCCTGTTGTTATCTGTCAGGTCGCCCTGGCCATACATTTATTAGGGTGGACATGTATTGATAAGAAATCTGTTCGTTTGTCGGGGAAACATATATCATGCACTGCTTTCTGTAACAACTTGAAGAAATTTATTGTTGAAGGAAGGCACACCTCTCACTAATAAAGGCGCGAGCTCAGTCAATTCGAGTCAGTTGCATTGTCTGTTGAAAACTTGTTCATTTCAGTTTCCACAGTGAAAAAAATACAAGTGAAAAAGACACCATTTCACGTTCATTTAAAATTTGCGTTGGCAACTTGTATGCGAGGAGACATATATGGACGTGGATTACAAGAGACATGAACAGCGCCGATATGACAACAACTGACAAGATGTCGTGTTTAAGAGACAAGCAAATTGTTTGGATCAAACTGACTCATTTGCTTCTGGTAAATTGTGAAAGGAATATGTTTTGTGTTGGATTCAAAGGGATTTTTATTAAACTGGTTAATTCACTGGGAGCGTCTATTATCCTAAATTAGATTTTTTTTCGGATATTTCTAGTTTTACAATGGACTGCAAAATGTGTTTTCCTAGCACTTGTATTTGGTATTCGTAAGAGGCACTGTGACGTAGAAGTTAGGGCGGGCACCACAACTAGATGTTTACAATATATATATATATATATATATATATATATATACGGAGTATATAGAACATTGTTGCGCATGTCCGCTCACATATGTAACAGAACTGTTCAAGTCTTTAGTTTTTTATCCAGTTCTACATTTTTATAGAAAGATAACCGCTCGGTATTATTATTATTATTATTATTATTATTATTATTATTATATAATTTCTAACCATTTTGGTCCAGTTTTGTCAAAGACATATCAAACATTACAAAGAAATTAGAATATTTTCTTTGTTACCGTTGTTTTTCTTAATATATCACTATTAACAGAAACGTGAACATATTTAAAACTGCAACGTGACAAATTTACCTTACGATACGTGAATCCAGAGTAAGCTCGGATCACATCCCTTGCAATCTGTTCGTTTTTCTCTGTTCATAAATATAAACTACTGCGTGAATACGCCATCTGATCTGGACTTTCATTGTTGATATATGCGATAGGGAAACGTTTCCCATATTTCGGTTAGTATATCAATATAAAAAAATAAAAGCATGGATTACCGTATTTACTCAAAGTATTTGGACACCTTAACTCCTTGTCATATTTGTCGTAGAACTCAAACATGTCTATTTTACTAACGACTGATATGTCTAAAACCTAATGGATGAGTTGCAAACAGTGTAGACCCTGATCAGACGCCGCGTTCTGCGGCGTCTGATCTGAGTCTACACTGTTTGCACAGGCCCTGTCTGTCCGAATATTTTTGGTATATATGTAGAAAAAATGTACATTAAAGCGGGACTCGAACACGCGAAAAGTCAAATCGATGCACTGTACGGAATATCGTTTAATCAGCGCAATATAAAACATGTGAGATACTTTGGCAACAGTCTGATCAGAGTTTGACCTGTTCGCTTATTTTGAAGATCTATCTATCTTCTCATGACAGACATTTGATTTTCTTATGAACAGAGCATATTTCGAAACCTGTCTTTTAACATTGAGCATTTTATAATTGAAATACGCAGAATAGATTATGATACAAACTGCTTGATTTGATTGTCGCAATTTTACAGTAAGAACATATTTCTATAGTCAAAGACAAATCCCATGGAATAAATAAATAAATAAAAAAGTAAATAAATAAATAAATAAATAAATAAGGTTCTGAATGTAAAATTATAAGCTAGCGACTTGCATGTTTCGATCCCGCGACCTTTCTCAATTCATCTACTAAAAACGAACATAATAATCAGATAATAAAAAGTAAATTTGAACATAGTTTCATAGTAGCAGAAAAGGCTGGACATCAGTACGGCGTCAGCATCTCGGATGTAATGCATTAATGATGTACATTTAATTTTAAAAGTTGAACATATTTGCGCAACTTAAAAAAAAAAATAATGTTTTACAAATACAATGTACCAATGCTTAGCTTCCATAAAAGGACAAATGCAAACAGTGCAGACCCAGATCAACGCAGCAGAACGCGTCGTCTGATCTGGGTCTACACTGTTTGCAATATATAGTTTGCAATATATACAGGGATTGTTGTAAAATATATTGAAACCAACAACAAAAGAAAACAAAAAAAAAAAAAAAAAAAAAAAAAAAAAAAAATAAAAAAAAAAAAAAAAAACAACAAACAACAACAACAACAACAACAAAAACAACAACAACAACAATAAAACAAAAAATTAAACAAGCCTAAAATGATAGATGTACATGTCCAAACAATATGTTGGATAACTGGTGGAAATTTGTAACATTTGGTTTAATATCGCCAGAGTACAGGTTTATCGCTGCCAAGCACGTTTTCAGGTTTGTTTCTATTGCAAATACTCTATACTTCAATTAATACATTATGCGATTTTTTATATTGCAGGGAATCATATTGAGTGTTTACTACTTCATTGATAATAAAAATTAAACACGTAAATAAATAAATAAATAAACAAATAAATATTTCTAAATCGTTACATAAAATAGGCACGTGATATAAAAAATGTGTAATAAAATAGAAACGGATCTACGGTATTCGGGCACCTCAACTCCTTACCATATTTGTTCTAAAATTTGAACAAGAATAATTTACTACCCAATATTGTATCTAAAAATTGCTGGATTAGTGGCAAACAGTGTAGATCCTGGTGAGACGTTCTGCGGCGTCTCATCTGGGTCTACACTGTTTGCTCAGGTATGTCTGTCCGAATACACATGGTAAACACGGTAGTATAAATATTGAACGATATATGCAATTTATGAAAAAATGAACATTCAATGACATACATATAAGTAGTGAATATATAAGGATTTCTTTTAATTTCAGTGATCATTGAACTTCATCTTGTAATGTCATGACGATATATATTGTTTTGTAAAAGTATTATATACGAATAAAATAATAACAAATTAATATAAGTAAAACATAATTATTTATTTTATCACTTCTAAACTGCCGTAGATTAATATTTTTGTTATATCTGTAACTGCAGCTGCGCATCAATTTATCAGTATAAATACTAACTATAATTTATCTTTTTATCATGAATGATATGTTTTTGATATTTTGCCTTACACTGGCGGGCGTTTACATAACAATACTAATTACTACTATCATTATGTTTTTGTATATTATCAATGTTCGAAACTATTTTTATTTATTTTACTTTAAATATTAAACATTAGATAAAAGTATCATTATTTATTTGTATATTTTTCAATGTTGATCTATAGTGTACATTTTGATATTTATTATTATTTTTACTTTATCTATTTGTCATTTACGTTTAACAATATAGATGATAGCTCGAAATAAGTGGGGTGATATCATATGTATATTTTTCTTATTTCTCAATGAACGTATATGCTGTAGGTACTTATTAGAAGTACCGAGGCGCTCCTAATGAGAACCTGCAACACATGCTTTTATGCAGAAGTAATAAAAAAAAGTGTCAATACTTTATCGCGGAAAAAAAAGGAAAAAAAAAAAAAAAAGGTGCATTGCATCACGAAAACACGCCTATATAATTGCAGTCGGTTTTTAAACTGGGGTTTACAGGGGTATACATTATTTTTCTTGTTTCTGCAAAAAAGAAACACACGATTGTGGGTACTCGTTAGAACTGCCTCTAATGAGTACCCACCATCTATATTTTGAGCAGAAATATAAAAAATATCAGAATTTTTATCTGAAAACTTTCAGTTTTGCTGGTGAAATTTTCAATATATTTGAATAGGCGTGTTTTCGTAATGTCTGGGGATACGTGTCTCTTTATACTATACTATTTAACACATGTCTTTTTATTTTGTTTTCCGAGTTTATGATGTTTCTGAAAGATAAACAGTAGGTATTAATACTGACATGTCCAACTAGACAGAAGATAATGCAAAGAAATAAAGATCAATACAAAATAATGATCTAAAGATTTTATATCCTGATAAAAAAATGATAACTTGAAAGCACCTCCACCAGGACTGTAAAGTGAAATAAAAGAATGAATATAAATGCATTTTGTACATGCCCACTAAAATAGATCAACAGATTTTTGCCATTGTGAATGCAAACACGGGAGTTTGAAACATATAAAAATATAATATCTTAAATACCTACGCATAAAATATTTATTTACCTTTTGGAACTTTTGTTATTATTATTTTTATTATTATTTTTATTTTTATTATTATTATTATTATTATTATTATTATTATATCATGTTGTGAAATGGATGTTTTCATTTTCAGAATTAATCTTGCGCTGATATGCGTCTTCTGTTTACTGCTTTTATTCCTGACTATTCGAAGGCGGTTCCCTTTCTTCTTTATCATTTTCGGTTATCACAAATCGAGGGTTGAGCGCAAGACTAGCGTAACTCAGATGGTTGTTTTTCCCCAAACCTAATCTCCTCACCATGAAGGCATTATGAAGATTACAACATTTCTTTCTGTAAACAATGAAAATTTAGGTGCCATTGCTCGTATGAGCAATGGCACCTAAATTTGCATTGTTTACAAAGGGGTCCAAGTTGCCCCTAAACAAGGGTTTCAAAAATATGTTTGAGTTACAGTAGTCTTGCGCTCAACCTTCGAAATCTGCTGTTCTGTTTTGATATTGTTTGTACCATTTCCCTTCTTTCTGTGTCTCGGAAAAGCTTCAAGCGGACACACAACGTTGAAACAACATCGATTCAACGTTGTTTCAACGTGATCGTTGAATCGACGTTGTTTCAACGTTGTGATACTGAATCAACGTTGAATCGACGTTGTGTCAGAGTTGAGTGTCTACTGGGACTGCGCGTCGGGACTGTGGCATTTCCTTCGTACCGACGATTTTCGTCTTTATGTGTTCATTGTTTCCTAGGGCAACCTCTAGTATAGATTTTATTTGATTTCACTGCAGCTACATGTAATGCTAAGTGCCATATGACGGCCACAAACAGTCCTCCCCACGGACGTCATAGTGCAGGTTTTTGTTTTATTATTATTTTTTTTTTTTTGATCAATGAGCTCATTCTAGTATATTGGAAAGTTGAGTTCCGCTGAAGCAGATGTTATGGGTGTGCAGGTCTGCAAACTACAATATTGCCATATGATGCGAAATGCACGAAAAGGATACTTATGAAATTTGCGGACAACGCAGGCTGATCAGGACCTTCCATGTCCGCTTACAGAATAAATAGCTATTGCAGTTTATTACCCAAATTACTTTGTAAGAAGTTATAAAGCATTTTTGACTATCTAACGCATTTTCACCTGTGACAAAAGCCTGCCAGATTGAACCGCTACT
Source organism: Anodontia alba (assembly GCA_964016985.1). Taxonomy (NCBI): domain Eukaryota; kingdom Metazoa; phylum Mollusca; class Bivalvia; order Lucinida; family Lucinidae; genus Anodontia; species Anodontia alba. The sequence continues at coordinate 31,893,769 of OZ024823.1, read as the reverse complement.
CAGAGAACTATCACCCGGGCTCATATTTTGGACTATCTCCCGTACACGTGAGTTTGGTGATAAAACATTTATATCATACCTTTCTGGGCGACAGTCAAAACAAAAGCCAGCCAGATTGAACCAGTTCTTAGGGAACTATCACCCGGGTTCATATTTTGGACTATCTTCCTGTTGGGTAATAAAACATCTATATCATTCCTTACCCGGGTTCATATTTTGGACTATCTTCCTGTTGGGTAATACAACATCTATATCATTCCTTACCCGGGTTCATATTTTGGACTATCTTCCTGTTGGGTAATACAACATCTATATCATTCCTTACCCGGGTTCATATTTTGGACTATCTTCCTGTTGGGTAATAAAACATCTATATCATTCCTTACCCGGGTTCATATTTTGGACTATCTTCCTGTTGGGTAATAAAACATCTATATCATTCCTTACCCGGGTTCATATTTTGGACTATCTTACTGTTGGGTAATAAAACATCTATATCATTCCTTACCCGGGTTCATATTTTGGACTATCTTCCTGTTGGGTAATAAAACATCTATATCATTCCTTTCTGGGCGACAGTTTAAATATCAGCCTCTCGGTGCTGTGGACCATCTGACGAACTATCGCCCTTGGCCGATAGTTCACCAGGTGGTCCACAACACCTCGGGACTGATAGATCTATTTGACTTTCGCCCAGAAAGGTATGAAATAGTTGTATGATATTTCGACAGATAGAGAATCCTCATATCCGATTGCACAGACGATCTACGTTGCCCGCAAATTGCATAAGGGCCGTTTTCCCATGTTGCGAATTATATGAAGAGTCTCAGTCAAACCGGGACTCCGAGTTCCGTTCTTTTATGTTCTTTCCTGAGACTAAACTTTGCATGAAATGCTTGATCCTATTTTCTGGGAAAATATTTCAAAATATTTATGTCTGTTGATTTTTTTCCGCGCACGCTTAGCATTAAGTTGACTTATATACAGACACATGTATAAAGTATTCGGGTATGTGATTGGCTGGCCGGCGCGAATCGCGCCGGCCTCTTAATATAGCTTTGGATTTTTATGTATGGAGAAGTGTTCGATTAGCCCAAAGCGCAGTTTGGTAAGTTTGAATATGACCTGGAGTCCATCTTTGGTAGGTTTGACTAAGACTTGTGGTCCTTACTTAAAAAGTTTAAACATATTCATATCTGACGCATGCTAAAATAAGCCTCTAGATAAGATCTGGTAACTTATTTAAGTTTTGGCATTTTTTTCTTTCTTTTTTTAATAATAATGTACAAACTAAATGTCGTGGAGATCCCAGTATGACTAAGATTCGCATATTGCTTGATCAAGAAATTCATAAAGCTTAATATGAAGAATCACATTGTTCTTTTTTACCTATTGAATTGAAAATTTGTTAAACTTTAGTATACCCGTGTCCCATATTTCGAAGTAAACATGAACAAAATTTGCACCGGTACTTAGACGTTTACGTCTAAATATTTTGTCTTGTACTTATAAATGCTACAAAGAAATCCCTTGATGGTATTACATCAAAACAAGAAGAGCTTATACTTTTCATCCTTAGTTCATCAATTAAATAAGTTAATATTACGCTATAATAAATAAATATATAAATAAATAAATAAACATGTAGATAAATTAAAATATTATTTAATCAGAATTTAATTAGAAAACTATAAATACACATGAAAATGACAGTTAAATAAGATAGAAAATAGAAGAACAACTGAACAACTAAGTAAACAAACTGATGAAAATGCATAATTTGTTTTAGAAGAAAGTATTTAAGATATGTAAGTAACAACTAAATACATGTTTGGAGTTTGGCAGGTCATTCTTGTCATAATATTGGGAGAAAAGAAAAAAGCTAATAGATCAGTGTAAATAGCCTATATAAATAATTAAACAAAACAAATGTTATATTGGGAATAAAGGTTCTTTAGTGACTTAACCCTCCCCGCTCCCCTCTAAGAAGTCTAGGTTCTCAGGCAAAAAATAGATGCTTGCAGGCAGCTTTTTACCTTATTTTTTCGGTTGGGTACATTCTTGGACATTTTGATCACATGACAAAACAAAAGGCGGTGGTTGTACGGAAATGCGAGTTTCAAGTCTGAAACAGTTCGTAATCTACCGACTGTCTTTGCAAGTAAGTAAGAATGTCATATTTTTGTGGCCGGGATCGCCATTTGGTTGGAAAAAATCTCAGATAAGCGAGAATACTCGAATGTTAGTATATTTGGCTGGGCTGAGAAAAAAAAACCTACTAAAAATCGTATATGCGGGACCATTTGAACATATGCGGCTGTGCATGAGAATATTTTTTTTCTTTTTTTACCTTCCTTAGCTTGCATTTGTAGAGAGACTTTCTGCTTTCAACCATTTCTTCTTCTGCTTTTTCTTCTTATTACTATTATTATTCCGTCCACAGGAGTAGGAAGTATTCATTTTTTTATTTTCATAAATTCATATGACATTTTGTTTTTCTTATGTTAGGTACGAGCATGTATGTGACCTTTTCATTGTATCTGTTGACGCGGTTCCAGCCCTTATTATGGAGTGCTTAACGACATAAATATGTTACACACTTTCCCAATTTCGGTAATATTATGACGTCAAAATCATAAAGGTAAATAATAATCATACGTTTGAACATTATATTACCAATTATAAAGAGGGAAATAATTCTTCCATACTTAAGGCATTGGTACCAAACAACAAGTCAACAATTAACACTTACCATGCAAACATGTTTTCTCATTTCACCTAGAAAATCGGATTTGACATTTCATGCAAAGGAGACAATTTGCATGAAGTGTCAGATCTTATTTTACTAAGACAAATAAGAAAAAAATATCACCAGTTTGTCGTCTGCTGAATTTTGCCCATAGCAAAATGTCATCTGCTGAAATTTTTACCCAGCATACAAAGTTTTAATAAGGAACACAGTCCTTCGAAGGCACTGGGTAAGGGTTTACTTAAATGAATTAAATGACAATACAAAACAATGCTTTGTTGAATACAGAACGAAGAAATGAAGAGGAACTGCGCTGAAGATATCACAATGGAACGGACAAACAGTAAAACAACTGAGTGGCCTTAAACTGGCTTTACAAGCCGGTTCCTCTGTTGCATTTGTTTTCTTCATGCGTCAGTGGCATGTTATGTCATTTTTGTCATCCATCACGAAAACATGGCTATATAATTTTGACACCATTAAACCCTACTTTTATTTAGTAAAACTGTGGTTTACAAGGATAGACATTATTTTCCTTATTTCTGCTCCAAAACATAGATTATGGGTACTCGTTAGAACCGCCTCGTCGAGGCGGTTCTAACGAGTACGCACAATTTATGTTTTGAGCATAAATGTAAAAAATATCATTTTTTATGTGATTTTTTTTTTATTTTTTCGTGGTGAAATTTTCATTATATTTGAATATACATGTTTTCGTAATGTCTTCTTATTTCGGTGCCTCGGGAAGGCTTGCATCGTCGTGACTGTCACATGACCTGAGTATCTTCACAATTATTTGTATGGTAACCCAACCCTCACCCTCACACGTACATTAACAATTGTTCAAATAATAGTGAGGCCCTCCCATAGAGTACGATGTTTCCTTGTACTCTGAAAACAATTGTCCATGTCCCTTGTTCCTGTTGTGCGTACCTTGTTCCCTAAAAGTGACTTTCAAAGTTTCCATGTTCCCTGTTACCCAAAATTAGTTTTACCCCTTGTTCCTTTAAAATAATAGCCTTGATCCCTGAAAAATAAATGGGCATGTTCCCTTGTTCCCTAAAATGTCTGAGAAGGCTTCAATGGTATATATAGTTTTTCGGTTCGCGTACTCATCTACTTGATCAATACAGAAACAAATAGAATTTAATTTCTTACACTATGAAAAAGCTAAAACGGTGGCTCGACGAAATACCGAAAGTCAAAGCAAATTCACCTATGGTTGAGCCCGACATAGACGAGTAAGGTCAGGTACAAGCCTGAGTCAGGTATAAGTTAAGGCAAGTAGCATATAAGACTCTGTCTAATAAGCTCTAGGTTAAGGCTTAAGGAGATTGAGTCTGCAGTCCGACCAACCGTCCTACAGTAAATCAAGGCAGCCGCATAGATCAGCACAGCTGAAGCACTGTACACGTATGGTGTCATGATCCACGAAACGAAATGGAAGCGAATATTAAGTAAGAGGTGTCTATCATAAAGAACACCCGCAACTAAAACAAGAGAAAGCTAAAGAAGGGGACCGTGAGCCAAACCTCACTTAGTTTAAGTTATTCAGAGAGAAGAGTATCCAAATTTTACGCTCATAGTATAACACGTGAGAAAATAAGTACGGAAATGGTGTTAGTTAATTTCGCACCATCACGAAAACATGCCTATATAATTTTGACCCCCTAAACCCTACTTTTATATAGTAAAACTGGGGTTTGCAGGGGTATAAGTTATTTTTCTTATTTCTGCTCAAAACTTAGATTGTGGGTACCCGTTAGAACCGCCTCGCCGAGGCGGTTCTAACGAGTACCAACAATCTATGTTTTGAGCAGAAATATGAAAAATATCACAGTTTTTTATCTAAAATTTTTAAATTTTTGAAGGAGAAATTTTCTATATATTTGAATAGGTGTGTTTTCGTAATGTATGCCGGAGTACCGATACCAGACTCAGCCTATCCCGATATCAGCATTCTAACACTCTATACTGAGATAATGATATCCCCGTAGCAGAGATATCGACTAAATGGTCACACAATATATAAGCATACTATGTATACCAGTTTTAGTGTGCTGTAGGAACACTGTTCTTGTTGTTGTCGGCATCGGAAGCACTTACCCATGTCCTGTTGAACCCGGATATACTCTGCCTTTGCAAACAGTGTAGATCCAGATAAGATGGCCTCTGATTCAATCTGAATGCGAATAAAGGGTACATATAATACCTTCTGTAGAGTTTTAGATGAAGACAAGGACTTCCGTGCCCTCAGAGTCCGTGCCATATTTTATGGTTTGCGTACTAATCAGAACGTCATGATCGCACGCGCGCTTGCACCAGACAGAGGGGCGCAGAAGAGCCGCCAATTTCCCTGAAAGCTCAATATAACCGCTTGAGCGCCGCATGGTGGTTCGTTTAAATAAAATTAAGAAGCTTAATTCCACCTAAAGCTATCTACTATTAGAATCAATACAGCCTGTATCGTCGAAAATGTTACAAACATACAAACAATACGCCCATCTTCAAACTGTACTATAACGTGTATCATGCAAATTTATTTTGCCACCAGCTTTACGTGATTGGAATGAACTCCATCAAGAAACATTAGTTTTAAAACACAAACGATGCTAATCTGATATGTCCTTTTTGGTAATAATACGTTGGCAATCGCATAAATCAGGTTAACTTTATGATTCCAGACACAGAATTGCAATTCTTTTATTCACAACCTATGTTCAAAAACATAATAGCAAATCCATTGTGTGACTGGAGAAGTTGAAACAGTAAAACATTTCTTGCGCGATTATGTCAGATTTATAAGTCTACGTGAAAACATGTTAAAATATAAGTGAAGATACCCAGGGAATGCCACAATCACGAAGCACAGCCCTCTTCCGATGCACCAAAAGAAGGAGGGACGATAAACAAATAAGGATAAAACAAACGTCACATCTTAAACCACAGTCGCACAAACAAAGAAGCACAAATAAATCACATATCCTAAATAGGTCAGGTATTCCTCGATGTACTTTGTTTCAGTTCAGTTGTTAATCTGACCTTACATACGAACTAAATAAAACGACTTTCACTTTGCAAGACTACATACCAAAACCAAACGGTTTAAATAAATCAAACCTGTTAATGATTAAACTTAACCTTACTACAATACCTTACTAACAGGGAGGCAAAAGCTTTAAGGCTATCAATGCCTTTAAAAGTATTATATATCGTTCAGTCTTTTCGTTCAGCAGGGATCAATTTTAGCACTTGCTAACTTGCTAAATGCTGGTTAATTTCCTCAAAAAGCAAGGTGCAATTTCCATCACTTGCTACTTCTAGCAAGTTGGAATGATTCTCTTTAATTGTGGAACCTGAGGCATTGTTGCTGAAGTTTTGCAATTTCTTTTCCAAAAGCAATGACGATATTTTTTTTATTTTTGCCATAAAGCAGATTTTGACATTACATGCAAATTGTCTCCATAGGAGACAATTTGCATGTAATGTCAAAACCTGTTTTCTGGGAAAAATAAGAAAAAATATTTTAAAACGTCTGCTGAAATTTTTACCCAGAGTGCTAAGGTTTAAAGCCACATTTAACAGTGTTTATAAGTGTGAAAAAGCAAGTTGGCTGAAAGGTTTAGCAAGTAAAAAAAATAATGCTACTAGCTAATTTTAGCAAGCTGTCAAAAAAGTTAAATTTGAACCCTGATTCAGGCCTGTGGGCATGGTAGGCGAAGCTTGCTTTCCAAGTAATGCTTACTGCAAGTAATGCTTACTATCCGCGGACGCCTGATAACATCTATTCTGGGGTCCATGTCTGTTAGTCTGAACATTCTGATTTGTCATTCGTTTACGGATTTATGAGTTTGGATTACGGCATGGGTATCATGACCACTACTACTTTATGATCTGGCGTGAACTTCTTTAAATTTCAATAACACAAATCCCATCAGCTATTTTTAGTTCATACTGTTCAAGTTACTCATTACAGTTTTAGCAGCTCCGTTGTCTTAACAGCTTCGACAACTGAAGCTAATGTATGCAAATAGTTTATAGGGATATGCTGCAGAAATCATCGTCCTACGCTATTACAAAGCACTTTCTTTTAGTTTGAGGTCGCATTTCAATCACAAATAATATTGCAATTACAATGGCATTAAAAAGCTCAGACATGGTTTACTCGTTTTATGCTTTCTTCTGATTCAAACTTGTGTAGCTTGTTGACTTATACAATTTAAATAAAATATATTGTTTATGTACATGTTATATCGTTGTCATGTATATCAATAAAATACGTTTAAAGCTAAAGTTGTTTCCCTTCGCAGAATATCTGCACATTATTTCATGCGTATCAAATCCTCTGAAGAACAAAACTCACTAGCATTACGAAAACATGCCTATTCAAATATACTGAAAAGTTTACCACCAAAAAATGAAAATGTTCAGATAAAAAATATCTGATTTTTTTTTATGTTTCTGCTAAAAACACAGATTGTGGGTACTCGTTAGAACCGCCTCGACGAGGCGGTTCTAACGAGTACCCACAATCTATGGTTTTGAGCAGAAATAAGAAAAATAATGTATACCCCTGTAAACCCCAGTTTTACTATATAAAAGTGGGGTTTAAGGGGGTCAAAATTATATAGGTATGTTTTCGTGATGGGTATCTATTACGCTGCTGCCGTATTTACCTAACTATTCGGATTGACAGGCCTTAGCAAAACTGTGCAGACCTAGATCAGACGCCACAAAACGTTGCGTCTGATCTAGGTCTGAACAGTTTGCCTACCCATGATCCATGCGGTTTACGACACATCAACAGGTAGGAAGAGTTGTTCAAAATGTAACCCTAGTCCTGCTGAACCCGAATATGTCCTGCCTTTGCAAACAGTGTAGATCAAGATCAGATTGCTTCTGAAGAAGCCAACTGATCCGGATCTGCACTGTTTGCCATTAAGAACGTGAATTTACATCAACAATCTGGATCAAGTGATCTGATTGGCTGAAACTTAGAAATGGGCGTGGCATATTTTTATTCAGCAGGACAAGGGTTAAGAGCATGTAGGTTGTTAATGTAGTGTAAATACGTCATCAATATGCTTAACGTTTTGGACTATTTTGTTCAGCATGTTTATCATTTCTGTTGTAATCCACCACTGATTTGCGATTCCGTCCCCTCCCCCATGGAACCTGGGATACGTAATGTGTAGCAGGGCTTAAGTGCCGTGATTTTACTTTAGCGTTGTTCCGACGGTGCTGTAGATATGCAAGGTCAAAATAGACAGGAGGACAGCGATGTTCTTTAAATTATTTTATTTGCATATACCCCCATATACAGTCTCTGTGGAAGTACCGTATTTTAGAATCGGTTTTAAGAGCAGGCAGCGGAAAAGAGTCATTAACCCAATTTAGTCTGGAAACCCACAAATGGGTAATTGACAAACAGTCCTGACCAAGATCAGACATCGCAGCGCCGCATTCTGCGGCAATATATACATACAGAGTGGATGGAGTTTATAATATTCAGTCAAAAATGAGTTAAATACATGAATCGGTTTCTTATTAAATTGTAACTCAGCTTTCACTACATTTTTGTACCACTAGAAAGAAAGAAAGACGCATGCTGATTACTTACATCACCATCACGAAAACACGCCTATATAAATTTGACCCCCTGTAAACCCCACTTTTATATAGCAAAACTGGAGTTTACAGGGGTATACAGTATTTTTCTTATTTCTGCTCAAAAACATAATGTGGGTACTCGTTAGAACCGCCTCGGCGAGGCGGTTCTAACGAGTACCCACAATCTATGTTTAAAGCAGAAATATGAAAAATATCACAGTGTTTTATCTGCAAATTTTCAGTTTTTGGAGGTTAAATTGTGTATATATTTGCGTGTGCGTGTTTTGGTAATGACAACATCATAAAACAGATTTCTGGTATTACTACGTACGAGTATGTGTTTGTTTTGGACTTTTAAATTTCTTTGTTAAGACTGTAGTGTTCTTTACAGTTTTAATGAAAATTATTTCACAATCGTATAGTTTTGGGATGTATTCAGTTTGATATTCATTGTTGTCGAAAATTATTTCACTGAAAGCAAAATAAAGAATAAGTCCCCGGAGCCGGAGAACTGTAGGTTTGAACAAACAAGACAAGGAAATGCTTCATTTATTCGAAATTTAGGCCTTTCCATACCCACAATTCATCCACTTTATAGTAAAAAGGGAGCATCTGGGGCGCCTGGGAAGTTGGGGGTCGGGGTGTTTAGAAATTATGAGGCAGGTCACGTGATGTATGAAATGAAGCAATAAAAGATGGAACTTTTTTTTGTTATTACTTCATCGGACAGCAGAGGGTGGTCGTTGGCTTTATCCCCATTTTCAGCTGTTATAATGGTGATCGTTAGGTCTGAAACAAAGAAAACTAATTTATGAAAAAAACAGTAGCAGCGACTTCAGAAATCTATAAAAGAAGGAAAGATTTATTTGTACGGCTGTCACATAAACATACAGCAAGAATGAACTAATGAAGCTGTTCAGTTAACACGAGAATCTACGAGACTTCGCTTGATATGACAAATGAAAGGAAATGCCATTTCTTTGTATTGTTATATCAAGACATATACACACGTCAGTAAACATACTGTACATAAGAACCGCATTTACCCTAAAGATTCAAACACCAACCCTTGTCCTGCTGAACCGGGATTTACCCTGCCTTTGCAAACAGTGTAGATCCAGATCAGTTGGCTTCTGATGAAGCCAACTGATCTGGATCTGCACTGTTTGCCATTCAGTATGTGAATTCATGTCAACAATCTGGGTCAAGTAATCTGATTGGCTGACAATTAGGAATGGGTGTGGCATCTAAATTTATTCACCATGAGAAGGGTTAATGCCTTACCATATTTTAGATAGGAACATGTTTATTTTACTACCTATTGCTGTGTATAAATCTGGTAGATATGTGCCAAACAGTGTAGACTCTGATTAGACGATGCGTTCTGTGGCGTTTGATCTAGGTCAGTACCTTTTGCCACCGATCTACCAGTCGTACTGCAGTGTAATATTTCATTACGAAAACAAGCCTATTCAAATGTATAGAAAATTGCACCTCCAAAAACTGAAAATTTTCTGATAAAAAACTGTGATATTTTTTATATTTCTGCTCAAAACATAGATTGTGGGTACTCGTTAGAACCGCCTCGTCGAGGCGGTTCTAACGAGTACCCACAATCTATGTTTCTGAGCAGAAATAAGAAAAATAATGCATACCCCTGTAAACCCCAGTTTTACTATATAAAAGTGGGGTTTAAGGGGGTCAAAATTATATAGGCATGTTTTCGTGATGTGTGTCTACACTGTACTCCTGTCTATCCCAATACTTAGAGAAAATAAATTATTCAGAAGACTGGTTTTGCGAATTTTGCACCAAATAAATAAATAAATAAATAAATAAACAAAATAAAATAAACGCAAATAATAATAAAAAAGATGAAATTTAAATCTGTTAAGAATTGGTAAATTTTCTCTCTGTCTTTTTGGAATTTTCGGTCTCTTGCCGAAAATTCCAAACCATAAAGGGGAAATTACTGATTCATTGTTGTTATTATTTTCATGGAGAAGATTCTATGAAATATAGATTAAGTATGCTACAAGCATGCTATGAGTGGTGTGTGCTGTCACTTATTATAACTAAAGTATTTCTTGAAGTTGTTAGATTACACATCAGACCTGATAACAATGCAAACAAAAAACAAAAAAAAAAAAAAAAAAAAAAACGAAAAAAAAAAAAACGTGGATACATAGACCTCACCCATCAGGGACTTAATACACCTGGTGGGTTTCCCGTCATTTTTTTAAAAAAGGGTGACAACTTTTGCGACTTCTTGTTTGCGTTCCGGATCATCAAGCTTTTTTCTGAAAAGAGATGTACTCTAAAAGGAAAGAAGTGAGACAAAACCTGTTTGACAGAGTTACCGTCCCTGTGACTCATTGTTTGCAGTTGGAACACAAAGCCCTTTCTAAAAAGGGATCTACTCTAAAGGGAAAGAATTCGATCCCACTAGGAGCAAATTCTTAACTTTTAGAGTAGATCACTTTTCGGAAAGGCGACAAAACCAGTTTGTCAGAGTACCTTCCCTTTGACTTCTTGTTTGAGTTTCGAAACACCAAGCCCCCTTCTGAAAAAGGATCTGCTCTAACAGGAAAGAATTTGCTCCCACAGGGATCCGATTCGTTCGTTTTAGAGTAGATCCGTTTTCAGAAAGACAAGACCAGTTTGTCACAGTTACCTCCCTTGTGACTTCTTGTTAGCGTTTGTTGAAACCAAGTCCCTTCTGTGTAGGGGTCTACTCTAAAATAAAATAAAATAATATTAATAAAAACGGCAAATTCTCCTTTTAGGAACAAATTCTTTCCTTTTAGCGTATATTCCTATTCAGAAAGGACACAAAACCATTTTGACGGAGTTACCTCCCTGGAAGTGTATCCGTTTTCGAAGAATCAGCAACAGGAAAAAAATTCGGAGAATAAGCAAAGGAAATAAATGCTGAGTTACGTTTTCTTTTCTTGAACTTCTGGATAATAATATGACATCAATTTTGCATTTGTTTATAATTTAAAGTAAAATTTACAGTTTGCAAATTTGGCGCATGACACTATCTCTTTATTTATTAGAATTTTACTGTAATATGGGTCGGGATATGGGCTGTAAAATCTGGCATACCCCGGGTCCCAGATAAAATAGACTATTCAGAAGAATATTTGGTATTATTCTCAATTCAAAGATATTTTCAAAGATCCCATTAAAATCGCCCCAGAGGGGCGATTCTAATGGGATCTCTGAAAATATTTTTTCATGGAAAAATAAAAAATGTAAATATTTTTATGTTCAAAAATTACAACTTGGCTGTAATCTGTATAGGTAAAGTGAGTCAACGTTATCTCAAGTTTTAGGGGTATTTCTTTCTTACTGGCACGTCTGAGGAATCAGAGCAGTGATTAATGGTGGCATTTAGAACTGCAACAGACGTTAAATATTTAGGATAGTGTATCCGCTGATGATACGGCTAGCTCCAGAAGCAATTTGGCGCCAAATGTTGTTATGTAGAGAACGTAAGCATGAGATAATCTCGAAGGAATATCTAGAAAACCGAAAGTGTGGACTCATATCCGGGTTTATCAGATTGATGGCTAGGATAAGAAATATGCCGGATTTACCCTAAATATTGGGACATCCTAACTCTTTACCATACTTATCCTAAAATAAAAAAAAAAAAAAAAATAAAAAAAAAATAATGATAAATAAATAAATAAATTTTTAACAAGTCGATATGATTACATGTTGATGTACCTGAAACCTGGTGATTTGCAAACAGTGTAGATCTAAATCAGACGCCGCTTTTTGCGGCTTCTGATCTTGATTTACACTGTTTGCTCAGGCCTGCCTGACCGAATACTGAGGGTGAATAATACGTTACCTTCCAAAAGGGACGAATGGTGGCAAAGTACATGACGGGAGAAATGAATCAAAGATGCCCCAGCTTCTTTTTCTCCCAAACATAATACTTTTCCTAAACTTTTAACAAGTCAATTCACCACCTTCCGTGCATAAAACTGTAAGATGAGTTGCAAACAGTGTAGACCCACACCAGACGCTGCGTTTAACGGAGTCTGATCTGGGTTTACACTGTTTGCCCTGGCTTGCCTGGCCGAATACTTAGAGCAAATAGTTCATTATATACCAGAATGAATGAATGGTGAAAAATATATATGTGAAGGGAGAAATAAATTAAGAATGTTCCTTCTTTCTTTTTCAAACAAACTGCAGCTACAAATCATGTCTTATTATTGATCTCAAAATTTACCTTGCTGTTTTAAAGTTGAACTAGAATTTTTCAATGTATGGCGCACTGTGATACAAATGAGTGGGCTGGGAGCCTATTGGAGCTCTCCACTTGCAAGCGGAAGGTCGTTAGTTTGAATTCCTCTCGCATCACGAAAACGTTCCTATATACAATATACTTTTGACCCCCTTAAACCCCACTTTTATATAGTAAAACTGGGGTTTGCAGGGGTGTAGATTATTTTTCTTATTTCTGCTCAAAACATAGGTTGTGGATACTCGTTAGAACCGCCTCAGTGAGGCGGTTCTAACGAGACCCACAATGTTTTGAGCAATAATATGAAAAATATCAGAACTTTTTATCTGAAAATTTTCATTTTTTGGTGGCAAAAGTTTCAGTATTTTTGAATAGGGGTGTTTTCGTAATGATTCAAGAAAAAAGACAATTAGTACCCCTATTTCATACTCAACGTACCCTGGGTTGAGTATAAAGTGGACAGGGAGGTGCTTGGGGACAGGCAATAGCGCAAAGTATATTAAAGAATATTAAAGTGATCAATCAAACAACATGCATGTACATACATGTAACACATCCGACGCTGCCACCATGTGCATGTGCAGCGTTAAAATCTGCACAACAACAACAACAACTGATGCAGATGACTTCGAGATGGCACAAAGGAAGAAGAGACAAAGAAAGGAAACTTTGTTTATCGTGTTTTCAGTTATTTCAAGGTGACGGAGCAATGGATAAGAGTTTGAAATGGTATTTGGATGGTCTCTTCTGAGGAATTCAGTTTTCACCAGGGTAGCCTGCATACCAGGCCCACATGACATGATCTACAAAGCCAACCCGCAGTCCTGCGTCTCGTATAAACCCACATATTTACACAGTGTATGAAAGGGGTTCCTACTGGGTGGTTTCACATTTTTTGTTACAAATCCACAAATAATAGACATTTTGACACCTTATCATTAATTATGTCAGCATCAGTTGAGCTGACAGCTGAAATACTACACCTTTTACAATTAGACCAGAAATTCACATGTAAAATGAGCAATTGAGGTCGCTGAGGGAAAATGGACATTTTTCCAAATGTAAACAGCGAAGATCCAGGTCTGCCTGTGCGCACGCGCAGGCTGACCTGGGTCTTCGCTGTTCACTTACACAATATAGGAACCACATGCAAAGCATGAATTCGAAGAGCGAAGATTCGGAAGAGGATGTGAAGGGTGGTCCAAATTGTGTTGAGAAAGTGTTTTTCCCTCTGCGGATCTCAGCTGTGTATACCTGTTTAACGCTAGCTATCCTGTCAGCACTGGGGAATTAACATTTGTCCGTGTTTTTTATATATCATTTTTTTCTTTTCTAATTTACTGCTTCGTTATCGTGCCACTAAAGGATTCCATTTAAATTAGGGTAGTACTAATAGTGCCCGAGTTATCAGGAATTTGAATATCTATATAATACTTTTTCAAACTATATAGAACATTTTTAACAAATACTTTTAATTATCAGAGTCTGACATATCAAAATGCAATTTCACCTCTAAACAAAGCTACATTATACATACATATACATGCAAGTAATTAATCATCTTCACAGCAAATTAACGCTTAGCACTCTGGGAAAGTTTTTCAGTAGTCAACATATTCAAATATTTTTCTTAAGATTAAACAAAGAGTTTGAGTTGATTATTAGAGTTTGACATGTCGAAGTGCTACTGTACTTATATATATTATACATAAATATACATGTAAGCAATTAATCATGTTCACAACAAATTAACCCTTCAGCTCTTGTAGAAAAGATACCTGTGCAAACAGTGCAGGTACAGGATGGGGTGGTTCGTAACGAGCCATCTCATTGGATCGGATTGGATCTATATTGCTTACCATGTTGTTTTTTCAGGTTTGACTGAAAACCCCCTTTTTGCAATAATGGACGCTTCCAAATTCAACGATTGAAAGAGTATACTTCAGAAACTGAAGTATGAAAGGGTAAACGCTACACAGAATTCAAAATTTTAATAGTTACAGTTGTTTATCAAACGTTTGTGATTTTAGAATATAGTTTGGGTTGTGTCCCTTAACACATGTGCGAAATCTTGCTATTCGTCGTCTAGATTTACTGTATTTATGTATTTATCTAAAGTATGTCATCTAATACGCTTATGCAAACAGTACAGACCAAGATCAAACTGCTCCTATAGGAAGCAGTTTGATCAGGGTCTACACTAGTTTCCATTTTATCAGTATAGTTCACATTCATCACGAAGATAGTCACCATTTAGGACGTATGGCAACGAGTTACATTGTAAGATGTCCAAATATTAATCATGATTATGGTATTTCCCAGCCATGTGGATTATTCTAGATTTTTAAGCCGTCTCCCTGATACATCCTACCACGTTTCGAGTCATTTGGCCTTTCGGTTCAGGAGAAGAAGTTCAAAATAGAGATTTTCAAGATGGCCACCTCAGCGGCCATCTTGGATGTACGATCGGAACTAAGTTAACTATTTTCTATTTGCAAGTCACTATGATACTTCCTACCAAGATTCGAGTCAGTTGGCCTTTGCATGTGGTTTTATAGAGATAGGTATCTTGATATGTTGGACTCTCAATTACTTGGGATATAACTGTTACGTATGTTACTAAAAGTCAAAAACGTCATATATAAGATTCCTGATACACCGTTTTGGTCGACTATGACCAGTCAGTGGTAAGAAATTTAATCTAATGCTGTTGTACAATAGATAAACACTATATATCCTCCTATGTACATCAAGAAATGAAAACAAGTCAGCTTGACTAAGCAAATGACATAAGGAACGATAGTTTCTTTAAACCAGCCTAAACTTCTTGTCTGAAAGTAATCGTTATTTCAAACTTCTTAACATTTATAACTGGCTGTGGTTGCAATTAGTTTGACATATTTAATTATCATAATTGGACTAATGCATTATAAGCTTTGAATAAATGCTTCATACACTTCTTAATGTTATTTATGTTACTTTTTATGTGATACTCTATATATATTGTATAAATTGCTGTTGATACTTTGTACATAAAGGTGAAAGGACGTCAGCTCTAAAATTCTTTTAATAACAAACAAAGTAAATTATTTCTCAGATACCTTTATACTTTTGTGAAATAAGTGAAAGAAAAAAGAAACTCTTACCAATCCTCTGTTGATAATTGTGTCTTTAAAATATATAGTAAAATGTACCCTATAACAAATGTAGAAATAACCCCTCTTCATACATATTTACATTATATTAGCTCTTCATTGCTTATCTTCTATGCATAAAGCTGATATTCTAAAACTTAAATCCATCTAGACTGCCAGAAATATTTCACTTAATACTGTTACACATGTTATGTGTCAATTTAAGTGCTGTGATATCAGAACATTGTTTCCTATATACATGTACAGTGTTTGCATAAACTTTTCAAGGAGAACTATTTCATAATTTAAGTTTACATAAAAATGCAGTGATAATCACAATGATAATAATATCACACATATAAAAGCACTATACTGCATTTTAAGTCATCTCTAAAATGCAACCAAGTACATAGCATACACACTTTGGTACTTCTCTATTGCCACAGTATATAAAATAAAACATTTTATGCTGGCTAGAAGACAGTTTGCTTAAAAAAAAGGGTAAAAGAAAAGTCCAGGGAATGCCACAATCACAAACCGCAGCCCTTCCCAGACCCCAAGAGGAAGAGGAAACCGACAAATCCAAACAAGCACAAATCGAACAAACGTACGAAAAGCACTACGATTAGCTCTCTCTTCCCCAAGCGAAGTAATCGCAATACTAAAAGGACTGAAAAAACACAAGAACAAAATGACACACGGAACAAATAACAAATGCAACAAATAACAAATAACCTGCTTTATTATGAAATACCTTGTAAAAAAACGTCATACGTTATATTATATTATGGCATTAAAAATGATTACCATATTTACCATATATATAGTGATAAGAAAACCTTTATAGATATAAAATTATACAAGGGTTTTATTATTTTTATTTGTGATATTAGTAATGAGAATAACACACAACAACATTAATATCTAAACGATTTCCATTCTCTTTGCTACTTTATAATGGACCTCCAAAACGTGTAACTGATAATCAAAATGGTGATAGTATGAAATAACTAATAGGATTGGTTTTGTCTCTGAGCCTTATATAAATTAGGATAATATAACATAACTGAGAGGACTGGTTGTGTTTCTGGGCCTTATACGAGTATGCCTTACGGCAGAGTCTGAATTAGATTTTGCTGCCAAGAAACTATAATGAGTTAGTAAAAACCTTCTTCGGTCCCTACTTCTGATATACCATCTATTACTGTATTATTTTAATGCCAAGATAAGGTATTTAATTCTCACCTTTTATTTCCATTGGAATTTCAGACATGAAAATGACCTAAGACCTGCTGACTGTCAATGATTCTGTTAAGATGAATAGTTTATTACCAAATATTTTCATTTATCTAACATGTCTGGTAACGTATGTTACACAGCTGTGACTGCTATTTTTAATAAGACTCCTTGCGAATTTTTACTTTGACTGTTACAACTTTTCTTGTGGTTCTAAAGACAGACACTACCAAAATAAGACAAACGATGGATTTTCATTACTATTATTAAAGGCCCATGTTCTTCAAGGCCTTTTCCTTCCATCCAGACACTGATCATATTTGAGACATACTCTGGCGCTTTAATTACAATTTCTGCTGCTCAAAATGCATATTCTGACACTGCGAAGACCTTTTCTAGATCCTCTCATAGAGATAAAACAAAAGTAACATGTAAGTATGTAATGCTGACTATAGCTAATTAGATCCAACAATATTGACTTGTTTTTAATCATGCGTTTCAGCTAAGTACCGATAGTTTATGTTTTAATAGAAAAATGAACAAATATATGCATGGAACAGATGAAAATCGGGTTGCATACCACTTCTGTTTTCAAAATAAGAGTGGATTTAATCTCTAAAGGTGCTAAAGTCACTGAATTGCTCTGGTATATACTTGATTTCATTGGGCTATTATGTTTCTAAATGTGTCTAATGTTACACACTTATCTTTAAGGATAGTTGTTTTTGTATATATTAAATGATAAAGTAACACTGTTTGTTTTGGGGAAAATCATATTAGGGTAAGGCAAAGTGTTATATGACTTACTTTATGTAATCTTAATGTATCAGCCTGATTGAACGCTCAGTCTGATCAGTCTTTGCAGTCTGCTTGAAGAAAACTGAGGTCCTTTGCTATTCACTGAGCATACAGCGAAGATATTGACCAGTCATCAGTGTGTTCACAGACCCTATATGTCCTGCGGTAGTGAACATTGAAAGTGAACACTTTGTTTTCATGATAGTGAACATTTGTTTTAATCAGGACTACTTTGGTATTAGATACATGCATTTCTTGGCAAGAGACTATGCTTGTATCAATACTGTTTAATCAGAAATAATGTTTTACGTTACATACATTAAACATATAACAGAGAGACTTTGTGGTCAACTGCATAAAGTGCGAAGAATTAATATATAGATTTGAAAGTCACAAACAAAAAATATAAACAAATATCAGTGTAGCAAGCTATAATATGGATCTTCTTAATATACCAATAAAATTCTTGATTTTCATAGGTTAGTTAGATTGCAGATAAATGCTTTACCTACATAAACACCTGATAATGTAACAGAATAAATAAGGCGGAAGTGCCATTTTTATTTTCTTATTATGAAAATATGAAGTTACAGAACTTTATTATTGTAAAACTGAGTATTAATTCAAATGATAAAGGTATAGATAAAGACTTTTACAGAGACAAAAATCCTTTAAAATTAAGACATATAGGTGTTACATATGTGACCAGTGATAGATTATTAAACAAAATGATATGAGGGTCTGACATATAATTCATCTGTAGATATTTTACTTAGATATAAAGAAATTATAAGCATTTGCCATACATTAAAAACTTCAGCACTGTATTCAGTATTTTATGCAAAAGTGGCCATAATGCAGATAGCAACTTTACTGTCAGCACTATTGAATGTATGTTACCGAAAAATGTATATAACTGACAAAGACTTGCTGCATTAAATTTGTAGTTTTCAAAATGCTTATAAAAACTTCAAAAGGATACAAAACAGAGGCATTAAAAACTGATGCAGAATACCATACAGAAAATCATCAAAGCCCACAATATGTAGACATTTTAGATGTTACCTACGTTACTATAGGCAGAATAATATGGCAGAGAGAGGTTTTAATGCGCCTATGTATCTCATATTACTAAAATATAATGCTACAAATAAGAATTCACTTTATTTGTACAAATTTCTAGGCTGCATTTGGTGTGATAATATATAAAAGTGATTTTTTGAATGTTACTTTTTACAGTGAGGTGACATTGTTTAACACCCAATAACTGACAAAGTGTAAAAGCTAGAGAGATCATTTTTGTAGCTTAAGAAAGGAAAGTACAATACCTTGTTACTAATTACAAAATTAAGGTCAAAAGGGAAATGTACAATCTAGTAAAATGAACTGTACGAGCTAAAATACTCATTTCTAAAGGGTACTGTAGAAAATGTAACATGTGTAACACCATGTAAGGCCAAAAATAATTTTCAGACATATCATTTTGTAGCTTATGGACTGTACTAAACTTTCATATATTTATTTGGATCATGTAATTACTTTTGCTCCAATTCTCATAGGTTTAATAGTTTCCTATTGTATTATATTTTTTTGTAGGGGTAACGAATGTAACAGGCTGTTACTGGGTAACGCCCCCATCGCCAGATGGCTAACATGCTGCAAAATACTTGCAAGATAATAGGCTATAAGAAAAACATGGTCTGCAAAATTCCGGGGAGGTAAACTATAGCTGACCAGCGGCCTAGATATTTGCGTTACCAATTGCTGCTTTCAGAATTTATCTTCGATACAACTGGTGTCAGTGCATGGTAAAACGCCAGTCTGTACTTTACTATAGTGTACCCAGCGGGCACGCTGAGCAACGTCGTATCAACGTCGATGCAACGTCATGACGTTGTATAAACGTCATGTGCCCGCTGGGTAGTTGATATTTTCTGGCCATACGGGGACGGGATGTTTGGGATTTTATATGGGGGGCACGGATGGGGTCTAGTTGGCTGTTTTAATTCTTGTGTGTGTTCCTTCCTCTCAGGGGTCATTCCTTCTAAATCAGTTTGAAACCATGCTTTTACAATCAGTTTGAAACCATGCGTTCACAATCAGTTTGAAAACTATGCTTTTACAATCAGTTTGAAACCATGCTTTTATATCAGTTCATAGATCTCAAAGATAAAGAACACTCCATTTTGGAGGCCTATTTATGAAATTTGTAGTGCGTCAACATAAACGTTTGTTCTATAGGTCAAAACCTCCTGTAATCTTTGTTGTTGGACACTTTTATCATTTATACACGTATAAAAAGCAATACGTTTTCTTTCATATGATATTAGAAGTCATAAAATAGATAGTAAGGGTCAGTAAATAATATTAGGATGAACCGCGTCAAGCAAAAACAGTCTTTAACAATTATATGTTGCTGGAACTACCCAGCAAACATACAGACGTTGCAGCGACGTTTTAACGACGTGTCTGCGACGTTGTGTGTTTGCTGGGCGTTGCAGCGACGTTTTAACGACGTGTCTGTGACGTTGTGTGTTTGCTGGGTATAACAGAATTAATAGGACTGCACGTCCATTACAACAGGATTAAGGGAGCGGGATACCAATTGAGGTGGTGAGGACTGGAATTATCAAAACCTATACGGAAGCCAAGGGCTATATTTCGTAGAAAGCTTGACTCTGATTGCACAATAATACACGTTACCTTAGATTCATGCCAGTTTTACTCAAAACTATATTTCAATTAATTGCAGATCAAATTTAAAGTTGAAAAATCAGACCTGGTAACTTTCTTTTTTTCTTTTGTTTGGTTTCCACAAAAAAGACGCAAGCGTCAGAACATGCTAAAAGACACCTAAAGAATTGGATACGAGGAACAACAAGACCTGTCGCCATGCAGGATAGCTCGCCTAAGCTCGCGCTTGTCAATCGAATAAAATATGATGAGGTCCTAAAAACTTTGACGTAAAAATTTAACATGAAAATTCTAAGTCTGTGTCCTTAACCTTGACATGACCTTGGCTGGTGGGGATGGTACTGCGCAAAATTTTGGACCCATATGTACAATCATATCAAACAAAGATGAATCAAATCAGTGATAAGAAGTCTTAAAAACTTAAACGAAAACTTTAACATTTGTGGACGCCGACGCCAACGCTGCCACCAACGCCGACGCCGACGCAAAAGGTAGTACAATAGCTCTCCGTAAACGTTATTCAGGTGAGCTAAAATGACAACACAAACGCCATATATGAAACCACTGATGCCAGTACTAAGACCCTAAAGAAGGAGAGACGAGGAACAAAAATGACAACAAAAACGCCATGTATGAAACCACCGACGTCTTTACAAAGAACCTAAAGAAAGAGGGGTGAGAAACAAAAATTGACAACACAATCGCCACATATGAAACACCAGACGCCATTACAAAGAACCTAAATAAGGAGAGACGAGAAACAAAAATGACAACAAACGCCAAATATGAAACACCGACGCCATTACAAAGAAGCTAAAAAAGGAGAAATGAGGAACAAAAATGACAACACAAACGCCACATTGGAAACCACCGACACCTTTTCAAAGAACCTAAAGGAGGAGAGACGAAAACCGGAAAATGACAAAACAAACGCCACATATGAAACCACCGACGCCATTGCAAAGAACCTAAAGAAGGAATTTCGAGAAACAAGAAAAAACAAAACAAAAGCCGCATATGAACCCAACGACGCCATTACAAAGAACCTAAAGAAAGAGAGACCAGGAACAAATAAAATGACAACACAAATGCCACATATGAAACAACCGACACCATTAAAAAGAATCTAAAGAAGGAAAGACGAGAAACGAAAAAAATGACTAAACAAACGCCACATAAAAAAAAAAACACCGACGCCATTACAAAGAACCTAAAGAAGGAAAGACGAGAAACCAACAAACTTACAAAACAAACGCCACATATGAACTTCGACGCCATTACAAAGAACCTGAAGAAGGAAAGACGAGAAACAAAAACTGACAAAAACAATAGACACATATGACTCAAATGACGCCAACAACCGACACCATTAAAAAGAATCTAAAGAAGGAAAGACGAGAAACGAAAAAAATGACTAAACAAACGCCACATAAAAAAAAAACACCGACGCCATTACAAAGAACCTAAAGAAGGAAAGACGAGAAACCAACAAACTTACAAAACAAACGCCACATATGAACTTCGACGCCATTACAAAGAACCTGAAGAAGGAAAGACGAGAAACAAAAACTGACAAAAACAATAGACACATATGACTCAAATGACGCCAACAACCGACACCATTAAAAAGAATCTAAAGAAGGAAAGACGAGAAACGAAAAAAATGACTAAACAAACGCCACATAAAAAAAAACACCGACGCCATTACAAAGAACCTAAAGAAGGAAAGACGAGAAACCAACAAACTTACAAAACAAACGCCACATATGAACTTCGACGCCATTACAAAGAACCTGAAGAAGGAAAGACGAGAAACAAAAACTGACAAAAACAATAGACACATATGACTCAATAACGCCAACAACCGACACCATTAAAAAGAATCTAAAGAAGGAAAGACGAGAAACGAAAAAAATGACTAAACAAACGCCACATAAAAAAAAACACCGACGCCATTACAAAGAACCTATAGAAGAACAGACGAGAAACAAGCAAAAAAAAAAAAAAAAAAAAAAAAAAAAAAAAAAAAAAAAAACGAAAAAGAAAAATGGACAAAACAAACGCCACATATGGAACTACAGACGCCATTACAAAGAACCTGAAGAAGGAAAGACGAGAAACAAAAACTGACAAAAACAATAGACACATATGACTCAAATGACGCCATTACAAAGAACCTAATGAAGGAGAGATCAGAAACAAACACTGAAAAACAATAGACAGATATGAAACCACTGACACCATTAAAAAGAACCTTAAGACAGAGAGACGAGGAGCAAAAAAATATGACAACACAAATGCCGCATATGAAACCACGGACGCAATTACAAGAAACCTCAAAAAGGAGAGACGAAAAACAAAAATGACAACACACGCCAAATATGAAACCACTGTTGGCATTACAAAGAAACTAATGAAGGAGAGATGAGAACAAAATTTACAACACAAACGCTAAATATGAAACCACTGATGCCATTACAAAGAACCTAATGAAGGAGAGATGAGAACAAAAATTACAACACAAACGCTTCATATGAAACCACCGACGCCATAACAAAGAACCTAAAGGAGAGATGAGAACCACACGATTGCCACATATGAAACCATTGACGCCATTATAAAGAATTTAAAGAAGAAGAGACGAGGAACAAAAAATGACAACAAAAACGCCAAATATGAAACCACCGACACCATTATTAAGAATCTAAAGAAGGACAGACGAGGAACAAAAATGACAACAAACGCCACATATGAAACCACAGACGTTATTACAAACAAAAATCTAAGGAAGAGACGAGGAACAAAAAATGACAATACAAACGCCAAATATGAATCCACCGACGCCATTACAAAGAACTTAAAGAGGAAGAGGAACAAAGAATGACAACACAAACGCCAAATATGAAACCATCGACGCCATTACAAAGAACATAAAGGAGAGATGAGGAACAAAAACTGACAACACAAACGCCAAATATGAAACCACCGACGCCATTATAAAGAACCTAAAGGAGAAACGAGGAACAAAAAATGACAACACAAACGCCACATACAAAACCACCGTCGCCATTACAAAGAACTTAAAGGAGAGACGAGGAACAGAAAATGACAACACAAACGCCAAATATGAAACCACCAGCGCTATTACAAAGAACCTAAAGAAGGAGAGACGAGGAACAAAAAGTGACAAGAAACGCAAAATATGAAACCACCGACGCCATTACAAAGACCCAAAAGAAAATGAGACGAGGAACAAAAAATGACAACACAAACGCCATATATGAAACCACTGACACTATTACAAAGAACCAAAAGAAGGAGAGACGAAGAACAAAAAATGACAACACAAACGCCAAATAAGAAACCACCGACGTCATTACAAAGAACCTATAGAAGGAGAGACGATGAACAAAAAAGTGACAATAAACGCAACATATGAAACCACCGACGCCATTACAAAGAACCTAAAGAAGGAGAGACGAGGAACAAAAATGACAAAACAAACGGTGCCACATATGAAAACACCGACGCCAATACAAATAACCTAATGAAGGAGAGACGAGGAACAAAAAGTGACAACAAACGCAAAATATGAAACCACCGACGCCATTACAAAGAACCAAAAGAAGGAGAGGCGAGGAACAAAAATGACAACAAACCCAAATATGAAACCACCGACGCCATTACAAAGAACCTAATGAAGGAGAGGCGAGGAACAAAGTGACAACAAAGCCAAATATGAAACCACCGACGCCATTACAAAGAATCAAAAGAAGAAGAGACGAGGAACAAAAATGACAAACGCCACATATGAAACCACCGACGCCATTACAAAGAACCTAATGAAGGAGAGACGAGTAACAGAAGTGACGACAAACTCAAAATATGAAACCACCTACGCCATTACAAAGAACCTAAAGGAGGAAAGACGAGAAACAAAAAACGACAAAACGAACGCAACATATGAAACACCGACGCCCTTACAAAGAACCTAAAGAAGGAGAGACGAGGAACAAAAATGACAACACAAATGCCACAGATGAAACACCAACGCCATTACAAAGAACATAAAGAAAGAGAGACAAGGAACAAAAATGACAATACAAACGCTACATATAAAAACCAGCGACGCCACTATAAAGAACCTAAAGAAGGAGAGACGAGGAACACAAAATGATAACACAAACGCCAAAAAGGAAACCACCGACGCCATTATAAAGAACCTAATGAAGGAGAGACGAGGAACAAAAAGTGATAACAAACTCAAAATATGAAACCACCGACGCCATTACAAAGAACCTAAAGGAGGAAAGACGAGGAACAAAAACAAAAACGACAAAACGCCACATGTGAAACACTGACGCCATTACAAAGAACCTAAGGAAGGAGAGACTAGGAACAAAAATGACAACAAACGCCACAGATGAAACACCAACGCCATTACAAAGAACATAAAGAAAGAGAGACAAGGAACAAAAATGACAACACAAACGCTACATATAAAAACCAGCGACGCCACTACAAAGAACCTAAAGAAGGAGAGACGAGGAACAAAAAATGATAAAGCGAACGCCACATATAAACCACCGATGCAATTACAAAGAACCTAAAGAATGAGGGACGAGGAACACAAAATGATAGAGCGAACGCCACATATGAACCACCGACGCCATTACAAAGAACCTAATGAAGGAGAGACGAGATACACAAAATGATAAAGCGAACGCCACATATTAAACCACCGACTCACATACAAAGAAGAAGTGCTACAGAGGAATCAGCTTATAATGCGGTCAGTACAAAACTACTGGGATATGTGTGGGGGATTGGGTGTGGGCTTAAATCCGAAGCCTATTGAAAAGTAATTAGTCCCCTGGTCCCTTTAAGGCCCCAAACAGTTTTACGATTGACTGCTCTATAGCTATGGTTTTGTTGCCTGTTGTTGTTTGAGATAAAGTGCTGTTTTATGTTATTATTTTATAATAACTACATCCTTATCTGGTGCTATGGAAGGGCTGTGTTTCGTGCTTGTGTTCCCCATTGTTTTATCTCATTCAAAATCACATGATGAATCATAACTTTAACGCTTAGCATTCTGGGAAAAAACTTCAGCAGATGACATTTTGCAATACATGTATTTATTTTATCTTTCTCAGAAAACAGATTGTGACAGTTCATGCAAATATTCTTAACTGGAGACATTTTGCGTGAAATGTCAGATCCTGTTTTCTGGGAAAAATAAGATAAATGTCATCAATGTGTTGTCTGCTGAATTAGCCCAGAGAGTGGTAAAGGTTAACAGAATAAAGCTCTTTATGCAGCAGTCCAGCAGTCGTGTATACCTGATGTGCGTTGTAGTGCGTATGAAGAATTTTGTTGTGCGTATGTTCGTGTCTCTTCTTCTGATGGCTCAAGAATGCTTTAGGAGAGTGTGTCTGTTCCTGGCTAAAGTCTGTTCCATGTTATATAGAGAACCTCAGCTGAGGAAGGTTACAATTTCGGAGAATCAAGGAGAGCCTCTTCGCACTAAGTATCTTGCAACTTTGCAATATTTCGTGTTTGCTTGGGAATGGCTGCGTTCTGATTGTGGTATTTTCTAGACAACATCACTTATGTTTAGGCATATATAGTCCTGGGCTATTTCTGAAGCTGATAGAAGGCCATTGCCCGTCCAGATATTCTAGCAGTTTCAAACAAATACCTTTCAACATGTTATAGATCTGTTAGATCTGTGTCTGTTCAGAAGACCATATAAGACTGACATAAACTATTTCATTGTGCCTGTTCAGAAGACCATATAGGATTGATATAAACTATTTCGGAATTTCTGTCTTATCAAGTTTGAAGTTTCTTCCAAAAAAGAAAGAAGGTAAAAGAAAAGTCCAGGGAGTGCCACAATCACAAACCGCAGCCCTTCCCAGACCCCAAGAGGAAGAGGAAACCGACAAATCCAAACAAGCACAAATCGAACAAACGTACGAAAAGCACTAAGATCAGCTCTCTCTTCCCCAAGCGAGGTAATCGCAATACTAAAAGGACTAAAAAACACAAGAACAAAATGACACATGAAAAGACATACAACAAATCGCCTCGTAGAATAAACCACAAAGCAACAAAGAGTAAGACTAACACCGGGACCACCGCCTTAGAACGGTCAGTACAGTAAACCACCGGGGGGTTTAAAGCACTTTTACAGCTAGCTAACTTCACCCTGGGTCCCGATGCTACTCTTAATACAGAAACACATAAAAATTCGGTTCGCATAAAGGCTCCCAACTCAGTCAATGTGATAGCGAAAACACAAAAATCAAATTAATCACTATAATAAACAAAGACGAGTACTCGTGGCTAATACTTCTGTCTGCCAGAGTAAATGAAAACCAATAGTTGAACCACGGCGGGCCAAGCCAAAGACATATCGTCAAGCCCCAACCCACTGGTTAAAGTTTTACGAAGAGGCCGTCATTGGGTCTGAGGCCCGAACTACCGTCGTGCAATTAAAGAGTGAAGCATAGTCATCAACAATGATTGGGTTGACAACTAGGCATGCAGTCTGCCGCATAATATCCAGGCTATAGGCAATTCTTTTATAACGGTTAATAAGTTTTCTGAATTGCTCCGAAAGGTTAGACTTACCTACAATTTTTCCAAATCTGTACACTAAGTCACCGTAAAATTCTGGTTCCGATATACCGTGTTGCAGAAGTGTTTTCAGGCTGACGCTATATTTTTCTAACAAGGCACTGTGTCTGCGATAAAATTTCGAAAACGCCTTACGAAGTTTAAAATAACGATAGCCCTGCCTAAGAAGTTTAGCAGTAATGGCTTTATTACGGTAGTTAAAGTCATTAAGATTTGAAGAAGCTCTGGCGAATCTAATAACTTGAGATATGTATACTCCATATGAGGTACGCCGGGGGACATCGCCATCCAGAAAAGGGAAATTGACTATATCAAAATCAAAATCGTCTCGTTTATCATAAATTTTGGTGGAAACCGTACCATTAGAAATACATAGATTCAAATCAAAAAAAGGTGCCTCGGTATCGGAAGAATTTGCTCTATTTAATTGGAGTTCCGTAGGGTATATCCGGTCCACCATTTGGTCAAAGTAAATATTGTCATTATTTAATAAATCATCAAGGTATCTTGAAGCTGAATTGAAAGCCTCAATAATGTCAGCCTGATTTTCACGTGAGAGAGACTTCATGAAATCTCTCGCATAACAAAAAAGAAACAAATCTGCAACAAGAGGAGCAAAATTAGTTCCCATCGGAATACCAATAGTTTGCCTAAAAAGTTTCTGAGAGTCCCTTGGATTTCGAGATAACGAGAGTCTACTGTTCAATAAAATTATGGTGGGATATACATCATTCGGCGATTATCAGAATGTTGCAGTTTCTTTTATAGTTCTGATTTCAATTCGTTATTTTTGTCAATACATTGTTGTGCATTAATATGTCTAAATGTAGAAATGTACTTAACTCTTTTTCCCTCAGCACATTTGAGCCAACGCATGACAAAACAATAATATCTGTGTGACCAGCAAAGACTCAGCCTGTCCATCCACCCAGTGGTTCTCGTTTATCCCTCTTTGGACAGCATGGAGGCTGTAGAAGGCACATTCGATCAGCTAAGTCTCTAATCAGACTGCGCGGTAGCGCAGGCTGATCTGTGTCTTCGCTGATCGCACAAGTCTTATTGTAGGTTTTGTCGTGCGCACTGGCTCGATTTTATGACTTCCATGGACAGGGAATTGACACAGCAGACCATTCTAAAGACCTGGGCGTAATCAAGCACGAGCTGAGCTGAAATACTCACATAAACAGAATCATAGCATGTACGAATAAAATACGAGACTTTTTGAAGAGAAACATATAAACTAAACACACAGGCATCCGCGATAAAACTCTGGTCCTACCAAAAGTTGAATATGTCTCACCCACGTGAAGCCTTTTCACGCAAACGTACATAGGCAAGATTGAAATAGTCCAAAAGCAACATCTCCCATTATGCCATAAATGCAAGACTCGTTAGAGTGGCGATCACTTGAGGACAGACCTGGTACATGACATTTTGTACTTGTGAATTTGCTAAGCTGAAGATAAAAGCAGAGGATGTAATGTTTGTTATATTCATCGCTGTGTTAATTAACATCAAGGTATTAAGATGAAGAAAAACAGTTCTATGGCTTTCGCAGACACAATACTTCAGAAACTGAAACCTACACCATTCCGATCTGTCACAGATGTCGTAAACGGGTGAATTATAGGCCGTGTAGCATTGATATCCAAAGGTTTCCTAAGAGACGTCATTAACGCCAAGTTAGTCTCAGAGCATAATGAAACCTCATTCGATTGTTCGGCTTTCTGGTTGCTGATTCTGATCAGAAAGCTGTGCACGTATTGCCATGCACACATAGGCATAGCGCTCATAACGCATTCTACGCATGTGAGTAAGGTAACATGTTTGTAATAAAGAGAAATTACCGTCGAAACTCAATGGCTCGAACATCTTTAGGACCATGGAAATTCGTTCGGGACATGGGTAGTTAGAGCCACTGAGGGTTAATCATGGCAACAGTTTAGGAAGCAAATAGCGATAATTTAGGGAAATCTTTTCGATTTTCTACACAGTGATAGCATGTTGAGTGTACTCATTAGAATCGCCTCCATGAGGCGATTCTAATGAGTACACACAACATACAATTCCATGATAAAATAAGAAAAAAAAATCCCTAAATATTTGTTTTCTTGAGCTATTGGAAGAATTTTGTAGGGACTGAAAAAAGAGTTCGAATCATCCACGGTAAACGAGCCATTGAGGTTATACTGTATATTGTTTTCTTCTCAGTCATACGGGGGTACACTTTAAGGAAAGATTCATTCCTTTAAGAGTAATAACCACATTCTGGAAGCGACACAAGGGAGATATTTTTGTGTATTTTCAACGTACAAGCTTAGGGGTGCGTAAAAAATAATTAAGTTTTGGCTACGCTGCTAGCATCGATGTTACTAAATGCCAAAACAGGATATTGACTTATCACTAGCCGTTACAAGGCTGTACTTCCGTTGTGCTACTTTTTGTCAACTGTTCTGTAGTATTTCACTTACAAATGTTTTTTTTTCTTTTAACAATTATGTAAATTAAAGATATATTCAGTTTGTTTGGGTAGAAAGGGCTTTCAACTCTGCTTGCCATCTGTTGTTTTTGTGGGTGTTTAGTTGCATTTGTCTGTCTTTCCCTTTGATGTTAAGAACTTGATGCGGATCGGACTGTATGAGATCCAGAGTTTGTGGCAGTATAATAAACCTGTGGTGATAAGGGATCAGTATAAGCTGACCAAATCGACCTGTCGGTCTAATCTTTTGATTATAATATTATCGGGTTCTGCACTGTTTACCTCTCATCCAGTAGTTTTAAGCATTTCATGAGGTAGATTAATAGACGTAGTATTAGTGCCGTGTGGTGGCTGTTAGCCCATATAAGCCTAGCGTCCCATAAAAGGGACATTGGCAAACAGTGTAGACCCAGATCAGACGCCGCAGAACGCGGCGTCTGGTCAGGGTCTACACTGTTTGCATTAAGTTCAGATATTTATATAAACATGACAATAATAAAAACTAATCAGGCATCCCTTATATAGGAAATGAACTTGACCAAAGAGTTAAAGTAGAAGAATCCCTCGGCATAAATGGGCTAAACGTCTTCTAGTCTTCTTGTATTTCACTAGAGTGTAGCTTATATTTTCTGGTCATTTGTGATCATTGACCCCATTCCAGGATTTTTTTTTTATTTATGTGAGGGTCACTAATTGTCCGAAAAACTAGCCTATATAATTTTGACCCCCTTAAACCCCACTTTTATATAGTAAAAGTGGGGTTTACAGGGGTATACATTATTTTTCTTATTTCTGCTCAAAAACATAGATTGTGGGTACTCGTTAGAACCGCCTCCTCGAGGCGGTTCTAACGAGTACCCACAATCTATGTTTAGAGTAGAAATGTGAAAAATATCACAATTTTTTATCTGAAAATTTTCAGTTTTTGGAGGTGAAATTTTCTATATATTTGAATAGGCGTGTTTTCGTAATGTATCGGATCCTTGAGCCAATTCTGGTTACTTTCAAATTCGAATACCTCTTAAGCCAGTTCTAGGGGCGTATACGGCATAGCAAAGTACAATACTGTATATGAAGAGGACTTAATACTTTCATTGTTATGTAGTGTTTCACTTTCTAATGCTTACTTTTAACAATTATGTGAGTTGATTATAGCAAGCTCGCTGCCGCAAGCTCCATGGTACAGCAGTTGTCGTCAAACGAAACCGGAAATAAACATTTTGTTTGCAGTTTGTCGGGTTCTCAATTAATGTGGCAGATGTATTTGTATTTGCCGGGACCAACTGTGAAACTCCGGTACCAGAATCCGATACCAAAATTATAATGGTATAGCTTAAGTCTTATACTTTGATTTTTTGGACGATTTTTGGTTTTAATATTATTCAGTTGTACTGTAACTGCAGTTGGTGGTTTTTCAAAGCATAGTGCATTGCGAGCCCGCCTACAGGCATTGCCTATGTTCATATTATATTCAGCTAAGTTAAGGTAACGGATTCCCCACCGTCTTGGGAAAGAGTTGCCAACTCTGCTTGCCATCTGTTCATTTTGTGGCTGCTTTATTGTATTTATCTGTCTTTCCCTTTGTGTTGGCGGCTTGATGTGGATCTGATTGTATAAGTTCCTGAATTCTCTTATTTACTTTTGATAAAACCGAGTCTCCGATTTTCGTTCTTTTTGTGTGTTCTTTGTTTCAAAGGGTTCGATAAATGTCCTAAAATTTCAAACACTTTATTCCATACCTTTCAAGTTTAAATTTTGTATTTTATGATTTTGTTTCTTAAAATACTTAATGGAATGGCAAACAGTGTAGACCTTGATCAGAACAGTCTGATCTGGGTCTGCACTGTTTGCATATGCCACTTTGTCAGACACTTTGGTGTACAAAATTTTAGGACATTTACCATAACTTTTTTTTTTATTTGACACTTGGCTGCTTTCAATTTTGTGTGTATAATTGCCCTTAAGGGTCATTCCTATAAGAATCTATGTTCTTTCAGGACAAGTGCGGGAAGGAGTTAAGGTGTCCGAACAATTAGGGTAAATACTGTCTGTTCCTTATGATCAGTGCACCCAGAGAAGACGAAAATCAGCCTAGTTTTCAGAAACTGCGCTTGACGTATCGTGTCTTAACTATGACCAGCAAAGTACAGCGTGTAATTTGATGAATTCATCGATATCAAACGTTGTTCTGTTCTATTTTAAGTTAATTTGTTCGGACAAAATAGCGAAAAACAGTACTCTAGGGTCTAACCAATTCTGCACTGAAAATTTCAGAAAAAGGCTCATGCCTTCTTGAGACTTTCTGCCGCTTGAATGAAGATCTATTTCATTTTGCTGCTCTCAAATTTGTTGTGACACGTGCACAAAGACGCCAGTTATGCCTTAATTTAAGGGTAATTGTTTTACGGTGTTTTGAATGCAGATCAAATTGGATAGTATGGTAATACAACTTTTCTATAACTGCATTCGTTTGTAGATATCGCAGTCGAAAGGCAAGAAAATATACCTGCTGACATGGGTATCATGACTCAAATCAGCCTGCGCAGGGCTTTGCAAATACCATGGTAGGCTTGTCCGACGTGTTTCATTTCCCTGAGGACCGGTAAGGTATTTAAATTACTTGTCCTGGGACAAGGACGTTATAGCTCTAGCTAAAACGAGTATCCACATTATAAGATACTTTTTTCTTATTTCTCGGAGAAAACATATGTTGTGGGTACTCATTAGAAGCGCCTCACAGACGCGCTTCTAATGAGTACCTATAACATATTTTTCTTCGAGAAAAAATGCCAATTTTCGGGCAAGTGAAGCATGGTTGGACTAGTGGATTTTGAACGTTTCGTGAACAAGTAATAAGATCTGACAATTCCAAATACCCCTGAGCCTGAGATCCAGCACACAGTCTAATCGGTCCCCTAGCCAATGATCTAAGGCTTCTGGGTGGACATTGAAGGCACTGATCTGTTTGTGCGGTTGACCAGACCTAGCGCAGTACATAACAAAATGGCAATTATTAACATTGATGATTTTAACTTTTGCTTTAACTGACACAAAAAAACAAATACATGTTGTATGTATCTCATGAGTGTTGTAGTGACAACAAAAAGCAACGTTAGCACTTATTGTATTTCATTGTCACTACAACATTGATGAACTGCAGTACCATTTAACTATAGTTGCCTTGAAGACGTGTCTGTCAACTGCAGCGCCTGTCTGGTTTGGCAAATAATGTCCATCTTCGCAGCAGACAAGTCTGGGACAGTTGATTGTTGTTGAGACACACAACAAGAGGAACTTACTTGCTTCTGTTTCTTTTCCTTTGTCTTAGAATGTGGAGGTATAGAAGTTTTTACTCGAGTTTGCAGTACGCCCAGTATGAGAG
This sequence comes from Anodontia alba, assembly GCA_964016985.1. Lineage (NCBI taxonomy): Eukaryota > Metazoa > Mollusca > Bivalvia > Lucinida > Lucinidae > Anodontia > Anodontia alba. The sequence goes on along the minus strand of OZ024823.1, from coordinate 31,860,781 downwards.
GTGGTTTTGGTGACTTCGGGCGGTTTCCTGAGCTTGGTTACTGACGATGATCACGTTAGTAGTTGAGCTGTGTTAAGGCTGGACGGTAGCACATTACGAAAACACGCCTATATAATTTTGACCCCCTTCAACCCCACTTTTATATAGTAAAACTGGGGTTTACAGGGGTATACATTATTTTTCTTATTTCTACTCAAAAACATAGATTGTGGGTACTCGTTAGAACCGCCTCGGCGAGGCGGCTCTAACGAGTACCCACAATCCATGTTTTAAGCAGAAATATGAAAAATATCAGATTTTTTTTATCTGAAAATTTTGCTTTTTTAGGTTGTAAAATTTTCAATATATTTGAATAGGTGTGTTTTCGTAATGAAGATTATGGCTGTGACTGTTTTGTGTTGGTCATACTATCAGATACCGATTCCCCTTTCATGTCTGTCCTCTCGTTTTATTTATTTTTTTTCTCAGCAGCTGTGCTTTCTTTTTGACGTTTATTCTGTACCCATCTGTATAGGTGTTGGTTATTTCTCCTCCTCTGCGTTGTATGTCTTGGAAGTTGCCATTAACTTCGACAATGTATTTTAATGCTGTGCTCTCCATCCATCAAACAGACCAACTGAATGGTTCTTCAGAAGCCAACCGATCTGGATCTACACTGTTTGCAAAGGTAGGGTATATCCGGGCTCAGCAGGACAAGGGTTAAAATATTTTATTGAGTCGAAGCCTACATTTTAAAAATTTATACATGTAGGTTGCAGGTTATCGCTTGGCATACTGGACAAACATTCAGCAGACGACAATCTGGAATGTTTTTCTTTTCTCAAAGCATTTATATTTCATAAAAATTGTCTTGAGAGTACGATTTGGATGAAAAGTCAAAGCCTATTGTCTGGGCAAAATAACAAAAAATGTCGTCAACTTATCGTCTGCTGAATTTGCCCAGAGAGCAGTAAACTGTAATACTCTACCTCCTTTGAAACAAAGAACATATATGCACAACGCACGAAACGGGCCCTTATGCAATATGCGGACAACGCAGGTCCTGATCAGCCTGCGCATTCGCGCAGGCTGATCAGGACCTACGTTGTCCTTATATAGAATCCATGGACACTTTAGTACATGTCGACGAACAAGGAATGCCCAGATCAGACAGCACAGATGCACACATTTATCTGGACCTTCGATTTTCACATAAGGCATTACGGCCTTTTCCCACTCTGCGCATCAAATAAAAGAAAGAGAATTGGAGTCTCGGTGTCGTTGAGATTCTTCTTATGACAGCATTGTAGTTTGTAGAGCTTCATACATCCCCTACCACCGGCTTAAGTGTAACTCGATTTTCCAAGACGCCAACATGGGCTCTGTGACAAACAAAAAAAAAAAAAAAAAAAACAAAAAAAAAAAAAAACAAAACAAAAAAACAACAACAACAACACTAATTGCGTGTACTCATTAGATGCGCCTCTGCAAGGCGCTTCTAATGAGTACCTACCACGTATGTGTTTGTGGTAATATTAAGCAATAAAAATATGTTGGTTTAAATGGCCTAAGTAAAACTATTGCTAAGATATACATTTTACATAGATGTGTTAACATAAGAACTTAAATATAATAAATAGATAAATAAATACATTAAGTCAACACCTCTTTATACCGACACTCGCTACAACGACACAATTCGTTACAAAGTTAATTTGACTGGCATGAAACTTTCGCTCAAGAGGTGACCGTTAATCAGGAATTATGCGAGAACTTTGTATTTAATACTCCAAGAAACATAGGTTTAGATAATTTGTTAGAATTGCCTCACAGAGGCGATTCTAACAAATATCCGTAGCATATGTTCTATGAGGAAATAAAAATAAACCAAGGTATTTCTTACATATCATTCTGCTGTTTAAGGATTCCTTACAACTGCAAAAGCCATTTTTAATGGCAACATATTTGGGAACAAATGGTATCGTTGTAACGAGAGTTAACTGTAATATAGAAAATAACACATGTGGTAAACTGTGATTTGTACCCCATATAGAAAGGTTTTGATATCAAACTGTATGATGCTGAGCATCCCGGTTAGGTGCAAAAGCTGCCGCAAAACAAACAGAGAAATAAATAAATAAAAGTAAAATAAACCTGCAGTTTCTCCCGTCAAACAATTGCCACCTAAGTCGAAGCATCCAGCTGCGCTTATCTCGGATATTTTAACAGTATCATATACTAGCAAGCCTCCAAAGAATCAAGATCATTCTTAACGCTTAGCACTCTGGGTAAAATCTTCCTCGGATGACATTTTGAAATGCTTTTCTTACCTTTTCCAAGAAATAGGATTGACATTTCATGCAAATTTTCTCCAGTGGAGACAATTTGCATGAAATGTCAAATCTATTTTCTGGGAAAAATAAGAAAATATCATCAGTTTGCTGTTTGCTGAATAAGCCCAGAGAACGGCAAAGGTTAATTCGATGTACGGTTTTAATCTTTACCACTCTATAGGCAAATTCAGCAGACGACAATTTGATGATATCGTTCTTATTGTCCCAGACAATAGACTTGATATTTCATGCAAATTGTCTCCCCCATAGGAACAATTTGCATGAAATGTCAGTCTATTTTCTGGGAAAAGTAAGAAAAATAGTTCAATTGCCGTCTGCTGAAAATTTTACCCAGAATGCTAAGCGTAAAGATATCCGCATCTGTGCTCCATAAAACCCCTGTAGCGAATCCAGCTTCCATCAAAATCGCCCATAGCTGTCAATATCAATTTGGAGATGTGACAGTTACTGAAACGAGGCCAGCGGTTTTGACGGGTTATCGAAAATTTCATCTGATTGACAGCAATAGACACCCCTTGTTATTTTAGATTTGTTAGCTATAATATCTCGAATAGCTGGGTTATTTTTGTTGCTGTCAAAACTGATTATTCACACCCGAGGAAAACACTTTTCTTCGATGTCGGATAAGAATGCCTACATGATTATGCAAGCACCATGTAAACAAAAGAAAAGAAAGGCCTGGGTTTTCCTTAAGCATTACAACGAATAGTTCTATACTGAAGCAAAAATGGTCAGCCGCAATAGCGCGTTCTCATTACGAAATCACGCCGATTCAAATATAATTACTGAAACTTTTACCAACAAACGTTCTCATTACGAAATCAAGCCAATTCAAATATACTGAAAATTTTCTTTCTTTTTTCTTTTTTCTTTTTTTTTTTTGTTGGTAAAATTTTCAGTATATTTGAATAGGCGTGTTTTCGTAATGAGAACGCGCAATTGCGGCTGACCTAATCTGATATTTTGATACTTCCGCTCAAAACATAGACAGTAGGTACTCGTAAGAACCTCCTCGGCGAGGCGGTACTAACGACTACCCACAATCTATGTTTTGTGCAGAAATAAGAAAAAAACTGTATACCCCTGTAAACCCCAGTTTTACTATATAAAAGTGGGGTTTAAAGGCGTCAAATTATATAGGCATGTTTTCGTGATGGCAGATTAAATCATCATATGATAGTAATATTATTTTCATATTTGTTACATAACATAAGACTAGATCACTTGATACTTAATTCAGTTTGTCTTCTTTGGACAATTTATATTTAATGTCATCATTTTCGTTGAGAAACAAGAAAATATTTTAAATATCTGTTTTAATAATAATAATAATAATAATAATAATAATAATAATTATATATTAATAATAATTATATTTATAATAATTATAATAGCAATAATCTCTTTATTTATATTTTGGGGATAATATCAGCAATCTGAATCTAATTTAAATAAAACTGATAACAATATATAAATTTTATACATATTTACACAATAAACGCCGGCAGATATATCTCGCTCGGTCGACACTAGAGCTATGATGGTGCAACTAGGCCAACGTTGATTCAACGTCATACCAATGCCCAGGGTCCCTCTTCCCAAATGCTAATACGGAGTCACCAAACACAATAATAAGACAACGAACTGGACATAACATGAAAAAAAAGCCCCGTTGCTAGGAGCCACAAAGCCACACAAAGAATGAAGAATACATGTACCAGAACTACCGGCCGCGCAGTCTGACCATCCTGATCAGACTGCGCGGACGATTATTGGGATACAGTTCGCTACCAGAATATTTTGTCCAAAAATGATGTTGGTGAAATCCTCTGAGGTGAAATCAGACTGAAGGGAGTGTATGCTGGTCGCATATGTCATTATGTCACCAGATCTTTCTATCTTATCCGGAGAGGCCAATATATGATGTGCACTTTCTGATATGAAACTATATGCAAGCAATAAAGACCCGGATGAATCCAATCTGCATATTTGCACTGTCCTATCAGTACATTTGATGACAATTCTATGGCAATATCGGAAACTGTTGCAGCTTATTCAGAGTTAGACAAATACAATAAAAACACACATGTTTATACCAAATGAACTCAGTCAATGAATCAAAAGTTCAGGTATATTTAAATATGAATAAATTAATATATTTATTTTATTGACCGGCGCGCGAATTGCGCCGGTCTCTTAATATAGCTTTGGATTTTTACATACGGGAGCGTGTTCGATTAGCTCACTAAGGACTTTTTATATTTGCCGGGATCGTCGGTTTGTGAAGATCCCGGCAAATATACAAAAAATAATCTTAGTACAAACTGTGTTATAAACAGATCAATGTCTGCTTTATTTTCATTTCAATCAAGAAATTTCATAGAGCTTAAAGGGGAACACAACCTTAAAAGGTATTGTGCTTTAAAGTAAAAAACTTTACAAACAATGAATTTTGACAAAAAATTTGATCAAAATCAGTGAAACATTAAGTAAGTTATAGACAATTGAATATTTTAACATTGATGAAAAGGGCGCCGCCATTTTGAATATTTAATGAGGTTTCATAAAAATTAAAATTCGTTTCATAAAGGTAGCTATTCTCATAAAGTTGGTTTATTTTGGGGGAAATGAATGCTTGTCACTAGAATGAAAATATAATAAAAAAATCTGTTGTAAAATTATTCTTAAAACCCTTTATAATTTGATTTTGCATATTTAACGAACTGTGTGACGTCACAAAGCCTACAATATGGCGGCATCCATGACAACCTTTTTTAATATATTCAAACCACCATAACTTCCTTATTTCTAGGCCGATTTTGAAAACTCTTGCATCAAAATAAATGGCTTGTTAAGCACTTTACTCCAAGATATACTACAATTTATATTGCGTTCCCCTTTAATAAAAGCAAGCATTAACTCTTTCGGTGCCAAATTTCAGACGACATTGTCGTCTGCTTTTCTTTTTTAACAAATATCGCTTGAAAAGAAGTTTTTACGTAAAGTTGAAAGACTGAATGTCAAACAGCGTAGATCCAGATGAGACATATGAGCCGTCTCATCTGGATCTATGCTGTTTGCAAAAGCCTATTATTATCGTCTGTGGCAGTAAAAGTTAAAGAATCATATTGTTGTTCGATTTTACCTGTTACATTGAAAATTTATTAAACTTTAGTATACCCTTGTCCTATATCTGTATGTAAACATGAACAAAATTTGCGCCGGTACTTAAACGTTTACGTCTAAATATTTTGTCTTGTATGTACTTAAAACAGCATTACTGAGCACTATATTGGAGAGTTTACTATATTTTATGCCTTGCATTCACTTCCTTCCGCAATCTGATAAGGGTGCAGTCCACAGTGTTTTCTTCCATTTCTACTTGTGCATAGCTGTCACACAAAAGAAATGCAAGCAAACAAAATATAACAGTACATGTCCATTAAATACTGTATCAATACATTGCAAACATACCAAATAATAATTTAATCATCATAAAAGTTACTGCAATGCACCAACATCTGCTGTTGCACTAATGTAAACAATATCCCACCCACCTCCGACTGCGTCTAATTTTATGCAAAGAAGTGCAGTTTTCGATAGGTTACTATCAACTCCAGGACAATGCACTGCCATGGAACAGTTGATAATTAGACAGAGCACCTACACAATATTACTTTTAATCAGAAATCAATACCTGTAAGCCACCTTGATTTTTCAATAAACTGCACCCAAAAGCATGCTTCAATTTATGACAGGGTAAAACCTAAGCCCTGACAGAATTCAACAGTTTCGTATTTTACATACAGTCTTTAATAATAAGGTCATATGACCTCAAAGTCTTTATTTTCAATGTTAACAATAACTGACAAGCATATAACTTCAGTGTTTGCCAAAAATGAGCAGCAACAAGTATTTTCAGACTGATTTCTAGCCCTACCCCTAAATATTTAAATTTTTGCCCAGGTTCACATGTGCGAAACTGTGGAATGCACCTTAAGGAGTAACTCCTTTGTTCTAGACTATTGTACGAACAGAATATTGTACGGCGAGTTTCGGTTAACAGCCGAGAAACGCAAGGATAGCTTACAGTGTCTGCTATCTGTTTAATTATTAGGATACAATAAACTTGATAAAATGATAAACATTGCTTTTTATATATGCATCAGTAATAAAGCTGTCCCACAACAAAGATAACAAAATCATTTGACCCATATAAAAGTCATTTTTAGATAGGTTTGAAATCTGACGAGTTACAGACGGTACCGAAAATATAAGTATGCTATCTCTATGCAAATGAACATACGAGTAATAAATCTGTAAGATCCTGTAAGATCCTATTATTGTGTCTGCGCAACCACACAATCTGATGAAGGTGTGCACAATCCGAAATGTACAGACCAGCGATTGAAATAGAATTGTCTCTGTAGTCGTTTTAGAAATTTTTGCGATGTTGGTTGCCAAGGACCATTCTTCCTGTCTGTGCCAATTGCTGCTGAGATACAGTTTGCAATCATGGCATTACGAAAATACGCCTATTTATAAATATATAGAAAAATTCACCTCCAAAAACTGACATATTCAGATTAAAAAAAACTCTGATATTTTTCATATTTTTGCTCAAAACATAGATTGTGGTACGCATTAGAACCGCCTCAGCGAGGCGGTTCTAATGAGTACCCATTATCTATGTTTTTGAGCAGAAATAAGAAAAATAATGTATACCCCTGTAAACCTCAGTTTAACTATATAAAAGTGGGATTTAAGGTGGTCAAAATTATATAGGCATGTTTTCGAAATGGAACCGAGGTCTGTGTTTTCGACATCAAACATTGGTGGTTCCAGTCATCATTCACATATTGTGCCTGGAAAGCGCTACAACGGCTGGGTCTTTCACTCCTTGTCAGTTTTGAACCTTGTTTGGCTTCACTTGCTGGCCTTCTTAAAGGAGAACGCAACATAAGTTGTAAATGTTTCCAGGAGTAAAGTGCTAAGCAAACCATTTACTTTGATGCAAGTTTTAATCAAAATCTGATGACAAATAAGGAAGTTACAGTGGTTTGAATATATTCAAAATGGCTGTCATGGATGCCGCCATATTGTGGGCTTGTGACGTCATACAGCTCAAGTAAAATATACAGAAACCTGATTATAATGGGTCCAAGAATATTTTGCTTCAGTGTTTATACATATGCTTAATTATATTGACAAGCAATCATTTCCCCCAAAGTTATCCAAATTTGTCAGAAGAACAACTTTTAAAATAGATTTTTAAACTTTTGTGAAACCTCATTCAATATTCAAAATGGCAGCGCCCATACCACCAATGTTAAAATATTCAATTGTTCATAACTTCCTTAATTCTTGACCGATTTTTATCAAATTAGTATCAAAATTCGCGGTTTGTAAAGCCCTTTACTTTGCAGTACAATATATGTTCCCTTTTAACTCTTTTGTTGCCAAAATTTCAGACGACATTTGTCGTCTGCTTTTTTTATTTTAACAAACTAACGCTTGGAAAGACGTTTATATGTAAAGTTGAAAGACTGAATGTCAAAAAGCGTAGATCCAATTGAGACGGCTCATTGAGCCGCCTCATCTGGATCTATGCTGTTTGAAAAAGTCTATTATTATCGCCTGTGACAGTGAAAGAGTTAAGCGGAGTTATAAAAGTCATCATTAACAAAACATCGTCATTGCCTATGTCCGCTCCTGGAAAGCTTCGTGTTTTGGCGGTTTGAACACAGGCTGCAAATATACCGTCATCAAAATGTATTCAGTCTGGTTATAATGACCTCCGTGTGTGCAGTGTCAAGTCTATCTTCGTGGTGGGTTGACTGCATCATGTGTTTACCATCACTAAGTTGTGGCAAATTCTAGAAGCTTCAGCTCGCTTTCATTTGTTATACCATTGTGAAATTGCCAACAAACTTTACCCCAGTCGGCCTTTGTGCCTTGCAAACTTCAGCATTCCGATATCCCTGATATATCAGGGCCCAGTTGTTCACAGCGTCTTTAGCTTAACGAGCTCGTTAGTAGTCAAAATGTCAACTGTTCTCGTAAGTACAATATCTGATACACAGATATGTTTGCTGAAAAATGTGAGTAGCTTTTGCAAATCACATTTTTGTTTCAGCAAAAATATTAGCCCATATAAATATGATCAAAGTTTTAACGATACAATAACTAACGACATCGTTAGTTTTGAACACCTGGGCCCAGAATTTCATTTTGAGCTATTTTTTTCAACGGCGGAATGCAGTTCCTCAAAACACTTTTCCATTATGTTTTCGGCTTGACTCGATGTTGGTGCATACATCTGAATGATAAAGTTGTTGTCATGGGCTGCCCTCAAACGAATGATGAGGCATCTGCTTGAGACAGGCTTGCAGCCTGTGTTCACGATATCATTGCCTTCTAGAAATCCAACAACATACTCGTGTTTCTCATTTTTGCCCTCCTTTCCCCTGAATAAATCCGGTGACCTTCTGTATTTGCTTCGTCATAGTTGAATTTTTCCATCTCATCTCACATCTCATCTGATTGGCTGTTCTATTTGTACGTAGAACTCTGCTCTGAGACAAGGTTAGTGGAGTCGCTTCTGTTGCAGGCTATTTGCACAGTTTTGATTCCTACTATTAACATGGTGTTAAGGAAAACCCAAGGTAACCTTGGAGAATGGACCTCTTAAAATGTGGAATGTAACAAGGAACACATTTACTTCTTACCTTGACCTTTATACGCGTTATTCGTCGTCCCGCCTAATACTAAACGTAGTTTCAGTTTAACTTGAAGCATGGCTGGTGACTTACCATAAAATGCTTCTACAAAAAAGTAATGTAAGCACTCTCTGACGTTGTCATTACGAAAACATGCGTATTCTAATAGGCAGAAAATTTCACCACCAAAAACTGAAATTTTTCAGATAAAAATTCTGATATCTTTTCATAGTTCTGCTCAAAACATAGATTGTGGGTACTAGTTAGAACCGCCTCACCGAGGCGGTTCTAACGAGTACCCACAATCTGTGTTTTTGAGCAGAAAAAAAATAATGTATGCCCCTGTAAACCCCAGTTTTACTATATAAAAGTGGGGTTTAAGGGGGTCAAAATTACATAGGTATGTTTTCGTGATGTGAAGAATCATATCGTCCTTCCTTCTTCGCATTGTCCATAAGTCCGCTTTTGCACTAAGAGACTCAAATGATGAACACATTGGGATAATCTAATTTCTTATTATTCTTGTGAACTACCACTCTGTCTTACAAATTCTTGACACGTTTTATGGCGATATTGCAGGCAAGCGATGGAGAATATTCAGCAGGTCCAATTATATGAACAAATAATTTTGTACCCTTGCTTTATTCTACGAGAATATCATGGACTACTATTAATAATTAATATGATGCATCAAGCAAGAAAAGGTCCCTCATGCCATATGCGGGAAATAACGGATCAGATGAGCCTGCGCATTCTCGTAGTCTGATCAGGACATTCACTGTCCGCTTACAAAAAATATGGACACCATAGAATACATCGCCGAACCGAGAAGGCCCAGATCGGACTACGCACACCCACAGTCTGGTTTGGGCTGCTATTCGCTTATGATATAAGGGTCCTTTACATATGGTTCACATCATATCATTTATAAACCGACTATCTCTTGTTCTACACCGAAATTGGTAGCAGCTGGAACTGCGATTGAATTCGGGCTAATCAGAGAGAATTTAACTATTATGGAGGCCACAACCTAAGAAATTGGCCGCTAGGAATTTGACAATTGGCAGGCTGGTTAATGGATTTCCTTTATTATTTCAGGATTCGTTTCTGCGGGTAATCAATTTCTAAAATAAAGTTTGTTTTCTGAAAACATAAAATGTTAGCATTTCTCGGTAAATTATCGTGCGAGTTTGTTTTATTTACTGTATGGTTTGATAGAACTTTAATCTTTGTATCAAACGCGTCACGCATAAAGGACCATTTAACGATTACGCGAAAAGTCAAGATTAGCAGTGAGAAATGGACAATGTGTGTGTAATATGTGATAAATGAAGGTTGAGATTAGCCCTACATATATGCAGTCTTATCAGAACATTTTCTTTCGTTATTATTTCATAAATATCAATAGTTATTATTGTAAGCGGATAATAAAGGACAGCGCAGTTTGCACGAATGTACGGACATATGAGATAGTTTGCACGAATGTGTGGACATATGAGATAGTTTGCAAGAATGTATGGACATATGAGATAGTTTGCACGAATGTATGGACATAAGAGAGAACGGCCTTTTCCTCCTCAAAAGACCTTTGAATATGATTATTATGCAGATTATAGTTTACAAGGTCTTCTCTGGTGTTAAGGCAATATGTTCTCTAGATGATTTTCTAGTTTAATTAAACAACGTTCATTCAAGACATATGACTGCACATAACATCACGAAAACATATCTATAATTTTGATCCCCTTAAACCCCACTTTTATATGGTAAAACTGAGGTTTACAGGGGTATGCATTATTTTTCTTATTTCTGCTCAAAAACATAGATTGTGGGTACTCGTTAGAACCGCTTCGCCGAGGCGGTTCTAACGAGTACCCATAATATATGTTTTGAGCAGAAATTTGAAAAAAATGTCAGCATTTTTATCGGAAAACTTTCCGTTTTAGGTGGTGAAATTTTCAATATATTTGAATAGGACTGTTTTCGTAATGTTTACAGAGTTATACTTTTGGACAAATTCTGACAACAGCAACAACAAACAAAGACAGATATATAGTACCGTAAACAATGTCCAGTATAGAACCAAACGGCAAAACTGAACTGAGGCATTAGCATATTCCGTGAACTCGATTCGGTAATCATCGGTTTCCGAATGACAAAGGTAGCTGTAAATTGCGATAAGCAAATACTTGTAGATATGAATGTATCCCGGTTAGTCTATTGGATAAAACAGTAAAATTTCAATCACAAGGCCATGGGTTCGTCTCTTTGCAGAAGCTGGCGAAATTTTGTATTGCCTTTTTATGCGATATGAAGATTTATGTGTCTCAATATGTTACATTCAGGCATATAATATAATTCGGCCAGTAATCGCATACATTAATAGGTAGCTTTCTTCCTTTTCCAAGTAAAACCGATCTAAATAGACACTCTTAAAACAAGCTTTGAATTCTGTGGAGGCAGATAACTGCTTAATGCAGAATGCAAGTAATACAGAACGCTTCCAGAGGAACTTTCTGCATTATTCCCATCCTGCATAAAGCAGCCATCTGTCTTAAAGACCACATGGAATCATTTTGAGTGGCCGTTAAAGAGACATTTTATTGTACGTACTTTAGGAAACAGCGGACCTCCGATAGGCTTCCATACAAGCTTAATTTTAATTTAAGAATTCTCGAACTGGAAGTTGAGTTAGCTCTTAAACCCCTAAATGTATTTTGTTGTTTCAGATTTAATGATAAGACTTTAATATCGTTTCAGCCGTTTCAATACCAATCCAAGTTAATATACCATTTTGACGCAAATGACCCTCATGGACTGACGCTCGTTAAACCTGAACTCATCATCATTATCATCATCATCATCATCAAGATCTCGCATTGTAAAAAAATCCCGCAGATTTTACGGTAAATACTGGCAATTGGCTGCAAGCGCCTTTACCGTAATTTTTTACGGGGGCCTGTAGAACTTTTGCAGGAATTTTCTGGTAGGATGGGGTAAGGATATGTAAGCAAGATACGAAGCGGTAGCTCATATCCGTACTATCCTACTTTGCCCTACTCTGCCCTACCATGCGTAATTATTCCTGTAAATAATCTACAGGCGCCCGTAAAGTTTACAATACATGTATTGGCAGCCAGTTGCTAGTATTTACCATAAAATCTAAGGGATCTTTTCACAATGCGACACTGGGGAGCAAAGTGAACGTTTTGGGATCCATACGGATTTGACCGACTCTGATACAGAGGCACTGACATAGCTGAAGAGGGCAGTTGCACCGACACAGCGAGTGAAACAAAGGAGTTATACTGAATCGATTGTATTGTTTGAAATGGTCAACTGTTTGAAATGTATGTAATTAAGATGAAGAAAGAAAAAAAAGAGAAATGAAATTACTATAGTAATAATAATAATAATAATAATAATAATAATAAAACAGACATTTTAACGTAATCTGCTGAAAATAAAATCCGATGGCCGTTTACAACGGGAACTTACGAAGACGTGGGCGGAAACTAATTGTCTCAGTTTAATTTTGCCGTACTATATTATATATGCGTCAAACGGGAACTGTAAAGCTAAGCAGTTCCCCGCCGGAGTTGTTCGACGTGCTTGACGCACACCAATAAACTCGTCGTGTAACCAGTGATAGGTGCAACCAAAAAATGTGGTGGTTACATAAACGCTTTGAGCGAGTTCGATCAGCGACCGTAGTTTAGTTCCGGACGGACGAATGTGCATGCTCTTGAAAGGGACAGATCGAACTCTATTTGGTACTAGACGTTTGGCTGCAATATGGCGGCGCCCATGGACAGTCGGTTACGATTTCATTTTGAGGAAGTTTTTCTATTCTCTCTTGTTAGACATGTCGAACCTACCGATCAAAATTGTTTAGATCTTTTCTACCAACGAAAAGAAAACAAATGTACTGCTTTTTCGTAGCCGAAACTTTGAAAATTAAGATTTTTAAACTTTGCAACTTACTTTGTTTTCCAAGGGTGGCCATATTTGATCTAGAGAAGCGCAGAGCATGGTTGAACCGCACTCTGAGATGAGGTCACTTTAGTTAATCTGAAGTGAGTTCGGTAAAACTATAGTCGAACCACAGTTACATGTACTTCGGTTTAAGTTCGAACTCGCCCTTTGCGTTTCGCCAATGAAATATCTCTACGGACAGGCTATTGCCAATAAGAAGAGAGGGTTTTTACAATGCGGCCGGAAATATCAAATAGTAAGAAAGTCAGGGCATTTAAAATGTGGGCCACTTTTTTTAGTCCAAAAATATTTTCTAAGACAATGCAAAGGAAATTATTCAACTTCCTTACACACTGACATTATGTTTGAATATAAAGAACATAACATTTTAGAGTGTCTACAGTTTCACAAATCATTTGAACTGTATGGTCATTCTGACACAAATCTCGGAACGGCAACATTCATTTGTAGATTGAAGAAGAGGCCGTAAAATACCATTACAGTTGACTCTCGTTATCTCGAATAACCGCTTATCTCGAAGTAAAAATCTGGTCCCTGCCGAAACATGAACATCTAACAATAGGCAAAAAAAAATATTGTGGAAAAGAGGAGAAATTGCTCCTCTATTCCACAATATTTTTAATATATCTCTAACTTCAAGAGTCCAATTACATATATATTTGTTAAATGTGGTTTCCTCAATTCTGCAAATCTTATATGTCGAGGTACGGATATCTCGAAGTATTTAATAGAATCTATCTATCTATCTATCTATCATGTTAGAAAATAATTATGTATTCTAATAGCTATATCTATGCATGTTGTAATTGTTTATATGTTGTAGGGGGCGGGCTGTAACTAATGTTGTCAGAACTTTTAGCCCAACCCCATTGCTATTTGAGGCAATAAAATATGTTTAAACTAAACTAATAGTCCCTTGGAATTCGAGATAAGGAGAGTCGACTGTATTTTGATCAGGTTCAAGTAGATTTTGGTCAGTAAAAAAAAATGTTTGTGATTGAGTTTGGCTGCCCTATATATGAATAAAATGGTGAAACAAAAGATGATAATTTGGACACATAGATCATTACGAAAATACGCTTATTCAAATATATAGAAAATTTCACCTCCAAAAACTGATAATTTTCAGATAAAAAAACTCTGATATTTTTCATATTTCTGCTCAAAGCATAGCTTGTGGGTATTCGTTAGAACCGCCTCGGCGAGGCTGTTCTAACGAGTACCCACAATCTATGTTTTTTGGATAAAAATAAGAAAAATAATGAATACCCCTGTAAACCCCAGTTTTACCATATAGAAGTGGGGTTTAAGGGGGTCAAAATTGCATAGGAATGTTTTCGTGATGTATAGTTAGTACTTATTAAATTCATATTATTCTTCAAACAGATTTGTTTCCGAGTGTGCATGTACATATTTCATAAACAATGCACATTTAACTGTGACATATTCTTCAGGAAATTTGTTTCAGAGTTTACATTAAAATATATATACGTTTAATGCGTACCTAACTGCAACAAACGCTTTAGAAGAGTTGTTTTGGAAGTGTAAATGTACGTGACTACGCATAATACACAATAAACGGCAGACTATTCTTCAGAAGGTTTGTTTGAGAATGAGCATGTGCGTAGCTATGTTTGATCAATGCCACATACTCTCTATTCTTCAACGGTAAACTCACTCTTTCTGATCAAGCCGCACATTAATGAACGGTATTGAATCCCAGTCTGTCAAGGTTGAGTAGTATGGGAAGCGTCCAGGATGTTTATGTAGCAGCGTTTTTGTATGTTCCCCATTTTCTAGCTCCCACAAAAACTCTTTGGCAACCGCTCATCGAGGATTCTGGAGACTGGACTTGCATCAAAAGATATGCTTCCGAAGGACATACTGGGTTTACATGAAATATTCCAACACCAGTGAGGTCGGCAACATTCTTTCGTGGAGATTGATCATGAAATATTTTCTACGGTCATTCTCTCCCTTCCGCTGATTCAAGAAGGGCAGTTGTCAGTTTCTGGCGAAAGAATGTGCACAATACTGGTTAACCGCTTAGAGGACTAAGCCTGCCCAGTAAATGTGTGGTTAGGTAAACTGACCGCGCTCGACATGACTCCATTGGGTTGACTGGGCCGTAAAACCTCAACACAAACAAACAACACCATACTGGCCCAGTTCTTCAAAACTAACGATGTCGTTAGCTATCGTATCGTTAAAGCTTCGATCATGAAATATGGCAATTACGCTTATATTTTTGCTGAAAAATGTGAGTAGCTTTTGCATTTGCAAAAGCTACTCACATGTTTTCAGCAAAAATACCTGTGAATTAGATATTATATTTACAAGAACAGCTAACATTTGACCACTAACGAGCTCGTTAAGTTGACGATGCTTTCGGCGCTGGTGTAAAAAATGTAACAAAAAATATAAATGAAGTTATCCATGAAAGGCCACTATCATGATGCACAGCTTTTCAAAGGTAACTGAAAAAAGAGATGAGGACCAAACAATAATAAGACACAAAGGCACAGTTGCAATAGCCGACATACCAAACAAAAACGAACTGCAACAGAGGAACCGCCTTGGAACGGTCAGCAGAAACAACTACGAGGGAGGGAGGGGTGGGTGAATGGGTAGGGGCTTCTTATGTAGGTCAAAATTACAAATATATGTTCGGTCCACGTAGTCCTCTTCCTAATCAGTGAAGTCCGTTTTTCCACTTTTTGACGTGCATAAAATTGCTGGGTCTGTGTAAAAGCGTCGACGCTGTTCGAACGCCGAGCTCTGTGGTGTCAGGTCAGGGTCTACTCTTTTTGCTCAAGCCTGTTTGTCCAGTACTTAATTGTAAATATGATATATCCCAGGTACTCTTGCCCTCCTCAAACCTCCTATATCTGGGATCCTGTCATACCAATTTTTTTCAGTGACAGTGCTCAGGCACGGAGCTTTACAGAACTTAACTCTTTCAATACCACAGGCGATAATAATAGGTTTTTGCAAACAACATAGATCCAGATGAGACAGCTCATAATGAGCCATCTCATCTGGATATACGCTGTTTGATGTTCAGTCTTTCAACTTTACGTATAAACCTCTTTGTTAAAAAAAGCAGACGACAAAGTCTGAAATTGGCACCGAAAGATTTAAATTGCTCGAAACACAATAGAGAGGGGCGGTGATTTTCTATAATATAACTTTTATTAAAATTATCAGCAAGGTCTCAGACAATTCTTAAACAAATACCTTATGGTCTTAAATACGCTTTTCATTTCCTGCTATTCTATACGTTTCAATGATGTAATCATTAAATAGGCCGCGTCAAGCAAAAAACGTGCCTTCAGTCATGCTCAAAATGCGCATTCAGATCATTCTGCGCATGCGCAAAGCATCATCCGGGCCTTTGCTCATAATTCGTATATTCTGTAATATCCAATCATTCTGTTAGCTTACAGTGAAGACCCTGATGCGACTGTGTGGATGCGCAGACTGATCTGGGCATTTGCCATTCGCATATACCCGAAGACACGTTTTCGCATGGCGCAGCCCAAATGGTCACGTGTTTCATGTTTACAAATACTTTCACATTTTGAAATTCCATGGGCTAGCAAGGCAATATAAAAAGCCTCCCAACGCTTGTGATTCACAGTGATGAACATTGCAAGAGATGGAGGGAGATCAGTTGAAAACTTAAAAGTGAAATATCAGGTCTGTAACAAAGCTTTAATCAACGCGCACATACTTCTTTCAGAACCGGAAATCTTCATCGGAACCGTGTATGGTAATGCAGTATCGTCTTAAGACATTGCCATCAAGTTTGTGTCATTCAAAAAGCGAACTTTTGTCATACGCCAGATGCGCTTGCATTAATCAGCATGTGACTGCGCATGCGCGTATTTTGACCCAGATTTGAAAAAGTCTTTGTACACGATATTTGGATTGTAGATTCTATATTATAACGAACGGTGTAGATCCAGATCGGACGGCGCATGCGCCGTCCGATCTGGATCTATGCCGTTCTCATAATTAGACGAAAGGGTACATTTTTTGCTGGTAAGTTCCCATTTGTTCAAAACAATTTGCACACTTCAAGCGACAATGTCGATTAATTAAGGGTAACGGATATCTAAGATAAGGAGCTGGGCATTAGGAAGCCGTCAACTACATCCTTTTATGGGATTAGATCACATATTTTGCCGATTTTTTTACAACCGCAGAACCATTAGTAGCGGAAAAAACATCCTACAAAATATTAATAGAAATACACAATTGCGTGAAAATGCGCAATGAACAATGTTTGCCCCTGTGCATATCAAATCCATCCAAGCAAACTTACTGAGATAGTGTATATGCAAGCCCGTGTGGAGGAAAGCAATACACCCGTACCATATCACGTGACCAGTCGCACGTTCATTTTAAGCTTTAGCACCATCAAAATAAATCTGATTTATCTTATGTTTCACCTAAAAAAGCTTGACATTCCATGCGTGCATGGCTGAGGAATTGAATAGTAGATCATGCTGTAATGTGTCATAATATGCTGTCATATGCAGCCCGTAACTGTGTGTTGCTTTGATTCTACAACAATATCCAAAAAAAAAAAAAAAAAAAAAAAAATCACAAAAAAAAAGAAAAAAAAAAATAATTATAACATAACATAAGATTAAGCACTCTGTAGGCTAATATTCATTTATTAAGTGGTGAAATGTTTTTATTAAAGACGGCATTTAATTCAAAATCGGCTACAATTTGAAAGAAATGTGAAGAAAAATCTAAAAAGGTTGCCTTTCAAAACAAAGACACATGAATATGTAAACACCGCACATTTTCTGTGCAAACAAACATTTTGTTTTAATATTGTATGATTGTATTATAGTCAGCAGTTTAAATTTAAGCTTTTAACTTTAGAAACGCTTTGATGTGCGTGCAAATTTAGGTTCCGCCCCTTGTCAGGCAAAACGTTTCATAAATTATAGCTAAGGATTTAAACACAACTTAGTTAACAAAAACTTCATTTAATCAGATTTCAGCATCCAAGCCCACCTAATCCATCACTTTGTACAGCTAAATGTGGAAATCGAGAGTAGGGGTGTCAGAAATTATGAGACAGTTCTTGAAGAACAGAACAGACACATGTCGCATCCCCTGATCCGAATAGTCACTGTTTGTTGACTTTGTTATGCCATATGTCACACAAAATCACCTAGGTAAATGTTCAGCCGTCAGGCGGGAAATTTAAAACTATGCAATAACCAATTTGTGGCAATAATCATTATGACTATATCTCACAGATGGCACAATGAGACAGATCATAGTGTACACCGATCATGTATTTAATCAAGGATACCACATTTCATTTAACGGCTTTTTGTGATAAACGACAATGTTACACAAGAATATGCATTTTCGTGAATATACACTTTCACTAATCCTAATTCATCATTACGAAAACACGCCTATTCAAATATACTGAAAATTTTACCCCCAAAAAATGAAAATTTTCCTATAAAAAATTCTGATATTTCTCATATTTCTGCACAAAATATAGATTGTGGATACTCGTTAGAACCGCCTCAACGAGGCGGTTCTAACGAGTGCCCACAATCTATGTTTTGAGAAGAATTAAGAAAAATAATGTGTACCCCTGTAAACCCCAGTTTTACTATATAAAAGTGGGGTTTAAGGGGGTCAAAATTACATAGGCCTGTTTTCGTGATGATTAACATCAGTAAATATTTATGAATCTGACCTTAATTTGAAAGAACAATAGATAGTAGTACACTATTTATTCAAAGTAATTTCCAAGTAAAGAATCAGTTGTAATTCTTTTATTTGAAGCTGTGCGAATAAATAAATTAATAGAATGCACAGGGCCATGGTCACACGGTTGCTAAGTCTGGACAATTATACACTTACTTACGAACCGGGATCCAGCTTAGTTTACCTACTTCTTCTACTAGTTTACACTACTACTTTACCTCGGATAACCTATCATGAAATTGAGTCTCTTAAGAGACACGATTATCTGTAATTCGATCGATAAATAAATAAATAAATAAATAAATAAATAAAGTACAGGAACATGCCTGCTAGGTCTTCCAAACTAAACGTTTTCTTATAGACCTAAGCTCCTGTTTACATTGTACCTTACCTCTTGCATCCATGAGCTTCAGAAGTGGACTTTTCCATCTTTGAATTTGGACATCACTGCCTCAAATCGGCGACTTTCACTTGCGGACTTCGGCATGTCATTTACAGATATTTTTTTCCTTCATTTGCGCAAAAAAATTGGTTTCGATTGCGTACAAGATTTTGATATCAGATGCGTACCTCTTCCGTCAGCCAAATGGTAACATTGTTGCCCCTTGCTCACCACGAGGAGGTGGAAGTAGGATTTCGAGCAAGATAATGTTTATGTGGGATGCAATAGTAAACTCGAACACTTTTAAAAACTAGTCCCCTTTAAAACCGAGCACACTTTAAGAAACTTTGTTCGAAGTTCACATTTTAAGCATATGTTTCGAATGTCACATATCTGTATTGGCATCAAATCTGTAGCCCACAAGTTTGATGTACTCCAGTGTACAAATTTCCTCGGACACCAACTTCCATTTGCTTTCCTCGCGTTCATTGTTCTTATACAGACAAGAGAATCAAAGCCTTTATATTTGGGGTGTCAGTCTAAAATCAAACACGGAATGGCAAAAAGTGTAGACCCTGATGAGACGGCTCGTCACGAGCCGTCTCATCTTGGTCTACACTGTTTGCAGATATCTGCTGCTTTGGTCTGCCGGACTAAAAAAAGATTAAACACACAAATACTTTACCTCGGATAACATACCATGAAATTAAAGTCTCTAAAGAGTCAAGATTATTTCTAATTCGATGTAATGCATTTAAGATATCCGTATCTTTGATCCATAAAATCCCTGTAGTGAGTCAAACTCACATTAGATTCGCCTATAACTGCCACCTTCAATTAAGAAATGTGACATTAAAGAAAACGAGGCCCTACGTTTAGACGGGTTATCGTAAATATCATCTTATTGACTGCAACAGACACCACATTTTATCAGTTTGAGTTGAATACCATATTTACCCTAAGCACAGCAAAAATATAATTGAAGATACCCGGGAAATGCCACAATCACGAAGCACAGCCCCCTCATCGCACCAAAAGAAGGGGAGATGAGGAACAAATAAGGACAAAACAAATGCCACCTAGTAAATCACAAACGCACAAACAATAGAGCAAAAGAGGAACCGCCTATAAGTAAAACTTCAATGACGAACACCGGTAGCTCGTTTATCGTGTCTACAAAAATTCGAATTTATTTTTGAGTCCCTAGAAAATTCTTATGATAGCTGAAGATAACAAATATTTAGAGATATGTTTATTTTAGGGAAATTGTATTTTTTTTATTATAAAAATGTACGTTGTTCGTACTCATTAGAATCGCCTCATCGAGGCAATTCTAATGTGTATACTCAACATACCATTATTTTATAGAAGATGGAAAACATTAAATGTTTTCCATCTTCTATAAAATAATGGTATGTTGAGTATAAATTATCCCCATTTGTTTCCTAACCTAGCGCTATGATTAACCCCCAGTGGCTCGAATCTAGAGCAAATTTCGATGGTCCCAGAGATGATCGATATATCGAAGTTCGACTGTATTTGGATACCTGAACTTCTTATACCATTTGAACAAGTCCCTTTCACAACCTTTTTGACGTATGTATAAACTGGTGGGTAATTGGCGTCTAATCTGAGCCTACAATGTTTGCCCACTGCAATTTGTCTGAACAGTTGTCCGTCATTTCCTAACATCTATCCATCTTTGGTGTCTGCCATGAAATGGATTTGGATGTGGCCTGATAGTAGTTAATTCAAATAAGTATACCTACCTGAACCATGTCATCCCTCCGGATGAAAACATATTAGCCGCAATGTCAGGAAACCTACCTTCGGACATGTGCGCCTAGCGAAGATTCAGATCAGCCTGCGCATTCGCTGAGTCTGATCAGAATCTTCACCAGGCGCATTTTGAATAGCCAAGGATGCAAAGTTTGTTCATACGGAGTACGAAGACTTTGGTCTGACTGAACGAATGCGCAAGCTAATCTGAGTCTTCGATGGGCGCTCATGTCAGAGGGTGCGGTTCAAACTGTTTTCCAGCTGTGTTGTTCATGGCAAAACGACTGCTAATGAAGATCACGCCGTTTGTCACTCTGGTTTTAATTTTTGGCTAACGCCCAATTTTGCATACATGAACGTGTCCAAATTCAAAAAGAAAAGCTAGTCTCCGTTTTAAGACACTTTTGGCACACAATGTTGAAACAACGTCGATTCAACGTTGATTCAACGTCTGGACGTTAATTAAGAAATAAATTATTCCAAACCATGCTCAAATGCCTAAGATAAAGCACAGCTGAGTTTGGGTTGTACCCATTTGAGCACGAGCGAGCGCAGCGAGCAAGTGCTCAAATGGATACAACCCAAACTCAACTGTGCTTTATCTGGGGCATTTGAACACGGTTTGGAATAATTTATTTCTTTTCTAACACCCCTCATTGAGCGAGTTTTGCATAAATGATTTTTTTTATTGATTTTCATTATTATTTTTATTACCTGACTTCCCCTTTGGTAGTTGACAATACCTCTTAAGCATTACGTCACGCGGTTATGTAGCAACTAATGCGAATCAGCTGACGGTGTAAAATATAAATAAACGCTGTATTAATATAAAAACTTCAATCCTGTGTTCATGAAAGAATTGCAAAACGTATGAAATCTGAGTGCCGCGATGGACTTTAATAAGGACAGACATAAAACAGCAAATAAGAATTTTAACCGACTTACTTTCGTTTTCGAACGTCAACAAATACACGATGGAAACAAGAAGTAAAACGAATGTGTTAGAATGGTGTAACTCATCAAGTAAAAAGTCAAAGAGCTGCAATATGCCCATAGATCATTTTCTGCCTTAATAAATAATATAATTGATTATGTAAATGAATGTTTTGGCCAACATTTTCTGATTGTAAGCTAATTTAGCGTCCATAGTTACCAAGGGGCGAAACTTTCGCAAATATGATTGGTTTCCCGTCGATAGCGCGCGACGAAATTCCTGTGCTCAAATACCTTAGATAAAGCACGGCTAGAAATGTAAAGACAAATAAGAAACAACACGTGCAGGGGTGTTAGAAAACAACGTTGAATTGACGTTGTTTCAAACAACGTCGATTAATGTTGATTCAACGTCTTGACGTTAAATCAACGTTGAATTGACGTTGTTTCAACGCTGTGTACCTGCTGGGATAGATAAAAAAGGTTAATACGAATGTCTGTGTTTGTGTCGCAGATTTTAATTTATTGAGATGGTAAGTAAATGCCATCAAAATTAAATGCAGGTACCCACAATCTCGAAACACAGTCTTCCCGAGACACCGGAAAAAGAAAGTCTAGTAACAAGTAATCCCAGCAGGCAAACAACGTTGACACAACGTCGATTCAACGTCGATTCAACGTCAAGACGTTGAATTAACATTGTTTCAACGTTGTATGTCTACTGGAACGATTAAACATTACAACACATTTGCAATAACGAACATACGGACAATGAAGTGCTGCAACAGGGGAACCGCCTTGGAATTGTCGGAAGAAAAACGATAGGGCAAGACGTGTGGAATGGGGCTGAACCCATCTATGCCGAATGGACACTGCTACCTCAGCCCTTTGGTCAGGTCCTTTACCAGGTGAAGGGGTGTCTGGTTGTTTTGTTTTACTATGTTATATTGCAATTTCTGTATTTTATGCAAACAGTGTAGACCCGATCAGACGCCGCGTTCTACACTGTTTGCAAATGTCCCTTTTATTGTACGCTAGGCACAAATGTGTTAAGTTAGCTTTATTGGCGTGTAACCGAGCCCGTAATTCTGCTACAACTCTGCTACAAATAAGATTTCGGTCCTCGTAGTAGTCCTCTACCATCTCAGTGAAACATAGCAAGAAAACACATATAATCATTATGTTGAAAAAACACACCTATACAAATATATTGAAAATTTCACCACCAAAAACTGAAAGTTTTCAAATAAAAATTCTGATAATTTTCATATTTCTGCTCAAAACATAGATTGTGGGTACTCGTTAGAACCGCCTCGCAGAGGCGATTTTAACGAGTACCCACAATCTATGTTTTAGAGCAGAAATAATAAAAATAATTTATACTCTTGTAAACCCCAGTTTTACTATATAAAAGTAGGGTTTAAGGGGCTCAAAATTATATAGGTGTGTTTTCGTGTTCGTTGGGGGAAGTTGGCGGTGGTGTGTGGTCGGGGTGTGCTGGATGTTTTGTTTTCCTTTGCTTTGTGGCTTCTGCACACTCTATCTTGGTTTGTTTGCCCTTCCTCTTGGTGTAAATGATAGGCTTGTATAAATTGTACATTACGAAAACTCGCCTTTTCAAATATATAGAAAATTTCATCTCCAAAAACTGAAAATTTTCCGATAAAAACCTCTGATATTTTTTATATTTCTGCTCAAAACATAGATTGTGGGTACTCGTTAGAACCGCCTCGCCGAGGCGGTTCTAACGAGTACCCACAATCTATGTTTTTGAGCAGAAATAAGAAAAATAATGTATACCCCTGTAAACCCCAGTTTTACTGTATAAAAGTGGGGTTTAAGGGGGTCAAAATCATATAGGCATGTTTTTGTGATGACAAGCAATCGTATCATTAGTCAGCGACTGCCTACTGACAAAGATTGTGGAAGGAACCTTCATTCAGCCTGAGGAAAACCACATAGTCGGGTTTCTCAATTCCTGTACCTTGCAAAAAAATGTAACCCTAGCATCGGAAAGATATACGGCTGAATTTTTATATACATAGCTTGGATGTTGATCATACAAAACCGCTGTATAGCAATGCGAAACTAATTGCATTTTGGAGAAACGCATGCATTTAGCATGATATTGGTTTCAGGTTTTGCCAAGCAACGGTAAGTTATATTAAGCGTATAGTATACACCATACTAACTGGTAAACTACTACCAATATACACCCCACTCGCGATAAATTAATCTGTACAGTGGATGTCTGAATATAAATAAGCACTGATTGTCTAAAATTCTTGTCGCGTGAATTTTATGAAATTTTGATATACATTTTAGTTTGCGGAAATTACGTCAAATATTAGGTTTGGTCTTCATACATTCTTACAAAGTATAGTTCGTCAACAACGGGTTTGAAATCATGGACATTAAGAAATGCGCGGCTATTCCCCTCAACATGCATGTTTTAAGACTAACGTAAGTATAATACATGGTTCTATACGAACGCCCGAAAGAAGTCTGGTGAAATTAAATATATGTCATTCAAAATGGTATCATAAAATTTGCAATCAAACGTTTTCTTACAGGTTTATTGTAGCGGCAATATTGGATGAAAAATCGAACATTTTTTGGTGTAATCCATTTCTGTATACTTTCTTATATTGGTTTACTTGAAACGCAGTTTGCATGTGAAATTCAAAAATTCGTGTCAGACGGGAATATGAGGTGCTCTTCCTTAAATGCGAAAACAACCGGAGTGTCACTAGTGTCGTCATGTTTGCATAATCGCATGAGAAAATAAACATTCTACTTTCTTTTTTGAGTATTTGTTCTCTTTCTTTTTTATGATTTGACCTGAATACACAAGGTTTTGTATATATACATAGAAATTGTTAAGTATCAACTGGACCTCCATAGAAACGTGCGAGTTTTCTCGAAATGCAATGTGTGCATATCTGCTATACAGTTGTTTTATATACAGACATGTACAGGATTTCTTCCTATATAGAAATAAATCGTATATCATTACGAAAACATGCCTATTCAAATATACTGAAAAGTTAATCACCGAAAAATCGAAAAATTTCGGACAAAAAATTCAAATATTTTTCATATTTCTGCTCAAAGCATAGATTGTGGGTACTCGTTAGAACCGCCTCGCAGAGGCGGTTCTAACGAATACCCACTATCTATGTTTTTGAGCAGAAATAAGAAAAATAATGTATACCCCTGTAAACCCCAGTTTTACTATATAAAAGTGGGGTTTAAGGGGGTTAAAATTATATAGGCGTGTTTTCGTGATGTATTTCCGTTGCTAGGGTTAGCAAATATTAAGAAACAGAGTCGGTACTAACAGTCTCCGGTCTCTTTGTGTTGGCTCGGATACTTTAAGGAGATTTGCTTATGAAACATAAATTGTCGTATAATTTTGCTTTCGAGTATTATGAACGAGCATTCAATTACACGATATGTCTGTTCCAACGTCTATATGTGTTGTATCTGTATCAACGTCTATAGGTGTTGTATCTCTACCAACATCTATTAGGTGTTGTATCTGTAACAACTTCTATAGGTGTTGTACTTGTATCAACGTCTATAGGTGTTGTATCTGTATCAACGTCTATAGGTGTTGTACCTGTACCAACATCTATAGTTGTTGAATATGTCGTAGTCCAAACAGGAATTTAGTCAGATCCGGAATCTGGCTAGGCCAAATAGGAATTTTTATTTATTTTCAAGTAATGACCTCACTACTAACCAGGAAATGTGTACTCGCTGGCTCAGTTGGATGCGCGTCCGACTGATGATCATGAAATATTTTCTAGGGTCATTCTTTCCCTTCCGCTGATTCAAGAAGGGTAGTTGTCAGTTTCTGTCGAAAGAATGTGCACAATGCTGGTTAATTGCTTAGAGGACTAAGCCTGCCCAGTAAAAGTGTGGTCAGGTAAACTGACCGGGCTCGACATGACCCCATTGGGTTGACTAGGCCGTAAAATCTCAACACAGACAAATTCTTTTTTCCATAGTTTACTTTTATGCCATGAATCCGTTTCCGATTTTCGAAAGACAATGAGTTCAATGAATTCAACGTTTATAACAGTTTTAAGTTAAGTAAGTAAAACAGAGGTATTTAAAGTGACAACTTCATTAAAATTATAATTTTTTACACTTGAGAATCACTAACTCATTCATTGATAAGTACTGTATGTAGAATTTTGAAATTACTTGGGGAAAAAGACAACCGCCTGCATCACGAAAACATGCCTATATAATTTTGACCCCCTTAAACCCCATTTTTATATTGTATAACTGGGGTTTGCAGGGATAAACATTATTACATTTATTTTTGCCCGAACACATAGATTGTGAGTACTCGTTAGAACCGCCTCGCTGAGGCGGTTCTGACGAGTACCAACAATATGTTTTGAGCATAAATATGAAAAATATCAGAGTTTTTTTATCAGAAAATTTTTAGTTTTTTTGAGGTGAAATTTTCTATATATTTGAATGGGCCTGTTTTCGTAATGGAAGATGAGCTGAAGGTCCTGATTGAAAAAAACCAATCTATTTGGCCTAGCCAGATTCCGGATCTGGGTAAATTTCGTTTTGGACTACAACAAATACATGTGCGTTCACTGTGACATGTCTGTGTACAAGCCGTTTATTCAGTTCTAATGTTAGTAATAACCTGAATCGCTGTTTTACGCTGGTATCAACGTTTTTCATAATATCCAGTAATTCAATATTTTAAAATAATTTCCTTTCATATTGTTCTTGGGAATATGATATTCAGATGAAACTCAATTTTTTGTTCATGGATAATAATTGAACCGCAACGTCAGAGAACGTACCTTCGGACATGTGCGCCCAGCGAAGATTCAGATCAGCCTGCGCATTCGCACAGTCTGATCAGAATCTTCCCTGTGCGCATATTGAGTAGCTAAGGACGCAATGTTTCTTCAAGCGGACAGTGCAGATTCTAATCAGACTGCGCGGATGCGCAGGCTGATTTGAGTCTTCGCTGGGCGCATACATCCGAAGGACGTTTCCGGACGTTTCGGCTCATTTATATCTTCGTAACGATCGTGTGTTGCGGAGAAAAATATGAGTAAATCGACTGTATGATTATGAAGTGAAATCTTGATAAAGGTGTTGAACAGAATACGCAGTAATATGTCAAACGTGCCAAAACTTTGACGTTTATTGGATGTTTGCATGTCCATCATGGTCGCTTTGTTAAAAATGCCATAAAGGATTTTAACGTATTCTTTGCAAGGACCGTCGCATTTGATAAATTAAAAGTTAATTTATAATATTTCTGAGCCTTGTTCCTTAATTCCATTAACTATTATTAAATCAGGTTACGATCAGCGATGCTATTGTTACAGATGGAAAAATTCATAAAATTAAACTTTTACAGACATTCTTGTGTTGATGCACCAGTCACTTGTAGTCTCGGACACTACGGGGCCGAGGAATAGCGGATCTTTTAATTTCGTTTTTCAAAACTCTGCTCAAGGCCCTGCACTATGGGGCCTTTATGGTAAAATCCCTACTTAAAGCCCGGCTGCCCATCGGTTTGGGAACGGGGTGACAATAATGAAGAACAATAAATGAATTGGCATTTAAATAAACTTTCTTATCTTGGCATTAGTGCAATATTCTTCAAATAACTTTCGATCTGGCTCCTGTCCGCCATTGTGAAAGTATGAAATCTTGGTTCTCGCGATGTTAAGTCCTGGCGACTACTATGTATTATATTATTTTTCTTATTTCTGCCCAAAAACATAGATTGTGGGCACTCGTTAGAACCGCCTCACCGAGGTGGTTCTAACGTGTACCCACAATCTATGTTTTGAGCAGAGATATGAAAACTACCAGAATTTTTCATCTGAAAATTTTCATTTTTTTTTGGTGGTAAATTTTTCAGTATATTTGAACATTTGAACAGACATGTTATCGCAATGAACCTTTAGCGCTTTGCACTTTGCAGGTTAAATAGTAGGAATCTGTCCAGATAGAACTATAATCACAAATCATATCCTACCAAAGCCATCAAGAAGAAGAGCAAACAAACCAAGACAGACAACATTCACGTTACAAACCCACTAACCAGTTTCCTCTTCTCAATTGGGGAAATCACGTCTGCTGATTTTTTTTTCATTACGAAAACACGCCTATTCAAATATACTGAAAATTGTACCACCTAAAAAGAAAATTTTCAGAAAAAAAAATTGATATTTCTCATATTTCTGCTCAAAACATAGATTGTGGGTACTCGTTAGAACCGCCTCGCCGAGGCGGTTCTAACGAGTACCACAATCTGTGTTTTGGGGCAGAAATAAGAAAAATAATGAATACCCCTGTAAACCCCAGTTCTACTATATAAAAGTGGAGTTTAAGTGGGTCGAAATTATATAGGGGCGCGTTTTCGTGATGATCCAGCATGCAAAGTAACAATAGAATGCAGTCCATTTGGTATCTAAAAACGGCTGGATGAGTGGAAAACAATCACTGATCAGACGTCACGTTTTTTTTGTTTGCTCAGGCCGCATTGTTAGGTTTTATACGGTAACAAGTAACGTGCATTTTACTTATTACATGACCTTTATTCACGCAGTGAGCAGTCCACTGTGGCATATTCAGTTATTAAATACAAGGATTTATGACAATTATTTTAAACAGAGTATCAATCTAAAATGAATATATTTGAAAATTCAAACTTTGATATGAATACTTATACATACAATACTGTTCTTATTTTATACAAAATAATTAGGATTTTTGTTTATGCTTTGCTCTGATATTAGCGTTTCTTATTATTTATTAGTGTAAGGCGATATTTGAAATAAATTTAATATAATATCGTCATTGAGAAATAAGATATCAAATCTAATTGGCGAAACTCATTTCGTTCACGTTTTATGATTTATAAGTTAATAATGATCGTACTTTTTGATGACACCAAATGTCAATATTTGCTGTTCATTACCATAACCCGTTAGTCTCTGAGTATCTGAATTGGACTCATCTGTCTTTGAATTCGGACAAATCCATTGTTGCGAATAGGGTAACCCAGGAGTCACTAAACATGAACAGCAGCAGTGTAGATCTCATCTGGATAAATACTGTTTGCAAAGGTATCCATGTATAGTTTGCAGTGGAAAAAAGCCAACAGTCAGCGGGTGTATCGCCTACGAGATTCAAAATGGTCATATTTGCTATATTCAGACAATCAAAAAATGTTAAAACTACAGTAAAGTTCTGCAATTAAGACCACTCGAAAATAAGACAACTCCGCTATTAAGACCTAATATTTTTTTTTTTTTTTTTGTTTTTTGTTTTGTTTATCTACATAGCTGTAGATAAGAAGGGATATCTGCATAATATTTTTCTTATTTCTCCACTCAAAAATATGTTGTGGTACTCATTAGAAACGCCTCGGCGAGGCGTTTCTAATGAGTGCCACAACTTATTTTTGAGTGGAGAAATATGAAAAATATCAGTATTTTTGGTTGGAAAACACACACACACACACACACACACACACACACACACACACACACACACACACACACACACACACACACACACACACACACAAAACAAACAACAAAAAACATAATTTGGAGCTATGTTCTACATTCAATATTAAGACCATTCCGCTATTAAGATCACTTTTAGGCAGTACCAACCATCATGAAAACACGCCTATATAATTTTGACCCCCTTAAACCCACTTTTTTTACAGTAAAACTGGGGTTAACAGGGGTATACATTATTTTTCTTATTTCTTCTCAAAAACATAGATTATGGGTACTCGTTAGAACCGCCTCAGCGAGGCGGTTCTAACGAGTACTCACAATCTATGTTTTGAGCAGAAATAAGAAAACTACCAGAATTTTTCATCTTAAAGATTTCGTTTTTTGGTGGTAAATTTCTCAATATATTTGAATAGGCGTGTTTTCGTAATGATTCCTTTCCATTCTTTGAGATGCAACGTGAACAACATTCCTTCTGACGTATGTGCCCAACGAAAACTGAAATCAGGCTGCGCATCCACGCAGTC
The DNA here is from genome assembly GCA_964016985.1 of Anodontia alba. Taxonomy (NCBI): domain Eukaryota; kingdom Metazoa; phylum Mollusca; class Bivalvia; order Lucinida; family Lucinidae; genus Anodontia; species Anodontia alba. The sequence goes on along the minus strand of OZ024823.1, from coordinate 31,830,832 downwards.
CGATCAGTGCCTTCGTTGTCTGTATGCAGAAATTTTGCATCCTTGGCTATTATAAATGCGCCCAGGGAAGATTCTAATCAGGCTACGCGAATGTGCAGGCTGATCTGAATCTTCGCTGGGAGCAAATGTCCGAAGCTATCTGGAGCTATGTAGAATAAAAAAAAAAAAGACAAAAAAAAAAAAAAAAAAAAAAATAAAAAAATAAAAAAATAAAAGTTTTCTGACATTGCGTCCATTTGATAAAAATACATAGTCTCGAGAATGTGTCAGAAGATTACAACGGATGACAATTTCTACTTATTTATTTTTCGCAGTCATATTAAAATCTTGGTATAAACGGTTGCAATTGTTTTAAGCTGTCGTGTCTAGACGTATTTTTCAAGTCTTTTTTGTCACCTATCCGTAAAAAGAAAACAACAGTTGTTTTTCGGAGAATCAGATATTATTTATAAACCAATTTACTGCATTTAAGACAACATGGGTCTTATGTTGTTCCTTTGCTACGAAAGTCATACCGATGTTATTGAAGCTTTCAGTTCAACGATCCCGTATTTAGATAACTTACCAAATATTGATAATGATGACTTTAAACAAATAGTAGATGCGTTTAATCCAAAAGAACTTGAGATAAACAAAGTGAAAACTTCTAATAAAAACGCCCATGTCTGGACTGAAATATGGGTCGCGCCATGCGAAAACGTGTGTTCGGGCCAATGCAGACAGCCAAGGCCAAGATCAGACTGCGCATCAGCACAGTCTGATCATGGCCTTATTGTCCGCTAAAAGCATCATCAGATACTAAAGAATGTATGGATGGAGCACAAATGCCCGGATGCTACATTGCGCATGCGGAGGATGATCTGATCATTTTGCGCATGTTCGAAGGCATTCTTGCTTGCTTGACGTGGCCAATATAATCTCTATTAGAATTTATAGCACATATGATGAACTGGATTTTGATATTGTTAAATCTCCGTTTTGGGATGGCGCCGTCCGTCCCCCGTGTTACATCTTAAATTCTGGTGTTTATATTTCTTGCTTAATCGTTTTGCAAGAACGTCTAGTCAACTCCGTGGTATTCATTTCAGAATCCATTTAATATCGGAATAAACTTCTAAAACACGGGTATTGCCATCATAAAACGCAAAACAACAGCGTTCTAAATTAATTTCCAAATATATACATTGGGCTTGAAACACTTCTGTAGGAAAAGAACATGAAAGCAAAGTGGACAAAAGTACAGCAAGTGACCACAATACTAGAATTACAACAAAGATGATTGGCATCAGAATATCCAGCATTATTAACCACTTTGGGGGCTTAAATTAGCTTTACTGTCATGAAAGATCCTCCTGAATTCTGATGCAGCTCCAAATTACAAACATGTCATCACGAAAACATGCCTATATAATTCTGACACCCTTAAACCTCACTTTTATATAGTAAAACTGGGGTTTACAGTGGTATACATTATTTTTCTTATTTCTGCTCAAAAACATAGATTGTGGGTACGCGTTAGAACCGCCTCGCCGAGGCGGTTCCAACGCGTACCCACAATCTATGTTTTGAGCAAAAATATAAAAAATTTCAGATTTTTTTTTTTTATCTGAAAATTTTCAGTTTTTGGGTGGTAAAAAATTCAATATATTTGAATATGCTTGTTTTCGTAATGTCGGTCCGTGTAGGGGTCCTCTACCTCATCACACTGAAACAAATATAATCACAAACTCGGTGATTAAAAATGAATCAAAGGGCTCAGTGGCGATCTGAAGCCAGAATACAAGAAAACCGTAAACAGATCCACGATAGGCCCAACCAGAGACACTGATCGACAGGCACCAACCTTCTGAAACACATTGAGGAGGAAACAGTCGTAAAGTCTGACGACCGCCTCACGCCATACAAATTAAAAAAAGAAGAAACGTTACCAACCATAATTGGATGAAATCCAAACGTGCAGTTTGCTGCAGAATATCAATGTTGTAACCTATCTTTTCTTTATAGACTGTCGGCATAAATTTCTGGAAGTTACAACAGTTGTTTCCCTTTGAAAACTGGCGGATGATCCCCCAAGTGTATCGAGTCACTTAAGGTTAACGGATACAACTAAAAGTGACATCTCTATAAACTAAAAGGTCCCCCCCCCAACCCCCATTTTAGTGGAAGAGCATTTAAGGAGAAAAGAATTACTTAGTAACCACTCTAAGTTTGCGAAATCTCTTCCGAAAGCGGGTACCCTTAAAGACAACAATTGGATGGTATAGAAAATTCTTTATTGTAATTCTAGTCTTCATTGGTGAAATAATGCTCTGCATCGCGGAAACATGCGTATATAATATTGACCCCCTTAAACCCCACTTTTATATAGCAAAACTGGGGTTTACAGGGGTTCACAGAGGCGGTTCTAACGAGTACCCACAATCTATGTTTTAAGCAGATATATGAAAAATATCAGGGGATTTATCTGAAAATAATCAGTTTCTGGAGGTGAAATTCTCTATATATTTGAATAGGCATGTTCTCGTAAGGGGTAAGAATGATTTCCGGTAGGAGGTGTATCCATTTTCATTAAAGTCAGTTTTTCTATGTGCGTGTCATTTTGAAGGTAACTAGATGTACTTTGTAAATCTTTCTACCATTGTTTTACAATAGAGATATCTTCTGTGGCGCCCTTGTTCGTGCGTCGGTGGTTCCCTATGTGACGTTTGCTTTGTCATTGTTTGTTCATCTTCCCTTCTTCTTTTGATGCCTCTTTTGAAGCTGTGCTTCGTGACTGTGTCATTTTGTGACTCCGGAATCTTCACTTATACTTTCCTGTTTGCTTTCCTGCACTTTTTGAAAAAAAGGGTCTACTCTAAAATGAAAGAATTAGCTCCCATGGGGAGCAAATTCTTTTCATTTTAGAGTAGACCCCATTTCAGAATGGAGGCAAAACAATACTGACAGATTTTTTTCCCCAGAAAGTGAAGCTGGTCCCCTTATAAGAAAGTAAATGTGATTAAGAATGTACCCAGGCAGGTCAATGCAGGAAAAGGCTAGCTATAAATATATTCACCATAATGAAGCCGTAGAAGACGTCTTCGGTGCTGGCGAGTAAATTACCCATAATTCACATGTTAACGACATCTGTGACAGGTTGTGCTGGTGTAGGTTTCCAGCTGATAATAATAGTCGTTGATGAAGCCACATAAATAGGTGCAATATTCTTTTCTTCCTCTCTGTACTGTGATGATGGCTGTATTTACCATTACGAAAACACGCCTATGCCAATATGTAGAAAATTTCACATCCAAAAACTGAAATTTTTCAGATAAAAACCTCTGATATTTTTCAAATTTCTGCTCAAAACATAGATTGTAGGTACTCGTTAGAACCGCCTCGGCGAGGCGGTTCTAACGTGTACCCACAATCTATGTTTTTGAGCAGAAATAAGAAAGATAATGTATACCCCTGTAAACCCCAGTTTTACTATATAAAAGTGGGGTTTAAGAGGGTCAAAATTATATAGGCATGTTTTCGTGATGCCCTAAAGTGTATTAAATTCACATTTTTTAGGTCTACCTTAGTCTGGCCCCAGACCCTTTCTTTATTTTTCTTTTCTTTCTTTTTCTTCTTCTTTTTTTTTTTTTTTTTTTTTTTTTTTTTTCTTTTTTTTTGAGGGGACGCAACACTTGTATAGCTTGTAGAATTTTTGTTTACTTCAGTCCCTTGGCTAGAAAGAAAGTATTTGTTCAGCCATAGGTAACTAGAAGTTGGATTAAAGAGGATCATGATGAAAAAATAATGTAGAGAAAGAGAAAAATAGATATAAAACAAAAACGGCTGGAGCCAGTCTAGGTCTACCTCAAAGAAGTGTAATTCGGGATGTAGATTTAAATAAGTCGTTTGAGTTTCTTCTGAATCCCTTTTGATGTGTTACTGGTAAGAACCATGTGTTTTGCATTGCTATGTGCAAATTTATACCTATAAAATATGTTTAAACTAAATAAGTCGACTCTCGTTATCTCGAAGTCTAGGGGACACTTTGAAACACTTTGAGATATCCGTACTTCGACATATCAGATTTGCAGAATTGTGGAAAAATAAATCGAACAATTAGATTTCTAAAATGCATATAAAATTTGACTCCTGAAGTCAGAGATATTTCGAACATATTATGGAAAAGCGGAGAAATTGCTCCTGGGGAGCAATTTCTCCTCTTTTCCACAGTATTTTGTTACTTGTTATTAGATTTGTATATTGATAACAGAGACTAGATTTTCACTTCGAGATAAACGGTTGTGCGAGATAAGCGAAGTCGAGATAACGAGTGTCGATTGTAGTTGAATAGACATACCTGAGCCAATTATGTACATGTAGACCCTGGTCAAACTACTCACAAATGCGCATTTTCGTTTCTATAATGATTGCCATTCGACCAGGATTGGACACGTTCTCAAATGGGTAAATAGACTTACTCAAATTTTAGTACAAAAGGTAAATGTGAAAGTACGCTCGTATCCGAATATTTAACCCTTGTCTTGCTGAATAAATTAATATGACACGCCCACCTCTAATTTTCAACAAATCAGATTACTTGATCCGGTTGTTGATACATATTACCATACTAAATGACAAAACAGTGCAGATCCAGATCAGTTGGTTTCTTCTTCAGAACTAATCTGGAGCTACACTGTTTCCAAACACAGGGTTCAGCAGGACCAGGGTTAAGATAATTACGGTTTTTCCTTTATATTATAAAGAATGCAAGTGAAGATACCCAGGCAATGCCGCATTCACGAAGCACGGCTGTCCCGAGACACCAAAAGGAAAGGTGATGAGGAAGAAATAATGACAAAACCGATTTCAAATATGAAACCAGCGACGCGAAAACAAAGAAGAACTGCAACGATCAGTATGAAAACTCCAGGGCCCAGTAGTTCAAAGCGTCGTTAGCTTAACGAGCCGAGCTCGTTAAGAGTCATTTCGTTAACTGTTTCAGCAGATTCAATGTACAATATTCTGATATATTTTGCTGAAAAAATGTGAGTAGCCTTTGCACTGCAAAAGCTACTCACATTTTTTCAGCAAAAAATTTCAGAATATTTTCGTATCACTCGATGTCAACTAACGACGTCGTTAGCTTTGAACAACTGGGCCCAGGGGTTTAAACTGGTTTTATCTACGCGAAACCTCATCCTTAATTCTGATACAGCTCCAAATCACAAATATATGTTCGATCCGCATAGGGTCCTCTACCTCATCTGTCAAACATCTCAGTGAAACACATATAATCAAAACCACTGTGATGAAACAAAGTAAAGGGTTCAATAGCGACCTGAAGCCAGAACACAAGAAAACCATAAAGAGGACCAGGATGAGCCCGACAAGAGACTTTATAGTCAGGCGTCGACCATCTGAAACAGACTGAGGAGGGAGCCCTCATTTAGTCTGCGGACCGAAGTTTAAAACACAACCCGAATATTCAGGGTAGGTAAAGGTAAACTCCGGATATAAGAATACTCTAGCGACTATCATGATGGTTTTGCTATGTGAGACTGTCACTGGAACTGATTCATTAGCCAGGGGATAGCAATCATTACGAAAACATGTCTGTTTAAATGTATTGAAAATTTCACCACCAAAAACTGAAAGTTTTCAGATAAAAATTCTGATATGTTTTTTTTTTTATATTTCTGCTCAAACATAGCTTGTGGGTACTCGTAAGAACCGCCTCGGCGAGGCGGTTCTAACGGGTACCAACAATCTATGTTTTTGAGCAGAAATAATAAAAATAATGTATACCCCTGTAAACCCTAGTTTTACTATATAAAAGTGGGGTTTAAGGGTCAAAATTAAATAGGTATGTTTTCGCGATGTCCGACAAGAGAGAATGTGCGCCCAGCGAAGACTAAAAATCAGCATCCGCGCAGGCGCAGTCTGATCAATCATCGCAGGGCACTTTACGGGTATCCAGGGATCTAAAACGTCTTCGGGTGGACAGCGGACACTTTAATTAGCCTGCGCTGATCTGAGTCTTCGCTAGGCGCACATGCAGCTCTAAAGGAAATGCTGTGCCCCGGGTCATATTTTATAGCAAACATTGCAGGCGAATGTCATTGCATGGAGTATCCGTACGTGTGTATGTGGATCGAAAAATATGTTTTGTGGCCTAAGGCAGAATGAGGTACGTCTAGAAAATCTAATATACGCTTTTTCAATACAGTCCCCTCTTCCATTAAGGGGAATTAATATAGTTTTACTCCCTTTAGCCAAGGGGCCTACTCTAAAAGGATCAATATTCTGAGCAAATCCTTTCCTTTTAGACAGAGCAAATCCTTTCCTTTTGCAAAAAGGAGGCAGAACAATTTTGACAAAATTGTCTCCCCTGAAAGAGTAACAAAAGGAAATAATGTACTCTCCTTGGGAGCAACTTCTTTCCTTTAAGAGCGGACCCCTTTTGCGGAAGGAGGCAGAGCAATTTTGGCGATGTTGTCTCCCCAGAAAGTGTACTAAAAGGAAGAACTTGCTCCCCAGTCATTGACAGCAAATCCTGTTTCCTATTAGAGAGGACCCCTTTTGCGGAAGGAGGCAGAGCAATTTTGACAAAGTTGCCTGCCCTGAAAGTGTATACTGTGAGACCGAGGTAGCTGAAACTGTATGATGTCTAATCCCAGCAAACACACAACGTGCGAACGACGTTGTGCGACTGCTGGGATATTGTTCATTCTATCAGAAAACACTGAAGATCTAAGTGTAATTATGCGTAACAGAGAAAAGCATTCCGATCAGGCTGTATAATGGACAGGCTGGTTAGGGCATGAACTGGTAACATAGGTCTTGGGTCAAGTTTGAGGCTTATATGCGCTTTTTTGTTTTATGACTGCGATGCCAACCGAACAAGTATTCTGCACAATGATCGTCACTTGCCAAGTACAGTTTTGGCCTGATTAAAAGTCCATTTATTCATACTCATGTTAAATGACGTCAATGACAGGCGTCTAAACAATATAATAAAGACATCCGTCTGCGCAGAAAAAAGATCTCTGTCCTAACTGCATTCGCTTCAAAAATATTTCTGAGTCTCCTGAGAGCATTTGAAAAACATAATATTGTTAAAGGGTATGTTGAAATCATTTCAGTAGTAATTTTCTTCCACTTCTGGGCACATTTAGTGCGCCCTTGTTACACGTTTGGTACATTTCCATGTCAAAGGCTATAACAGTCAAGCATTTACGCTCAGTTCCATACTAAAACAATCCTCATCCAAATGGGCCACGTAAAGCGAAAAGATACCTTCGAACATGCGCAAAATGCGCAGATTCAGATTCATCCCGCGCATGCGCAAATTATCACCCGGACCTTGGCACTCCATTTATATATTTTGTGGTATCGAATGGTTCTGTTAGCGGACAGTGAAGACACTGATCAGACTGCGCGGACGCGCAGGCTGATCTGGGCCTTCGCTGTCCGCAGATGCCCGAGGACATGTTTTCGCATGGCGTGGTCTAAATATTGTTTCAACATATCGTTATAAACTTAGTCTGTTTTGTAGTCTCCAGGGAGACTTCCGTAATTGTTTTCAGTTTTAGTAGCCTACACTTGACGCTAATGGTTGCGTCTGTTTTAAACTTATGTTTCCCTATTCACAATGTTTAAATTCAAACCACTCATATCTCGAACTTTTACAGATCCCGCGAGACTTGAATGTACGGAATACTGATCAAGAAGCCATTACGAAATATTCTGCTTCTATCACTAAAAAGAACTAGTTCCATCATTAAACAAGAGAGTTACAACTACAGGCGAGAAAACACAATTTTGAAAGCCGAATAAAAATAAAACTTCCATTACTACATGACAAAGACTAATCTCTTTGGAGAAGTTATAACAAAATGTTAAAAGCACTGTAGAAGTCAAAATATCGGTTTGGTTTACAGCTCTGCTCCAATCAATAACATGAATGTGAATGTCTGTTAGCAAAATAAACTCAAACCTGGTATTTAGTCTACGTCTTAAGACTACTCAGAGGGATGCAATCATTTCTACATATTAAGCAATAGTCTAAACAAATGCAAGTTCAAATAGGCAAGAAGGTTCGGCTAGAAATTTGCAGTCGATTATCGGTATATGTAGAGTAGGTTAAAACTGGTTGATTATCGATAATAATCGGTTCTTTCATTACGAAAACACGCCTATTCAAATATATTGAAAATTTCGTTACCAAAAGCTGAAAGTTTTCAGATAAAAAGTCTGATATTTTTCATATTTCTGATGAAAACATAGATTGTGGGTACTCGTTAGAACCGCCTATCCGAGGCGGTTCTAACGAGTACCACAATCTATGTTTTTGAACAGAAAAAAGAAAACTAATGTATACCCCTGTAAACCAAAATTTTACTATATAAAAGTGGGGTTTAAGGGGGTCAAAATTATATAGGTATGTTTTCGTGACGACAGCGCTCTACTTAAACCAGAAAATAAAAGATGTAAAGATGCCCAAGAAATACCACAATCACGAAACACAGCCCTCCCGAGGCACTACAAAAGAAGGAGAGATGAGGAACAAAAATAACAAAACAAATTCAATATATGAAACCGTTGACGGACAAGCAAAGAAGAAGAACCACAATAGAGGAACAGCCTTCAAACAGACAAATGGAAAATTAGGGGTTGGGTGCGGCTCAAACCAGTTTTACTCGAGCTAAACATCACCCTTAGTTCTGATACAGCTCTAAATTACAAGTATATACTCGCTCTGCATAAGGGTCCTCCACTTCATCTGTGAGCCATCACTGTGACACACATATAATCAAAAGTGAAGGGCTCAATGGCATTCTGAAGCGAGAACACACGAAAACCATAAACAGGTCCACGATGAGCCCGACCACAGATATTGACAATCAGTTCTAGAAAGGATGCCCTTAAGATCAATGAACACAGTCAGAAAATTGAAAACAATAGCTTCGCTTGATCTTTGGGCTAGTTTCGTTGATCAAGACCCCATCGGTGACCTAAAATATTAATGGAACAATGAAATGTTTTTTCAAAAGTTCATTAAGTGATACCAGAACTAATTTATTTCAGTCGAAGTAGTTTTAATACTGAGCCATTACGAAAACATACCTATATAATTTTGACCTCCTTACATTACGAAAACATGCCTATTCAAATATACTGAAAATTTTACCACCAGAAAATGAAAATTTTCAGGTAAAAAATTCTTATATTTTTCATATTTCTGCTCAAAACATAGATTGGCGGATTTTGAACAGAAATAAGAAAAAATGTATTCCCCTGTAAACCCCAGTTTTACTATATATGAGTGGGGTTTAAGGGGGTCAAAGTTATATAGGCATGTTTTCGTGATGAACCCCACTTTTATGTAGTAAAACGTGGGTTTACAGGGGTATATATTATTGTCACCGTCAAAAACTGAAAATATTCAGATAAAAGTACTCTGATATTTTTCATATTTCTGCTCAAAAACATAGATTGTGGGTACTCGTTAGAACCGCCTCGCCGAGGTGGTTCTAATGAGCACAAATATAAAAAAAATATCAGAATTTCTATCTAAAAATTTTCAGTTTTTGGAGGTGACATTTTCTATATATTTGAATAGGCGTGTTTTCGTAATAGTTTGTCCTGTTTGTTGTCTTATCGTTGTGTTTGGGGGATCCTGTCTAGCATTTTGATCATCTCAATGACTCCTATCTGACATTCTGATCAGCTCGTTGGCATTACGAAAACAAGCCTATTCAAATATATTGAAAATTTCACCACCAAAATCTGAAACTTTTCAGATAAAAATTCTGATATTTTTCATATTTCTGCTAAAAACATAGATTGTGGGTACTCTTGCACAAGCCACTTCTTCACACTTCTTCGTCGAGACAAATGAGTGCGTCCTGTGTTAATAAATAAAAATGCACCTTAGTAATAGTTTAACATCTTAGCTATCCTCTCTTATACAGGTATTTGTTTTCTGGCAATCATGGTAAATGGATCCCATTTTTATGAGTCCAAAAGAAAACCCCAGCCACAAGTTCAATAATAACAACAGCCTACTACGCTTTAGCATTCTCTGGGCAAAAATCAGCAGACGACAATGCGTATCATTTGGATTTTTTCATACTTTTCCGCTGAGAATGGTAGATTCAGAACAGAAACTATAAGAAAATTCGCGTGCAACGGCATGACATATTTTATGAATTAAATAATAGAAAAAAATATTTTACAGTGTCGACTGCTGCTATTTAAATCTAGCAGGTTAAAGGTTAACCACAAACAATCCTGTAATTCTACCTGTATTGCCGTTTGCTGCACAGACAACAAATCCCATCAGATCAAAGTTGATCAACAATTTCGCAAAGTGTTGGCAAATTATTGCTTTATAAAGGTGTGATATAACGCGTTAGAAATCTTAGACACTTTAACCCTTAAAGCGCCGAGCAAAATTAGTAGCAGACGACATTCTATTATTTGTATTATTTCTTAAAGAAAATAGGTTTTGATATTTCATATGAATCGTCTCTTTCGTACGCATTGCCAAGTCTTATTTTCTTCGAAAAATACAGATAATTATTTTAAAATGTTGTCTGCTGCAGTTGTGAATGGCGTTTTAAGGGATAATACCCTAAACTTGCAAAGCTTCCAGTTTCATAATTTCCTTGACAATGACAAAATGCTGGTTCTCACAGCTGAAGCCCTCTTAAATATGGCGTTCCCGGTGAAAAGTGATCTTTTAGAATATTTCAACAGTCTGCACATACGGAAAGATTGGTACTTTGCTACCGTGTTTACCGCATGAATTCTGACAGACGGACTTGAGCAAACAGTGTAGACCAAGATGAGACGCCGCAGAACGCGGCGTCTTATCAGGGTCTACACTGTTTGCCACTCATCCAGCAATTTTTGACACAACATCGGGTAGTAAATTGTACGTGTTCAAAGTTTAGAACAAGTATGGTAAGGGGTTGAGGTGTCCGAATTCTTAGCGTAGATAACGGTATTCCATTACGTTAATATGTCTATGTAATCTATAACCCCGTCTTCCTCTATAATATACAATGAAAACATGCATGCAGGGACCTACATTATTAGGTGACTATTTTGGTCAGTTTTTGAAAACTTTGCAGTTTTTAAAACCCTACTTAGCAATGTGTTGTTTGCTATTTCAATCAAACTTTTGCACTGAATAAATGTATCTCAATATGGTTTATACACGAATGTTCATCATTTTCCCTGTATTATTTAATGAAAATACCATAATCTTCATAACTGTTGATAAGAGAGATATACAGATTATACTTTTGCTTATTTCTCCTCGAAAGTGTATGTTGTGGGTAATCATTACAAGGGTCTCGGCGAAAACATATGTTGTAATAATAATAACAACAACAATAACAATAATCATAAAATCTTTATTTCTAAAGGATGACATGTTTAGGATATATGCTAATCTAACATATGGTCCTAATAATCGAAACATAGTTGATGATAGATACAATAGATATACAGTTAAAACTATAACAAATGTTAAAACAATCATCTAGTCTAGAAATCTCTTATAATAGTTAATAAAATGAGCATCGCTTTGCACGACGGCATATCGAACCAGCTACCAAATAAAAAAATAGCCATCAGAAGAGATGGCAAATCCCCAGACCGAACCGCCACTCCTAAATTTGGTGTATATTTCAATAAAATATAAATGTGACCAAAATAATAAGTGAAAACAATAAATGGTGTACCGTAAATGATTATATTTTTGAATGTTCTTTTATTTGATTTATTTTGCCAAAAATCATCTATTACTGACTTTAAATGTGATTATTTGTACAGGATATATAATATCTGTATATTTCAATAATGAAGAAAGTAAGAGTTGTCTTTCTTGCACGCGATACCCCTTCTGGTCCTTTTTTATGCCTCTGCCAAATATTATCAAAATATTTCAAACCATTAAGAAGTTATGGAATGCACAAGAATTCGGTTTAGAAATCCGTTCAGGGGAGAGAACTAGAATAAGAATAGAGCAAGAGTTGTCCTTTTTGTACATGACGCTTATATGCCCTTACCAAATATTATCAAATTATCTCAAACTGTATGAGAGTTATGGTCTGCACAAGAATATTAGGCTTCAGGGGAGATCAGTACATTGCGAAGAAAGTGAGAGTTGTCTCTCTTGCAGGTGACACGTCTACTGGTCCTTCTCTTCATCACTGTGGGTAGTTGGGTGGTGCGAAGGTGTCATGTATCTTTTGTCACCGGGGCGTCCAGCTGATATTGGCTTATAGTTGGGCAAGGCCTGCTATCCTTGTAGCAGGTAAGGGTAGGGAGGTGATGTTTTTATTTCTTCTGTTTCTTCACTTTCATTCCTGTTCCTCTTTCTTCCCTGTCCCTCTCTTTCATCTTTTCTGCTATCTCTTCATCTCTTTTCTCCTTTTCTCTGGGAGACGACACAAAATAACCCACAAGGGTTGACGTGTCGTTAAACCCCAACTCAATCAAATTCTCTTCATCACTACCAACTATTATCAAAATACGAGGGTAATTCAATTAGTTCGTAGAACTCGGTATTTTTCTATACAATTCAAGATTTATTTTTTCATTTTTGTGCAGTGTAAACCTTTGTCAGTTGAATGATAACAGCCGTTGAATCAACATGTACATTTTTTGCTCTTACTTTTTGTTTGGAAACCTATACCCACAGGCAAAAATGGAAAGTCAGAATATTGAGTTCAGAGCAGTACTAAAGTTCCTCACTAAGGAGGGTGCAAAGATCAAGGAAATCCATCGGCGCATGGCTGATGTGTATGGTGATAGTAGCCCAAAGTATTCCACAGTGGCAAAGTGGTCAGCAGAATTTAAACATGGGCGAGACTCCTTAGAAGATTACCCAAGGCCAGGTCGCCCTGCTGATGTCATCAGCCAGGAGATGATCGACCGTATTGAAAGACTTGTGCTAAACAATCGCCGAATCAAAGTTGCCGAACTTACTTCAGACTGTGGTATTTCTAATGGAAGTGTTTACACTATAATCCATGAACATTTAGGCCTGTCAAAAGTATCTGCCAGGTGGGTACCCAGAAACCTGAACATGCAAGATCGTCAGCAAAGGGTGGAGTCAAGTCAAGAACTTCTGGAAGTGTACAATGCCAATCCAGAAGACTTTCACACTCGTCTTGTAATAGGAGATGAAACGTGGCTTCACCACTGGGACCCAGATATCAAAAAAGAGTCCATGCAATGGAAGCACCTTGGCTCACCCCCACCTAAGAAATTTCGTACCCAACCATCAGCCTAAAGGTAATGGCCACGGTGTTTTGGGACTCCAAAGGGATTATATTGATAGATTACAAGCCTGCTGGTACTTCAATTACTGTGCCAATGTCATTAAACAATTAAGGGTTGCTATTAAAGAAAAAACGAAGGGGAAATCTAGCTGCTGGTGTCCTTCTTTTGCATGATAATGCCCTTGTGCACAAATCCAGAGTTACACAATCGGCTATTCGTGAGTGCAAGTTCGAGCAGTTAAATCACCCGCCATACAGTCCAGACCTGGCCCTAAGTGATTATTATCTTTTTCGAAATTTGAAGTCCCACTTGCGTGGAACGAGATTTCGGGACGATGATGAGCTCAAGGCTGCTACAGAGGCTTGGTTTGAGGACCAAATAGACGACTTTTATTTCAAAGGCATAGACTGCTTAAAAGAAAAGTGGGCCAAATTCATTGAAGTAAAGAGGGATTATATTGAAAAATAATGTTGAAACCATCTTCCAATCTGTGAGTTAAACCCCGAGTTCTACGAACTTATTGAACTACCCTCGCATCTTTAAGGGTATCAAAGTTATTGAGCGCACAAGGACGCGTCTACGGACGGACAGACAGACGAACGGACGGATGCCATGCTGATCGCTATATCCCCCGATCCTATCGGTAGGGATATAAAGGTAAAAAGAAAAGTCCAGGGAATGCCATAATTACAAGTCGCAGCCAATCTCTGACACCAAGAGGAAGAGGAAAGAGATACAAACTAACACGCGCAAAACAAATAAATGCACGAAACGCTCAAAGACCAGCTCTCTCTTCCCCAAGCGAGGTAATCGCAATGCTAAACACAAGGACAAATCACAAGGCGAGACTTATATAAATCGCCTCGTAGAACTAATCATATGGCATAAGAAATTAAAATTTAGCTATGATGGAATATGAATTATAGCAAATGAAAAGGATAAAAACATTGAATTTAATAAGAAATCATATTTACAGGATCACTGTCATTTTATGATATTGCACAAGACGAGATTATTTTTATTATTATTATTATTATTATTATTATTATTCTTATACTGTTATAATATTCCAGACCTGGTCACACCTTTATTTTGCACAACATCCTACCAATAGGTTCTGTTTCATATATGTGTTGAAGAATCCTACACGAGAATACACAAGCCGAGTATACAGGGAACATGTGGCGGAAACCAATGTCCAAACAGTATGATCTGCACTCAGACTGTAGACAGTGTACATTTCTCCAAGTGAAATTGAACTGACTGCATGTCAAGATTTGATCCTGAGGGAATGGGGCATGGGTTGACTGACAAGTGATACGGACTATCCTCACGAACATGTCATTATATCAGCCCATGCCCACCATCCGCCATTAAACATTATAAAGGGTAATTAGTTGTAAACGAAGCGCTTCCAATGAGCACCCACAACATGTTTTCTTGGAGAAATAAGAAAGTCCATTATATTTTGTCATTATATCAGCCCATGCCTACCATCCGCCATTAAACATTATATAGGGTAATTAGTTGTAAACGAAGCGCTTCCAATGAGCACCCACAACATGTTTTCTTGGAGAAATAAGAAAGTCCATTATATTTTATCATTATATCAGCCCATGCCTACCATCCGCCATTAAACATTATATAGGGTAATTAGTTGTAAACGAAGCGCTTCCAATGAACACCCACAACATGTTTTCTTGGAGAAATAAGAAAGTCCATTATATTTGGTCATTATATCAGCCCATGCCTACCATCCGCCATTAAACATTATATAGGGTAATAAGTTGTAAACGAAGCGCTTCCAATGAGCACCCACAACATGTTTTCTTGGAGAAATAAGAAAGTCCATTATATTTTGTGGTGAAAAAAGGTCTTATCCACTGATATGGCTAAGCATCACGAAAACACGCCTATATAGTTTTGACCCCCTTAAACCCCACGGTCTTATCCACTGATATGGCTAAGCATCACGAAAACACGCCTATATAGTTTTGACCCCCTTAGACCCCACTTTTATACAGTAAAACTGGGGTTTACAGGGGTATACATTAATTCTCTTATTTTCTGCTCAAAAACATGGATTGTGAGTACTCGTTAGAACCGCCTCGCCGAGGCGGTTCTAATGAGTACACACAATCTATGTTTTGAGCAGGAATATGAAAAATATTAGATTTTTTATCTGAAAATTTTCAGTTTGATGGTAAAATTCTCAATCTATTTGAATAGGCGTGTTTTCGTAATGCCGTATAATTTTTACACTAGTATTTTAACGTAATAATATAAGTGAACCTCGTGATATCAACGGTATTGGTCTTATACAGGTCGTAGCCATCGCTGGCACTATTTGCTACAAGTACAAAGAGCCATTTGGCTTAACAACCAGTTCAATATTTCAGCGTTATATTTTGGCATCTGGGAATCAAACATCATAATTTTATGAACGTTGGCAAAATATACCTTATAAGATGTGCTCCAAGTGGAGGCACTGATCAGATGAGCATCCGTACTGTTTAATCAAGGTTTCGCTGTCCGCATGAAGAAACCTTGGATTCGTGCATATCCAAAGTCTCAGATCAGACTGCGCAATCGCGCGCTGGGCTCTTATGACATTAAATATGATGCGCAACGCATAAAAAGGGCCCTTATGCAATTTGCGGACAACGTAGGTCCAGATCAGCGTGCGCATCTGTGCAGTCTTATTTGGACATTTTCTGTTCGTCGACATGTACCAGAGGATTCACTGATTCTGTAAGCGGACAACGAAGGCCCAGATCAGCCTGCGCTTATGCGCAGGCTGATCAGACCTGCGTAGTCAGTATATTAGATAAGGGCCCTTTTCGTGCGTTCTGCATCATTTGTTTTCTCATTTTGAAACTCATACTGTCTTTTAGATGCTTCAAACGAAATCAGTAGACAAAAAATTAAAAGTTTTGTCTCACGTTTACAAGAAACAGATATATTTCAATAAAAAAAAAAAAAAAAAAAAAAATACTCTGGAAATGCCACAATTACGAACCACAGCCTTCCCAAGGCACCAAAACAGGAGACATAAGGAACAAAAATGACAAAACAAACGCCTCATACGAAACCACAGACGCACAAACATAGAAGAACTGCAACAGAGGAACCGCCTTGGAACAGTCAGTAGGAAAACTACTGTGGCTTGTAGTTGGCTAGCTGTAAAAGTGCTTTAAACCATCCCCAGCCCCCCACCCCCGGTGGTTTATTCTACTGACGGTTCTAAGGCGGTGGTCTCGGTGTTAGTCTTACTCTTTGTTCCTTTTTGGTTTATTCTATAGGCGATTTGTTTTATGTCTTACCTTGTGTTATTTTTTTCTTGTGTTTTTCAGTTATTTTAGCATTGCGATTACCTTGGGAAAGAGAGAGCTAAGCTTAGTGTTTTTCGTACGTTTGTTCGATTTGTGCTTATTTGGTTTTGTCTGTTTCCTCTTCCTCTTGGTGTCTGGGAAGGGCTGCGGTTTATGATTGTGGCACTCCCTGGACTTTTCTCTTACCTTTTCTAGACTAGCATTAGTTGCATGAAACCCCGTCCTTAATTCTGATGCTGCTCCAAATTACAAACATATGTTCGGTCTGCAGTAGGGTCCTCATCATCAGCGAAACATCATACAAGTGAAACACACACAATTATAAAGAGAGTCATTACGAAAACACGCCTTTTCAAATATATAGAAAATTTCACCTCCAAAAAACTGAAAATTTTGAAATAAAATCTCTGATATTTTTCAAATTTCTGCTAAAAACATAAGATTGTGGGTACTCGTTAGAACCGCCTCGCCGAGGCGGTTCTAACGAGTACCCACAATCTATGTTTTTGAGCAAAAATAAGAAAAATAATGTATACCCCTGTATACTACAGTTTTACTATATAAAAGTGGGGTTCAAGGGGGTTAAAATGATATAGGTATGCTTTTGTGATGCAAAGAGCTCAATGGCAATCTGAAGCCAGAACACAAGAAATTCACAAACAGAACAACAAGCATTGACAGTCCGGCGTCAACCTTCTGAAACAGATTGAAGAGGGACCCGTCATTTAGTACGAGGACCGATTCACCGTCGTGCAATTAAAGAGGGAAGCAGGTTATCAACCATAATTGGGTTAACTACCATGCCCCACTTCGGTGTGTTCTTTGTTTCCTAAGGATTCCTTTACATATCATATCTGACCTCCATCACGAAAACATGTCTATATAATTTTGACCCCTTTAAACCCCACTTTTATATAGTAAAACTGGGGTTTACAGGGGTATACATTATTTTTCTTATTTCTGCTCAAAACATAGATTGTGGGTACTCGTTAGAACCGCCTCGTCGAGGCGGTTCTAACGAGTACCCACAATCTATGTTTTGAGCTGAAATATGAAAAATATCGGAATTTTTTGTCTGAAAAATTTCATTTTTTGGTGGTAAAGTTTTCAGTATATTTGAATAGGCATGTTTTCGTAATGCATCGAGCGCGCATTTTCGTGAAATATCAGAACATTTATCCTAATTAATTTCACGGAGAAAATAATTATGAAAAAACAAAACAAAAAAAAAAAAAACAATCTGGCAAAATCAGTTTGGAATAAACGTGAGGCTCCTGTGATTTGTGTTACGTCTAAAATACTAAGCTCAGGTATCAACCTGTAATGTTAGAGGGTACGCGTGACAAAATATGACCCTTTCTATGGCTAAAAATGTTCAACATTTGTTTGAAGAAAATATATAATCGTATCTCAAAATGGCACTTGTTTCCATTTAAGGAGTGTAACAGAATTTGACCCAAAATAAAAAGTACTACCAAATAATTGGTAAATTGAAACTGATCAGTAATGCTATAAATTCTGATACCCAAAATGTACACAATAAACATTTCGTGTACGATGAATAGGCTATAAATTCAAGAAAATAAAATCTGCAAACACTCAATTTCTAAATTTCTGTGTTGATCAAAGCTTCGTTAGTATTTTGACAACCACATTGTAAATAGAATACTATAGATGACAAGAGTTGGTTTTAATAACTAGACGCAAATAAATCAGTGGTCGTATCAACCTTTACCATTCTTTGTACAGATTCAGCAGACAACAAAAATGATATTTTCCCTAGAAAATAGAATTTGATATTTCATGCAAATTGTCTCCTCAGGAGACAATTTGCATGAAATGTGAAATTCTATCCTGCTGGAATTTTTCTCCGCATGCTAAGCGTTAAATCACTGTTGAAAATAATCTATTTGTTTATTTACTCTTATTTATTTATTTATTTATTTATTTATTTATTTATTTATTTATTTATTTATTAATTTGTTAATTATTCTGCTTATGTAACTTACGTTAATTAACAGCAAACCAGTTTTCAAAATGTGTGGCATACATGGCAACTATTTTAGCAGTATTCAGTTTTCAACATTTTATGAAATTTGATTTAACCCATAGGTCTAGATAAGGGAGGGTATCCGGTAAATATTTTTCTTATTTCTCCATGAAAACATATGTTGTGGGTACTCATTAGAAGCGCCTCCGCGAGGCGCTTCTAATGAGTACCACAACATATGTTTTCATTTGTTGTGGGTACTCCTTAGAAGCGCCTCCGCGAGGCGCTTCTAATGAGTACCACAACATATGTTTTCATTAAGAAATAAGAAAAAATATGAATATTTTTGGATTGAAAAAAGCGCCTTAACTAGTACTATGTTTAATTAACCAAGTTGATAGTTCTGTCGTTTTGCGTTCAGTAATCTTTGACTTAAAACGTATCTATACATAATTTACGTCATCTTTTAATGACATCTCTTTGTTTAACAGAGTCAATTTGAAAATAAATAAAGCAAATGAATTAAAAAATAAGCTATAAAATGTGAAATGCATATCGAGAAGACATAATCCAACCAGCTACTCTGATATTGCTGATGTTGTCGATACAGACATCAGAGGCAAATTATTTTACATACCACAAACTAACACTAAAATTTTTTTAGATTTTAAGGAAAACCAATCAAAATTGTGCCATTGTAACTTCTCAATCACTCTGCCCCCCCCCACCCCCTCCCCCCCCCCCCCCCCTCTCCCACTCACGCACACAAGACTTAACATCAAGGGGTATTACATGGAAATTACTGAATCGTCAAACTATTGTTTATTATCATTTTATCACGAAAACACGCCAAAATTATTTTGACCGCCTTTAACCCCACTTTTATATAGTAAAACTGAGATTTTTAGGGGTATACATTATTTTTCCTTACTTTGTTAAAAACATAGATTGTTGATACTCGTTAGATCCGCCTCGCCGATGCGGTTCTAACGAGTACTCACAATCTATGTTTTGAGCAGGAATATGAAAAATATCAGATTTTTTTATCTGAAAATTTTCCGTTTTTGGTTGTAAAATTTTCAATATATTTGAATAGGCGTGTTTTCGTAATGTAAATAAATTTTGACAGAGTTTCCTCCCCGGAAGTATTTTTCTACACCTTAAAATATATATCTAACATGACTGTCTGTCGATTATATGTGTTTTATAGAAAATCCAAGCTAACGGGAAACTCAAAGAGAATATTTTATTCAATACCTCCGTGATTGTAACGCCCTACATTTTCAACGCTATTTAGCTTTGATTTCAGCTTAATTAACCCTAATTAATATTCACCTGCAAGAATCAACGCAAAGTGTTTTATTGCACGAGATATTATATGCAACGGTTTCGTTTCTCGTGTTCACTATTGCATGTCTCTTATAAACACTATAGATCAAAAGAGAAATAATCACACCTACAACGTGACTACCACGAGATCAAACTTTCGCAATTTTCTGTGGTGAGACGGGTACATTTCTTAATGAATTTTTCATCATCAGTTAAAACCTACCACGCAACGCCATTAGTTACCGTTCATTGTTTGTTGATAAACCGAGTGCAAAAGAGTTGTTCAAAGCCCAGGTTTTAAAACATCAAACATGTTTTACAACTTTCCAAACAAACCTCAGTTTGAATTCTTTCGATTAAGGTTTGACTTCGACACTTCCAGTACTGACCATTATGAAAACACGCCTATTCTAGTATATTGAATATTTCACCACCAAAAACTGAAAGTTTTCAGATAAAAATTCTAATATTTTTCATATTTCTGCTCAAAGTATAGATTGTGGGTAATCGTTAGAACCGCCTCGCCGATCTATGTTTTTGAGCAGAAATAAGAAAAATAATGTATACCCCTGTAAACCCCAGTTTTACTATATAAAAGTGGGGTATAAGGGGTTCAAAATTATATAAATGTGTTTTCGTGATGTCTTGAAATTCTTGTAGAACGGAATAATTGTTGACAACGACAAAATGTCTGAAGAAGCCAACTGATCTGGATCTGCACTGTTTGTCATTAAGTATGTGAATTTCTATCAAAGACCCAGATCAAGTAATCTGATTGGCTGGAAATTAGAAGTGGATGTGTCATCTTAATTTATTGAACATGACAAGGGTTAAGATACTTTAAGAGGTTTAAATTATAAAGAAGTAATTTAGTAGTACCGCACTGCCTTGAAGTACAAGCCGGCATTTATAGGGACGCGGTAGAGTGTTAGCATGTCACGCAGGCTGCCCGGGTTTGATTCCCGATCGGAGCGAATGTAATTTATTTTGGCATCTATTACATCTACCGCCCAATTCAAATGACACACAGGGATTCGGAGCACTTCCGTATACGGTGAAATTTCGTTGAGAACTGAAATGGAGATAGGAGGACGAATTTAAAACAGGAGGGGAAAGGCTCGTATATGCTACATTTTAACTCTCTTGAGGTACAAGCCAGCTTTTAAAGCGACATGGTAGAGTGTCAGCCTGTCACTCAGGCGATCCAGTTCCGATCCAAAGAGATAGAAAAAGTGATAAGAATTTTCACCTGTTACATATAACAACAGATATTGTCTCCATTACGACAACACAAAAATTGCATTTGTGGCATACCCTTCTATTATGTAGCGCTGTGACGAACTCTTTATGTGGTTATGGATATATAAGATTACTGCCTTTTCAACGTTAGAACCTCTACATCGGTACTACGATAATGTGTTTATGCGTGAAGTTATATAAGACAGAATTGATGGTACCCAGGAAAGCCAACAATCACGGAACTCAGTCTTCCCAAAGCAAAGAAAAACATGAGGAAAAGAAGGAGTTAAAGACAAAGCGACGACTCAAAAGAGAAAAAAGAGTGTACCGGCAATATTATTGTCTTGAATTACAACCAAGCAGAGTTATATTTGTCCATGACCCTCACATTCTACTACGCATCACGGAAACAAGCCTATATAATGTTGACCCCCTTAAACCCCACTTTTATACAGTAAAATTGGGGGTTACAGGGGAATACATTGTTTGTCTTATTCTCACTGAGGCGGTTCTAACGAGTACCCACAACCTATGTTTTGAGCAGAATACGAAAACAAATATCGGACTTTTAAATCTGAAAATTTTCATGTTTGGTGGTAAAATATTCAGTATACAAATGTATTTGAATAGGATTGTTTCGTAATGGGGCTAGTGTTTATGTTCCGTATATGACCAAAGAGCCCACTCCCTGATCTGAAATACCTGGCACTTATGGATTGATATGGAACTGAAAATGACACTGAATTGGCGATTATCAGCTTCAGCTTTTCGCATTTAAATCGCTTTGTTTCTTTGACGGACTTCCGATATTATCTTTTCTGCAAAAGCTTTCGCACCTTCTCTGATAAATCTATAAAGGTTGCCCTTGGAAAAAAAAAAGAAAAAAAAAAAGAAGACAAATAATGCAGATCAGAGTCGCGGTTTTATTGAGACTATTCATATAACATCAATGCAGTCAGCAGGGGTTGCATACGGCCCTAGCGTTACTCAAATTAACAAGATATCGGAATGGGTTAAAATATATTAAGAAAAATCAAAGCACTGAAAGCACTGGTGGGTTGATTGTCTCCGAGTGTAGGCTTGGAAAATGGTCTTGAACGGGGCCTTAAGACTGTTTCGTTTTACCCTTAACGTCCTGTAATTTAAGGAAACAGTGCAGACCCTGATCAGACGCCGCGTTCTGCGGCGTCTGATCTGGGTCTGCACTGTTTGCAAATGTCTAATTCCAGGTTTGACAGATAACCCTCTTTATACGGCACTCTGACGTGAACAACGCGGCTATAAATAACCCTTACCTGGATTTCGTACAAACACATGGTTTGATTTCATTGGTCAGTGATAATAACGTGGACAACAACCTTGCGGAAATTTGGTGTATGTATACTCCGGTTCGATTGCAAACAATCGACCCAGTCAAAATAAAAAAAAAAAACGTCTCTTTGGTGAAGTACGGGGAGACTTTTCACAGCTACTTCACGACACTTAACACCAGGAGCAGTGAAGTCAAACGCCATAAAACTAGTATGGCTATGCAATTGGGAACAATCTTTATTTACTCTTAATCGTTGTGTCATTGTTAGGCAATGATCAGGATGTCGTCTTTATTATTTCGTATTGAATTTTTTCAGAAAAAGGGGCGGGAGGGGGATATGTCTTTAAAATGCCTTTTAGAGAGGTTTGAGATTGTCTTTGTAGCGTTTCTTCTATCTAGTTTTACAACGCATTCTGTTCTCTAGTTCTCGTTACCTTCACAGACAACCGAACATCAATCATTCTGTTTATATGACAGGCTACCAACTTCGTAAGAATTGAACTGCTTGATATTTCTACTCATTCCAAGAGTTCTGTATTTGAAATCATGTCTTGCTATGTTGCATGTATCTTTAGTAACTTCCTTTGGAACTTGTATGGAAATGATGACACTGCCAAACGTCTTCGACTACATTTAAGCGGACTGAGGACGCTTGGTGGTTTCCCCACCATTTTGGACAAGGGAGACAAATGTTGTGACTTCCTGTTTGCTTTGCTATACATCAAACCCATTCTGGAAAGAGATCTTATTCAAAAAGAAAGAATCTACTCCCAAAGTAGTGTACATTACGAAAACACGTCTATTCAAATATATTGAAAATTTCACCACCAAAATATGAAAATTTCAGATAAAAACAATTCTGATATTTTTCATATTTCTGCTCAAAACGTAGATTGTGGGTACTCGTTAGAACAGCCTCGGCGAGGCGGTTCTAACGAGAACCACAATCTACGTTTTTTGAGCAGAAATAAGAATAATAATGTATACCCCTGTAAACCCAAATTTTACTATATAAAAATGGGGTTTAAGGGGCTCAAAATTATATAGGTATGTTCTCGTGATGAAAACGGGGCAAAATAGTTTTGGCGGAGCTGCCTTCTATGAAAGTATATCCATTCCCCTTATTAAAGACGCAAGGAAGCATGGTTTATTTCATAATGGTCATTTCATATGAAATTAATGAAAAGAGCCTTCGGCGGATTTCATAAATATCATATAATTTGACCACGAATGTAAGATTCTGTTTATCATATGATTTATAAATTATTTTATGGCCGTAGAAGTTGAAACGTTTTACAACAGAAAATATAATGTTGTCACAAACGGCGTTATGACGTTTAGTGCCAGTAACCAGGTATTATTTATGGTCACTTCATGATATGGCGTTATGCACTGGCATAAAAGCGACGTCATATGATAAAATCATATGCTAAACATACAATCTGAGCGAAATGAGAAGAAGGTGCAATTATTATTGACTAGAAAATGTCAGGATTGTCAAAAGCATCTGTAGTCTTTGGTCGACTGTCTTGAACTGTTTGGGACTTCGACTGTGTACACATATGAAGATATTCAAGTTCTAGGTACTGTCATACTCCTATATGCTAGTTAAAAGTAGTCAGTCTACCAAAGTCATGCTAACAGACATTTTTTATCTTCGATTGTTTGTTGGGTTTTCGGCAATAAGCTGATTTGTGTGACCCTTCTCTACATTGTGAGGGACGTGTTTCATAGTTTTGGCTTTCCGTGTCACCCTTCTCTACATTGTGAGGGACGTGTTTCATGGTTTTGGCTTTCCGTGTGACCCTTCTCTACATTGTTAGGGACGTGTTTCATGGTTTTGGCTTTCCATGTGACCCTTCTCTACATTGTGAGGGACGTGTTTCATGGTTTTGGCTTTCCGTGTGACCCTTCTCTACATTGTGAGGGACGTGTTTCATGGTTTTGGCTTTCCGTGTGACCCTTCTCTACATTGTGAGGGACGTGTTTCATGGTTTTGGCTTTCCGTGTGACCCTTCTCTACATTGTGAGGGATGTGTTTCATGGTTTTGGCTTTCCGTGTGACCCTTCTCTACATTGTGAGGGATGTGTTTCATGGTTTTGGCTTTCCGTGTGACCCTTCTCTACATTGTGAGGGACGTGTTTCATGGTTTTGGCTTTCCGTGTGACCCTTCTCTACATTGTGAGGGATGTGTTTCATGGTTTTGGCTTTCCCGGGAATCTCCATATCTAATTGTTACAGTAAGTATTTAGATCTTGACGTGTCAGCATAGCTATATAAGCTGCGAAGGATATTTATCCGTTTCCCAAGCCAAGTGCCCTTTTGCATTTACGTGCTTATTTGACCGGCGCTTATAGCACGCTGTTAGTTACTGCATGTCTTTGATCAGCGTGATATAACTTACATCTTCAATAATTAACCCAAATCAAAACAGACACGTGACAATTAGAGGCGTTGCTATCACCCCTATCGCTGCGGTAGAATTCTTTGATTGACAGGTTTGGTTAATTACAACTAAGATGTGATATTTGCTAATTTTTCTTACGTCATGTTTTCAATAATTTATATTTCAACACATAATAAATAAATAATACATGAGGTGTTGTGCGTAACACGAAAGTGAGTTCCGAGTAGCACTCTACGTGTTGTGACAGGAAATTGATAAGAAACTGCGCAGCTGCGGCATTAACTCGTCACTGATGATAAAATGGTGGGCATTATGAAAACATGTCTATTCAAATATACTGAAAATTTTACCACCAAAAAATGAAATTTTTCAGATAAAACAAATCATATTCCGGTGAGGCGGTTCTAACGAGTACCCACAATCTATATGTTTTAGCAAAATAAGAAAAAAAATATAATGTATACACCTGTAAACCCCATTTTACTATATAAAAGTGGGGTTTAAGGGGGTCAAAATTATATAGGCCTGTTTTAGTGATGGAATAAATACACTTAGGAGGGAGGCAACACTATCACAATGTTTTCCTCCTTCTTAAAATGAAAGTCTGGGCCCAGTTGTTCAAAGCGTCGTTAGCTTAACGAGCTCGTTAAGGGTCATTTCGTTAACTGTTTTAGCGGATTCAATATACAATATTCTGATATTTTTTGCTGAAAAAATGTGAGTAGCTTTTGCACTGCAAAAGCTACTCACATTTTTTCAGCAAAAACTTTCAGCATATTTGTGTATCACTCGATGTAAATTTTAACGAATCGTTAACTAACGACATCGTTAGCTTCGAACAACTGGGCCCTGATTAGTTAATAGAGAATGGATACACTTACAGAGGAGGCAGTTGTCTGCAGTGCAGGCAGGTAGCAGTGAGTCAACTTTAAAATGGCTATTCCGTTCTCAGAGCGAAGTTTTGAACACACGCCGGCTGCGACCATCGGGCCTAGCCTTTCAGATTATATTTCATTTCTTTTGGGATCATTGGGCCCATTATGGTACATTTGAAGATGGAGTTCTGCTCATGTATATGCTAGAGGGCGTGAGCAGTATTGCAAACTTCATTACTGCTTATGAAGAGTCTCAATAAAACCGAGACTCTCATTTTCTGATCTGTGGTGTGTTCTTTGTTTTCAGTTGCATTTTTTGGACGTTTATTTCAGAGAACCCTTATAATCACTAAGCTACTACGCTCGCCAAAGAAATGAGTTTCATCAAGCAGTGTTATATATTAGAATTCTCTGACACTTAGCATAGATTTCCTTTTGTTGTTGCGCAAGTGCACTCATTGTATACAAGGAACTTTTTCGGATCCCGAGGATACCGAAATTCGGAAATATTTATGATTTGAGATTCAAATAAATTTCAAGTGATCTTTGCATTGTTATTTTAATCTGAAAACTACACAATCCTTCACCGCGTACTAACTGTTCAGGTAAGATCATCACGAAAACTTACCTATATAATTTTGACCCCCTTAAACCCCACTTTTACATAGTAAACCTGGGGTTTACAGGGGTATACATTATTTTTCATATTTCTGCTCAAAAACATAGATTGTGGGTACTCGTTAGAACCGCCTCGATGAAGCGGTTCTAACGAGTACCCACAATCTATGTTTTGAGCAGAAATATGAAAAATATCAGAATTTTTTATCTGAAAAATTGCCATTTTTTGGTGGTAAAATTTTCAGTGTATTTGAATAGGCGTGTTTTCGTAATGCTTCTAGAAATATGTAGCAGATCATAATTACAAAAAAATGTTTAGTCCCATAAAGGGTATTTTCTTACATATCATTCTGCTCATTAAGGATTCTTTTCAACAGCGTATTCGTTTTACTTACAACATCTTTGTGAATGAGGCTGAAATCAAAATACCAAAATCCTATTTCTGAAAATCATAAAGTTACAAAGACAAAATTAGGAATGTTCGAAGAGACAGACATGGTCTCAAAATAAATGGGGTGTAATCAGGCGTCCACGGAAAGTAAGCATTACTTGGTAAGCATGCTTCGCCCACCATGCCTGTCAGTCTGAATAGAGATTTAGAAAAAAGGGAAATATTACTGCTTATGGCTTGATTTTGCCAAACACATCAGACATAAGTATGGAAACAGCTATATTGTAGGGATTGACAGTCATGATGATTCCCATAGAAATTCTTTAGTGTTGATACAAGTTTAGTTCTTTGATATCCCTGAGTCAGTCATGTAATGGGGAGATTTCCGTCCTGATACTCAGAGTAGGCTTTAGCATTATGGATTATCTGTGAAACGTAAGCACCGTATGCTGGTACAAAATGAATATTACTGCTCAGAAACGGAAACTAACGAGGTCATCCCGTTTGTCGTGAAGTCAAGCAGTGAATTTTTCATTGTCGCTATCGAGGTATACATCCATGTATGGGGAAGAGGTTATTGTCGTGGTATCAAGGGTTCACTGTATGCTATTTTGTCTAATATCACATCAACAATATACCAAATATATTAGTTGTGTTTGATAAGCATTTCAGGCTATTTGTAAAAGTGGTCTGGATAAGTATATAGAATTTTGACAAATTTATAAAAGGGAGACATATTTGTGACTTTTCGTTAGCAGTCCTGTTCTCCAAGTCCTTCTGAAAATAATTTATTGACATATCAACGAGAATAAGAGGTCACACGAGACGGGTTTGTACCACAACCGTTCAGAAGATGCAAAATAGTTTGTGAGAAATGTTCGCGAGTTTGCTTCATAGTTGCATTCCTGATAACATTAGATGCTTGGTAAAGTCAGGAATGGCAAACACAACTACTACTATTATAAATGCTCTGTAGGCTAATTCTGTCATTTATTTGTTGTCCGTAATGATTCATGCGAACAAATATATGTTTTAGCAGTATGGAAACTGACGGCGAGGGTTTGGATCCCGTAAAGCTAGCTAAGCGCCCTCACCTTCCCCACCCTCGCCCCCATTACGCAAACACGCCTATTCAAATGTACGGAAAATTTCACCTCCAAAAAACTGAAAAAAAAAAATCAGATAAAATCTCTGATATTTTCATATTTCTGCTCAAAACATAGATTGTGGGTACTCGTTAGAACCGCCTCGGTGAGGCGGTTCTAACGAGTACCCACAATCCATGTTTTGAGCAGAAATAAGAGAAATAACGTATACCCCTGTAAACCCAGTTTTACTAAATAAAAGTGGAGTTCGAGGGGGTCAAAATTATATAGGTATGTTTTCGTGATGCCAAGTAATTTATTACTTACCGTAGCAAGGTGGTATTTTCATTGTGGTAATATTTGTTTAATGTTCTGTAGTATTTCACTTGCAAATGTTTTTTTTTTCTTTTGACAATTATGTAAGTTAATAATATATACATTTAAGTTTGGGTAACAGAGTTGTCCTTGTCTTTTTTAGGAAAGGGTTGCCAACTCTGTTTGCCATCTGTTCTTTTTGTGGCTATTTAATTGTTTTTGTTTGTTTTGCCCTTTGGTATTGAGAACTTGATGTGGATCTGATTGTATCAGTTCCTGAGTTCACTTATTTGCTTATTAACACAGTACTCGTGAAGGTCACGGACTGCTAAAATTTACATAGCACCGGGCTGATTCCAAACAAAAAAAGTTCCATATTAAATAGATCGCATTAGTTGTCCGTTTCTAAAGTATTTGTTGCCTGCTCTGAAGCCAGAATCGGTCAAAATGTTTAACTCAGGCAGTTGTGCAGTAGATTACGAAAACACGCCTACTCAAATATATTTACCTCCCCAAACTGATAATTTTCAGATAAAATCTCTGGTATTTTTTTCAATCTTCTTCTCAAATCATAGATTGTGGGTACTCGTTAGAACCGCGTCGCCGAGGCGGTTCTAAAGAGTACCCACAATCTATGTTTTAGCAAAATTAGAAAAATAATGTTTACCCCTTTAAAGCCTAGTTTTACTATATAAAAGTGGGGTTTAAGGGAGTCAACGTTATATTGGCGTGTTTTCGTGATGGATATTAACAAAACTGTATAACTCGGGTGGTTGCTTCGAATATGAAAGTAGTAAATCATCGGGGATACAATTTACCTAATACCTACCTACAAGACCTGTGTCAGTGTCTTCGAAGAGGCGGAACTTGATTATATTGCAACCATTCCATTTCTAATTTTGAAAATTTTAGAGGGACTGCTGTCGGGTAAGTGCCAAGTATTTGACCATTTGAACTTAAAAAGAAAACAAAAAATGTGGGCTGTAGAATATTTGCAAAATATATAAGAAAATCAATGGTAGGCTGTAGCCTAAAATTTATACTGCATACCTTAAAGGGGAACGCAATATAAGTTATAAGTATATCTTGGAGTAAAGTGCTTAACAAGCCATTTATTTTAATG
Source organism: Anodontia alba (assembly GCA_964016985.1). Lineage (NCBI taxonomy): Eukaryota > Metazoa > Mollusca > Bivalvia > Lucinida > Lucinidae > Anodontia > Anodontia alba. The sequence continues at coordinate 31,801,537 of OZ024823.1, read as the reverse complement.
CAAGAGTTTTCAAAATCGGCCTAGAAATAAGGAAGTTATGGTGGTTTGAATATATTCAAAATGGCTGTCATGGATGCCGCCATATTGTAGGCTTTGTGACGTCACACAGCCCAAATTAAATATGGAAAACCGATTATAAAGGGTTTTTAATTCTAGTGACAAGCAATCATTTCCCCTATAATAAATCAACTTTATGAGAATACCTACCTTTATGAAATGAATTTTAATTTTATGAAACCTCATTAAATATTCAAAATGGCGGCGCCCATTCCACCAATGTTAAAATATTATATTGTTTATAACTTTCTTAATTTTCCACCGATTTTGATCAAATATGCGTCCAAATTCATTGTTTGTAAAGTTCTTTACTTTAAAGCACAATACCTTTTAAGGTTGCGTTCTCCTTTAACTTTAGTATGTATGCACGAATGTGTGTTAGTGCAATTAAGGCGCAATGTGCATTGCAACTGAGGGAATGTCTAACTAATAAGATTTGTTACATATTCATTAAAATAAAAAATACCCTTTTATTATATTCGAGTATTTATGGTGTCACCACGTACGTATAAAGTTACAGTGTCACATTTAATTGAACATATTCATTATACTCATTAGAATTTTTTCGGTATTTTATGTGGCGTTTATTTGAGCATATTTCCATCGTTTCTTCCATATTAGTATTTGAGTTGGACCATTGGAAAGCACCAATTTTACGCCTGCGTACAACAATCCCTCAGACTGAATACGTTGGCCATAGTCTTTGTTGTTCGCCACAATAATAATATCTAGTTAGACTTAAGATTATGTCAAAGTAAAGAAAGTGAAAAGCCTGGAAGGACTGTGCTTGTGCCTATGTTGGTATGGGTCTTTAGTGTGGAGCACGCACTCTTAGACATCTTTTCACGGAAAGCCTCGACTTGAACTTTCCGTATTTTCCTATTTTGTTATATCTTTAAGCTATTATCCAGTACATGACATTTTTGTTCTTAGTGTTTCGTGCAAATAGTGCTACATGTTGGTTTGGTAGTTGATGTGAACCATTAATAAAATGTCAAAGCTGTTTTGTTGAAAATTAAGAAATTCATCATCTGCAGACTACAGCTTTAAGTTGCAAGAAAGATTAATAAGAAAAAAATAAACAGAACGGGGGAAAATAAACAAGTGGCAAACATCCATCACGATAACATACCTATATAATTTTGACCCACATTTATATAGCAAAACTGGGTTTTACAGGGGTATACATCATTTTTCTTATTTCTGCTCCAAAACATAGATTGTGGGTACCCGTTAGAACCGCCTCGTCGAGGCGGTTCTCACAAGTACCCACAATCAATGTTTTGAGCAGAAATATGACAACTACCAGAATTTTTCTTCTGAAGTTTTCATTTTTTGGTGGTAAAATCCACAATATATTTTTCGTAATGTCAGCAGTGTCATGAAGTAATGTTCTACAAAAATGAGTTTTGCCATGCGAAAAGGTGTCTTCGAGCGTATGCAGACAGCTGTCCGCTTAAAAAGTTATTACTTCACAGCCCTCGGTCCCATTATTGCTCTTACTCAGTGTAGCTTTGTGGTTAATTCTACGAGGCGATTTATGTTAAGTCTTGCCTTGCGTTTTGTCCTTGTGTTTTTCAGTCCTTTTAGCATTGCGATCACCTCGCTTGAAGGAGAGAGAGCTGAACTGTGTGTTTTTCGAGCGTTTGTTTGTTTTGCGCGTGTTGGTTTTGTCTCTTTCCTCTTCCTCTTGGTGTCAGAGATTGGCTGCGACTTGTGGTTTAGGCACTCCCTAGACTTTTCTTTCTACCTTATTGAGCACTGTAAAAACAACGACGTACAACAGTGTCAAGGTCGGAAGAAATGGCTTCCTGGCTTATTGAGATCTTACCTGTTCAACCTCGAAGACGCTTTACTCATGCGCGGCTCAAATGTGCCACAACATCAGAAAATGTACTTTCTGACACGTGCTCCTTGCAAAAGATTCAGATCAGGTTGCGCATTCGCGGAGTCTGATCAGAATTTTCACAACGCAAGACTTATTAAGGCTTATTAAGGCATCGAAAGGAAGTAAACAATGTGAGACATACAAGGATAAAATGTCGTTTACTGGCGAAACTAACACAGAAAAATGGTAAAGAAAGTAGGGCTAGTCTAACAAGTAAAAACAGGGCAAGAGAAAAGTCTAGGGAGTGCAACAATCACAAACCGCAGCCCTTCCCAGACACCAAGAGGAAGAGGAAACCGACCAAACCAAACAAGCGCAAATCGAACAAACGTACGAAAAGCACTAAGCACTCAGCTCTCTCTTCCCCAAGCGAGGTAATCGCAATACTAAAAGGATTGAAAACCACAAGGACAAAATAACACAAGGTAAGACATAAAACAAATCGCCTCGTGGAATAAACCACAAAGCAACAAAGAGTAAGACTAACACCGGGAAACCCGGGAAAGTCTATTATTCAACGAGGACGAATCAATACGTAACCATCACCCTAAAGGATTTCTAACTGGCCGACATGGCCACGATTTTCATATGTTATTGTAACATAAGATATAGGCATGTTTAAAAACTGTATCAGTGTCGGTATATTCATTGACAAGATATTAGATGTTAAACATGGCCAGCGACACAAAGGCTTGTTTTACATGGGACTGTAATTCGTTACCTGTCATTAAAGGGGAAAACAGGCAAGGAAATACATCGCAAACCATTACGAAAACACGCCTGTTCAAATATATAGAAAATTTCACCTCAAAAAACTGAAAAGTTTCAGATAAAAAACTGAGATTTTTCATATTTCTGCCAAAACATAGATTGTGGATACTCTTTAGAACCGCCTCTAACGAGTACCCACAATCTATGTTTTTGAGCAGAAATAAGAAAAATAATGTATACTCTTGTAAACCCCAGTATTACTATATAAAAGTGGGGTTTAAGGGAGTCAAAACTATATAGGCGTGTTTTCGTGATGTTAACCGATGTATTTGGATCTTCTGCACAATCATATGCTCAAGTAAAAGTCTGGATTGGCAAGTTCAAACGGGTAGAACCTCCTTAGAAAATGAAAGCTATACTCCACAGGTGACAAGACCTGTATTGAGGTTTAACGGCCCAGTCAACCCATTAGGGCCATGTCGAGCGCGACCAGTTTACCTAACCATACTTTAGGCTGGTTAGGCTTAGTCCTCTAAGCGGTTAACCAGTACTTGTGTCCCTTATTCCGCGAGAAACTGACAACTGCCCTTCTTGAATCAGCGGAAAGAAGAGAATGGCCATAGAAAATATTTCATGATCAATCTCCATGAAAGAATGTTGCCGGACCCAGTGGAATCGAACCCGCCACCTCTTGATCACAAGTCGGACGCGCATCCGACTGAGCCAACGAGGCCGACTGGTGTGATGAGATAGAAAAAACATTGCGCATCTCATACGGAGGCGTTTCAATAATCTATATTATCAGTTAGGTAACTAAAGCTAATGGCCTGTTGGGTACATGTACCCAAATGTCTTAGTGAAGAGCAAATAGCAATTAGAGGATCAATAAGCAGAGAAGGAGTAATTCTGGTGGACTTTTCACAAAAAAGGAGTACAATAACTGACGATTACTAAGCAAATTTACTTGAGGAGCTGATGTCGCATTTCGTCAAAATACGTGCGCTTTCATACATTTTCAAATCAAAGCACTGACAGCACTGGTGGGTCGACTGTCTCTGAGTGTAGGCTGGGAAAATGGTCCTGGACGGGGACTTAAGACATTCATTTAACTCTTAACTTCCTGCAATTTAAGCAAATAGTGCCGACCCTGATCAGACGCCGCATTCTGCGGCGTCTGATCTGGGTCTGCACTTTTTGCTGATATCCCAAATGTCTCAGTCCAAGTTTTACATATAACCCTCTATCAACAGCACGCTGACGTCACAGCGACAAGAAAAGCGCGGCTATATAAATAATCGTAACATGGATTACGTCTAACGCGCGGTTTGGTTACATTGGTCAAATGATAATCACGTGGACAGCTACCTTAAAGAAATTTTGGCGTTAGTATTCAATGGCTCGATTGTTCAACAATCGATCCCGAAAGTTTGGAAGGGGCTCAGTGATCACAAAGAACTCCTACAATTAACACGTTTTACACTTTTGTTATCCATCACGAAAACACGCCTATATAATTTTGACCCCCTTAAACCCCACTTTTATATAGTAAAACTGGGGTTTACAGGGATATACATTAATTTTCTTATTTCTGCTCAAAAACATAGATTATGGGTACTCGTTAGAACCGCCTCGTCGAGGCGGTTCTAACGAGTACCCACAATCTATGTTTTGATCAGAAATATGAAAAATATCAGAGTTTTTCATCTGAAAATTTTCGGTTTTTGGGGGTGAAATTTTCTATATAATTGAATAGGCGTGTTTTCGTAATGAGTTTAATTCACCTTAAACTTGACAGGCTTTATCTGCTTCTTATTCTCCTGGTCTCCTAATATATACCGCTCCGGTGAACGTAATCCTGAGGTAAGGACTATGACCAATGTCCCCTGTCAAAACACCAAATAACTAATAGCATTATGTGCTTCTTAACACCTGCCATTTTGTAAGCATTGTTTTGAGTGCGTGCAAAAGATAACTATTCGAAGCGCCATCTTCGTTTTCAGGAAAAAGTATAAGCCACATCGTAATATAACAATAAATGTAATTTAGAACATTTCTTTTGAACCAATTGCAGTACTCAAAAGATTTATTCATGTATTTCAAACAGCGTCTGGGTGCATAAGATCGTACAAAATTGTTTGTCTCTCAAACGCTTTCTAATGTCAGTAGTTGTTATTCTAGTCTTGCGTTTACAGTCTGCAATTCATTCTTTGACATATTGTCGCACGCATGTTTCTCAAATTAAGTTTTATTGAAGACTAAACAGCTGAGCCCCGCCGCTTCAGAACAGCAGATTAAGGCAAAGACAGACCGATATGCGTATACGTGCATTATGAACAGTGCCGTCGGCGTTCGCCTACCAAATCATTCGTAAACTTAGAATTTTCTGGGAAACTTGAGTGTCCCTAATTGGTTGCACAGACTGGACGTTTGACTTTCCTTTATGCCTTAAACACCCACTCATCCAGGCTATTTTCTCCTTCCAAAAGAGTGAAATCACAACAGTAAAAGACAAGCGCATTCCTTTATTTCTTTTATCATGTATGTTCTGAAATGTAGGATATCGTCATCAGGTTTATGTTTACTTGTTCCAAATTTCAGACACCATTGTTGTCGCTTGTATGATTAATTAATGAGCCAGCGCATGACAAAACCTACAATAAGACTTGTGCGACCATAGAAGACTCAGATCAGCCTGCGCATCCGCGCAGTCTGATCAGAGTCTTCGCTGATCGCACGTGCCTTCTTAAGCCTACGGGAATCCAAAGATGGATGGACGAGAGCCCTTGCCATACTGGGTGGATGTACAAGCTTATCTGAGTCTTTGCTGGTCACACAAGTCTTATTGTAGGTTTTGTCGTGCGCTGGCTCAAATGCTTTGTTGGCCCCGTAATACCCTAAGTATTCTGATAGGCTGTCCGAAGCAGAACGCGGCGTCTGATCAGGTTCAAAACTGTGCGTTATCTATCCAGCACGTGTTAAGGTACATCAACAGGCAGTAAAATGAACTTGCTGGGCCTTTTAGGACAAGTAATAAATAAATAAATAAATAAATAGATAAATAAATGTTCTCTTGATGAGTAGTTACAATATACATGTGTATATTGTTTTGTTTGAGAAATAAGTAAAAAAATGAACAATTTTCGATTGAGAAAAGCGCCAAGTATCTAGAGCTATTGGGGACAGGACGCATCTGCGTAGTTTCACTAGGATTTTCATTGTCGGCTAACAGATCAATGGAGTACTATATAATGTCTCAGTGGATTGCAATAACATTGATGTGACTATGCACTTACGTCAGCTTTCAGGCTCTGATGGCTAAGTGATCAAATGAAAATTTATGATTTTTTTTTCTTTGTCAGAGAAAATATGACTTTTTACTTACTTTTCAAAGAAAATATGACTTGACATTTTATATATATTGTCTTCGATGGACACTCATCACCATACTTATTCTAAAATTTTAACAAGTCCATTTTACTGTCTGTTGATGAGTGTAAAAGCAGTGCGGCGTCTGATGTGGGTACACACTGTTTGCCCAACCTGTCTGTTCTTATGCCATATGTGCGCAATTAAATAAAATATAAGAAATGTATTAATGCCTTTGTTTTACTTTATTATGTTAAGTACCAATGTTTACCAGCTCCAAATCATTCCCTTAAAAGACCGTAATCCCGCCCTTCACAAATTGTAATCAAAGCACTGACAGTGCTTTGATTACAATTTGTGAAGGGCGGGATTACGGTCGATTATCTCCTAGTATAAGCTGAGAAACTAGTCCTGAACTGGAACTGTTTCATTTTCCTGTAACTTCCTGTAATTTAAGCAAACAGTACAGACCCTGATCAGATGCCGCAGAATATGCCGCATTCTGCGGCATCTGATTTAGGTATGCTCTGTTTGCCAATGTCCCAAATGACCAAAACCAGGTTTTACAGATAACCCTCTATCATCAGCACTCTGACGTCACAGCGACAAGAGTAGCGCGACTATGAATAACCGTTATATACATAGCAAAGTATAAAGTGTTTGTGCTGACTTATCTAGCTCTAAACTGTTTGCCACTCATCAAGAAGCTTTGACACATCAATTTGGAGTACAATGGACGTATCTAAATTTTAGGACAATAGTGGAAAGGTGTTAAGGTATCTTTGTTTACTTTAGCGAGTATGTTGCTTTTGCCAATAAATAAACAAATGAATACATAAATAAATAAGGCTGGTATGGTAAAAAGGCGCGAATACTTGCCCAAGTCTGTTCACTGATTTCCTTCTTTTATACTTACTAAAAATAAACACATAAAATAAAATAAAAAAAAACAACAACAAACAAATAGAACAAAAGACTGAGTCCTATGTACTGGATATTACTGAAATAAAAACTTAAGGGGCTGTTACAATACTTTGCTCCTAAAGAGACATTTCCAGTTACAAGGCGGGCAAATACAAATGTAGGGACTTGGGCAAGTCTAGAACGCGCGTTATGAAACGGCACGATATTCAATTTTATTTGTCAGACACGTCCCTAGCTTTAAAGGGGCAGACATGTATACATATCATATGTTTTATTTAAATTGTACTAGTATCATGTTTAAAATATCATCTTCTTAGATAAATGTTGTCCATAAAGAGCCTGTTGAGCTGAGAAGTTTCGTGAAACAACATGTGAATCGGTTGAGAAAGAAGAAAGTTATTAGTCTTTGCAAACTTAAAAAAAATGTTCTCTTGTATTTTAATGATAACAAGTTCCATTAATAAGAGTCCAACGATCAGTAATACATGTAGCTTAAATTCGATAAATTCTTTTGAGATTTCTTGTCATCATTTCAGCTCTAAGGTGTGTAGACGAACCTTACGACATGTGCTTCAAATGAAGAATCGATCAGCCAGCGAATCTGTGCAGACCTAATGCACTAATGATAGCATTAACCCATAAAAGGGATATTGACAAACAGTGTAGACCGAGATCAGACGCCGCAGAACGTGGCCTCTGACCAGGGTCTACACTGTTTGCATTAGGTTCAGAAATGTCTTCAAAACATGATCATAATAAAATCTAACCAGACACCCCTTACATAGGACATTGACCCATCCAAAGAATTAAACGCTGGTCGCACAAGTCTTATTGTAGGTTTTGTCGTGCGCTGGCTCATTTATACATGTACATGTATCAACTGTATGCACATTTGATCAATTATATCCAAATTCGATACGACAAAAACATTAAAGACGCAACTCTCAAGGGTCTGTGGATTCAAAAATACACAATTACAAATCTGTTTATTTGCTTTATAAGGTTTTATGCCGCTTAAAATAAAGTATTCTTCCTGAGTTTTGCTGCAGCTTATGAATAATTGGTTTGCATTAATTGAATTTTTATCATATTTATTCGGAAAGACAGGCCTGAGCATAAAGTGTAGACTTCTATTATAGGTTCTGATGAGACTGCGCAGATGCGCAGGCTTGTCTGAACCTTTGCTGTTCACAGATGCTATAAAGGCTCTATTCCCATGAGGAGGTTCATAATATCTTTTTTTTAACCTGAGTTTCTTCTGTGTTTGTTTCTTCGTTAGCTGTCCATGTCATCATGAAAACATGACTATATAATTTTGACCTGCTTAGGCCCCATTTTATAAAGTAAAACTGAGGTTTACAGGGATATTCATTATTTTTCATATTTCTGCTCAAAACATGGATTGTGGGTACTCGTTAGAACCGCCTCATCGAGGCGGTTCTAACGAGTACCCACAAACTATGTTTTGAGCAGAAATATGAAAAACGTTAGATTTTTTTATTTGAAAATTTTCCTGTTTTTGAATTTTCTTTTTTTGGGTGTAAAATTTTCAATATATTTGAATAAGCGTGTTTTCGTAATGAGAGTAAGGTTTCGCTCAAAAGTAATCTCTGGCACAGAGATTTGCTAACTCAAATCTTTCATAGACAATTCTTTTGTAATTGAAACGGAGTGGAAATAGTAAGCGCTGATAGTTGAGCGTAGCGCAAAAGCAAAAAAAAAAAAAAAAAAAAAAAAAAAAAAAACTGGTTTAACTCCCAGCCCACAGTTGTTTCCGTTCGAAAGCGGTTACTCTGTTCTTAGTTCTACTTAAGTGCGTCGGTAGTTCGGTAGTTTCATATGTGGCGTTTATTTTGTCATTATTTGTTCCTCATTTCTATTTCTCCTTCTGTTGCTGCCACAGGAGGGCTGTGCTTCATGATTATGGCATTATATGTGTATAACTATGATACTGATGAGGTAAAGAGTGGAGAACACTTTCCCGGAACGAACATGTAATTTTGAGCTGCATCAGAATCAATGTCGAGGTTTCGCGAGAGTAACTATAGTTTAAGTAGGTAAAAGAGGACACTTACCCGGGACAAACATGTAACTTTGAGCTGCATCAGAATCAATGTCGAGGTTTCGAGAGTAACTATAGTTTAAGTAGGCAAAAGAGGACATTTACCCAGAACGAACATGTATTTTTGAGCTGCATCAGAATCAGTGTCGAGATTTCGCCCGGGCTACCATAGTTTAAGTAGCTCTCTGCAATTAGCTGCTTTAACTGACTATTCCAGTGCTGTTCTTCTGTTGCAGTTCCTCAGTTTTAGTAGATAGTTTTCTGAAAACATGCTTTTTTTGTTCTGTCATTATTTGTTCCTCGTCGCTTCTTGTTTAGGTGCCTCGAGTAGGTAATGCTTCATAACCGTGACCTTTCCTGGGTAAATTTATTTTTATTTATAACTTCTGTTTAACTATCGACATTTCGGTAACCCAAGCTTTTTTTGTTGCCTCCGTCCTTATGTTTATCTCCACATGCATACCGTTGCCTTCTGTGAAATTCTTGTCATTCTGTCTTCTACTTTATGTACGTGCAGTTTCTGGCGTTTTGCACCATTTGTCTGCGTATGTTTAAGACAGTGCAGTATGGAGTTTAATATCATCTTCATAGTACAGTCAAGGTTCATTCGGCATTTCAGTAAAGAAATCGACCTGAAGACGAATGTGGCAAGCGTAGGGCAGATGGCACAACGTATACGTTCTGTGTCGTGAAACGCTTCTTAAATGGTTATTGTATGGACATTGAAGTCCTTAGGCGACACTGTAGATTCTGATCAGACTGCGCAGATACGCTGATCTATGTCTTCGCTGGTCGTATATGACAAAATACAACAGTTTTAATTTGGAGCGCGGTGTCATTATTGAAAACAAGCAGGCCCGAAATAAAGAACGCATTTTGACTGCAAAGCTGAGCGAAACCGAATACCACGCAGAAGACATCTTTGCAAGAAAAATGTATTCGCGACAAATAAAATGACTATAATTAGTGACGACTTTTTCTTGTCTTTTCTGACACTCATGCAATTGTGATGGGCCTTGGAGACGTTATTCTGGAAGATTTATTAGTCCCAGACATGTGATAGAAGTGGACATAAATTGGAGCGCCATCTAGGGAACCGGAATCGCCTGTTTTATGAGACAGATGTCACATTTCTTGACTGTCATAGTGTCGCGAGACTGCAATTAAGTTGCCGTTCACGTGCGACAATATACAATAAAACATTTGGTTCTTTCTTCAGATTTAGGAAAACACGCCTATTCAAGTATATAGAAAATTTTACCTAGAGAAACTGAAAATTTTCAGATAAAAAACTCTGATATTTTTCATATTTCTGCTCAAAACATAAATTGTGGGTACTCGTTAGAACCGCCTCGGCGAGGCGGTTCTAACGGGTACCAACAATCTATGTTTTTGAGCAGAAATAAGAAAAATAATTGATACCCTTGTAAACTCTAATTTTACTATATAAAAGTGGGGTTTAAGGGGTCAACATTATATAGGCATGTTTTCATGATAGTCTCAGTTTTACCAATAACTTGGCTGAGAAAGCCTTACACATAATTGAAATTTTGGCTATATATTGAACATTTTCTAAACTGCATGTTCCAAGAGGCATAAAATGACAGATGCACAACGGTTATGCAATATTGGTCAGCCACTAAAAATCGGGAATATTGAATTTTGTGATGACCTGGGTCCTTACTAGAGGCCCCATAGAAACATTTTGGTTTCGGTCCAAATAACGCTGATTGGTATGACGGTCGTTTATCTCTTCGATAAACATATGGACGGATTCATTCTAAGCTTATACGGATATCAACAAATGTAAGCGTTAATAATAATAATAATAATAATAATAATAATGTCGCCTAGACCTGGTCAGTGGTAAAGGGGCACAGTACAGCATTAAAATAAAACTCAAAATGATTAAATAAAAAAAGTGTTTGTTCCAAATATTTTTTTGCACATTTCATCTTTTTCGTTAGATCATTGGATACATTGACACTCTGGTTTGTTTTCAGCGTTCCGATAGTCAACAACTCTACTGTCTCTTTGACAACATACAGATAGGGGCTTTTTGGCTAGCATTTTGTTACAAAAGGAAACATGCAGACTGTTGCCATGAATTAAGGTAGGACATATTGCCGTATCCTCAAACATAATAGGCAACATTGAATTAATGTTACTAATTGTTAAAATCCGTATTTATTGTTTATAAATAAATAGATAAATAAATAAATATGAAGAGATGGATAGGACAGCACAGATGATAGTTTTGAATCAAGATTTTACAAGTTTCGCTTTTTCTAAATTTGAAAAACAAATAACTGCCGTTATAAGACAATTACATTTACCAGTAAGAAGGAAGGTCCTGTTTAGATTAAGCAGACGCTAGACTGACCAGGCCCTCGACATTTGATATCCGCAAACATGTTAAAGACTCTTTTCCGTTATGCCGTTATGCAGGTATTCACTTTTACCCGTCTATTTGAACAGGCCAGTCACCAATTTGACTCATTCTGCTTTATTTTCCTCTGAGCTTGTCCCTTACCTGAGATCCGGTTGTTTCCCTTGTTTTTCACAAATTGTATTCATACTTGCACATGTGATTTAACAACTGATAGGCCTACTTTACTCGCAACACTCGTGATCACGTGACATCACGAAAACACGCCTATATAATTTTGACCTCCCACCCCTTAAACCCCACCTTTATGTAGTGAAATTGGGGTTTACAGGGTATACATTATTTTTTCTGAATTTGCTAAAAACCATAGATTGTGTGAACTGGCCTGGCCGAGGCGGTTCTAACGAGTACCCATAATGTATATTTTGAGCAGATATATGAAAATTATCAGAATTTTTTATCTGAAAACTTTCCTTTTTTTGGTTGTAAAATTTTCAATATATTTGAATAGACATGTTTTCGTAATGGTATCGCATAAAAGCAAACCCCTTTACAAACTAGTGTTGATTTAACATACAGAAATACAGACTCTAAAAAACAAGTTTAAAATATGGCTTATGCGCAGGAAGGGCTTGACAACATGCAATGATAAGACTACCTTTTGTGTCATTTATCACCGGAAGTTGTTTAAGTATATTCCGCTAGGTTGGCACAGGAGCCTGTTAGATCGGATAGGAGAGAGATAAAAAAAAATGCAAGGAAAAAAAAGGTAAAAAAACACACAAGTGGTGCAGTTTGACTGCAATGTTGGTTAATCATTTCGCTGACTGGCGTTGAATGCAGACAAACGAAGGACGAGGGTTGTAATAAAGTACATTCCCTCTCCGGTCGGAAAACCTAGAATTAACAACCTTTTTTCCGGAGGACCTGCGATGCTCTCAAATATATAGGCGTACCCCTCTATATAGACGCGATAAAGGTTAAGGGTCGTCGTGTTTTGTTTATTTTAATTATTGTTGTTATAAATTTACTAACAACACCCCAGTTATTAATGCAAACATTGCAGACCCTGATCAGACGCCCCGTCGTTCCGGGGCGTCTGATCTGAGTCTACACTGTTTTCAAATGTGTCGTTTCTTGGGAACTAGCCATTAACTGGTTTAGCTAGTACGCCCCAGAAAACTCGACCCTTCAGTTGTTTTCAGTTTCGTTACGTTCATTGCATTCAAGGGTCATCCTTATTAGGATCTATTCTGACACAGACGCTTCGTTCAAACAAAATGTTCGAATGAATATAAATCTGACAACAGAGCAAGGGTAATGATAAAAATAAGCAAAAACATACCACGTCAAATTTATTTTGACATCTATGTTAACATAGTTTCGCATGAAAAAACTACTATCAATACAACTAGCACAGAAAGAACGCAGAATCTATTAGTTATCTTTGGCACGTTGGCATATTCGCTCGTTCAAGTCTCAGAAAAAGAAAGTCCAAATGAAAATTAGTGAACATTGAGGCACACAACAGGGGAGTCGACATTGTCTTATATGAGCCAGGGCATGACAAACCAACAAAATGGCATGTGCGTCCCAGCGAACACTCAGATCAGGCTGAACAGTCTTTACTGTGTGCTTAATGGGTAGCTAAGGACTCAAGCTTTCTTCATGCGGACAGCAAAGACTCTGATCAGACTGGGCGGATGTCCGGTCTGATAAGAGTCTTTGCTGTGCGCTTAATGGGCAGCTAAGGACCCAAGCTTTCATCAAGCGGACTGCAAAGACTCTGATTAGACTGGGTGGATGCCCAGGCTGATCTGAGTCTTCGCTGGGCGCACATGTCATATAGTTGGTTTTGTCGTGCGCATATACAAACACAAATATTCAGACCAACTGCACATGCTCAACTAACTTTGATACTTGATCTATACATTTAATTGGCCATTGAATACATCCGAATATTTTGTAATTTTTTTTTTCAAAATTAGACATTTGCATACATGAATGTAATTTCTTAGTACTTGACTCCTTTCAATAACGGAGACTACCCTTATAGGAAAGAATTTGCTCCCATTTGGAGCAAATTCTTTCCTTGAAGAATAGACCCATTCCCCATTAGAATAAAATAATATTTACTGACTAAGAACTCATAATTACCAGGCCTATGATGTGCAGGATAACTATAATAGTTTCTGTTTGTATTCAGCATGAAAACAATGACCATCGTGGTGATTCGAATACCAAAGATCCAGATGAGCCTGCAAATCTGAGCAGTCTGATTAGGTATGTTGTTGTTGTTGTTAGGCAATACCTTTTACAGTATGTAATGATCTTGTATCTGTTCAAAGAAGGTCCTGAAAGAGTAGATGCGTATGGTAATTTATGCCCGTCCCAGCAAACACAGATCGCCGTAATAACAGTGTTTGTTTACGTTCAGTCAATTCGACGTCGTTGCAGTAACGTCGATACTATGCTGCTTTGACGTGTGTTTTCCGGATGATTCTAATAACGTTGCTCCATTGCTTTCCCCAATACTGAGCCTCATTAACTGGACTGTGTCACTAGAAAAGCAAACGTATACTATTTGCAAACAGCGATGGTCTGGATTAGTCTGTGCACCGTTCATACTGTCTGATTATGATCTTCCCTACGTTCATGTCAATAGTTAAGCGTACCCTTTAGTTGTGCAAGCTAGGACCCGATCACACAGGATATCCTATGTTTTTGCAGTTTGCATCAGTTATGAGCTTGAATTTACATCAGCACAACACAACGAAGCAAAAAAGTTGAAAACCTGTCATAAATGAAAGATGTTGGAAGATGTTTCTCTTGAAAAGATATCGGACCCCACATGCGTCTAGATTTACCATACTGACAGGCGACAGCATGTCTGCTAGGGAAGCGAATCCGTACGAAAATATGTTGATTACTCGCAGGAAATCAGCACAAAAAGCAATCAGGTTTGTTATTGCTAACAGTCTCTATAACAGCACACCTTCGCTTTACACATATGACATTGTGTTGAAAGACGCCTCTTACCGTCAGCATTCTTTATGAGGAATTGATGCATTTGCAAGGGAGTTAATTTGTCCTGATGTTTTTGTCTCCCTTCCGAAATGGGGTCCACTCTAAATGAAAAGAATTTGCTCCCAAAAGGAGCAAATTCTTTCCATTTAGAGTGGACGCCTTTTCTAGAACAGGCTTGATGTGCAAGAAGGCAGTCAGAAAGTCGTAAAAGTTGTCCATTTGTAAACATGGTGGAAAGTCGAGCAAATTGTCCTTGTTAATGTGAAGAACGATAGAAAAACAGAAGACGCAATGGCAACAATGGCAATGATACACAGCTTGTTTTGTTTGTTTGTGTTTGTGTTGAGGTTTTATGGTCTATTCAACCCAGTGGGGTCAAGTCGAGCGCGGTCAGTTCACCCAACCACACGGTTACTGGGTAGGCTTAGTCATTTTAATCAGTATTGTGCACATTCTTTCGCCAGAATCTGACAACTGCCGTTCTTGAATCAGCAGAAGGGAGAGAATGACCGTGGAAAATATTTCATGACCAATATTCACGAAAGAATGTTGCCGACCGCAACCTTCTGATCACCAGTCGGATGCGCATCCAAGTGAGCCACCGAGGCCCGCCAGCATGTTTTGTATAAAAACGATTAAGCGCAGGTATGTTCTGTACGTTTCGTTGCCCACTTGTCCAAAAACACCTCAAAGTCTAATATATACAAAAAAAAAAAAAAAAAAAAAAAAAAAAAAAAAAAAAAAAAAAAAAAACCCGTGTGTATAATGCTCGCACGAATTTATTTCTTACAAAGACAAAGCAAAGCTCATGCAAAACATTTCATTCTTATGGGTATATCAAAAATATCATTTGGCGTACTATACATAATATATAAAACAAGGACTTAATATTCAAGATTGTTGTGAGTATGAGCTGTGAGAATGTGTTTAAACATTAGTTTGTTTTATAGAAAATAAAATTGGTCAGGATTTATTAAAACATCTAAGGTAAGCTAATAGTATAATGTTTTAAGTCTCTTTTTGATAGTCTTTATTATCAGTTTTAGTAAGAAAAAAAAAAAAAAAAAAAAAAAAAAAAAAAATTAGGTTAAAATAATAAAGGGGTCAAAAATTTGTGTAACACCATAAGGATCCTTAACTGTTCTAGGCAGTGAATGCCAGGATCAGACAGCACCTGTAGGAGCAGTCTGATTGGGGTCTTCATTGTGTTCAATTTTGTTAGCTAAGTTGGAGCCATATTATTGTGTGTATAGGGAGTCCATTAATTTAAGAGCTTTACAGTATACTATAAAGGTTAATTGTAGAGTGCTAGTAATCTTGTATCACTGTAATTAACCAAGTATTTGGACTGATAGGTCTATGCATATTCAATATTCAGAGGCTTATTTGTAGGCCAGTTAAGCTGTATCACTTTTTTGGTAAAATCTATTTTGACCATGTAATGAAAAAAATCCAAGTATTTTGGACAGACAGATCTTGATGGGCGGTGCAGACCATGATCAGGCATCCTTTATAGAAGTAGTCTGCTTAGGAATTTTCAATGTTTACCACCTGTTGACAAGCTATAGACTTAAACAGTACATGTCATGGGGTCCCAATTTTAGGTACATGTATGTGGTCCAATTATTATGGACAGGTAATATATAGCTGTAAATTACAATATGAGTGCGGACTTGAGAAAAGGTACCTTCAGACAAAAATACACTCCACGTGGATTATTAGCAAAATTTTCGTTGCTATGTCATAAAAGTGCCTTTGTTACAATCTTGCTTGTAAACTTTTGTACCCCAGTAGTAACTGTTGTTGATGGTGTGATAGTACAGACTGATCATGGACCGCACTGTGCTGTGAGCCATTTAGGCAGTTTATTTTAATAATTTTATATCAAACAGTAATAAAACACATCATTATAAGAAACACTGGACTGCTGTTACATTTGAGTGGTATTATGGAGTTTCTGAGTTACTGTTGACCTAGCAGAGAGTGCAGACCCAGACCATACAGCAGCAGCTTGACCGGGATCTTCACTGCTCTAACAGCTTGTGTGCATATGTTGGCCATATCAAAATGGGGAGATTTGCAATTTTAGGACCTTTGTGGTGCTTTACAATTAATTGCCACATGCACATTAAACCTTTATTTTAGTACCAAACCTTGATACTTATGAACAATAAAGTATATACAGCTGAACCACAAAATAACACATTTTATTACACCATGGTTTTGGATACAATAGGACTTTAGTTTTGGACACATAGTGGCGATTTAAAACACCTTTTCATAGATGAGCCAAATGTATCTTCTGAACTATAGCATTAACCTCTGTATAACATGTTTCGTTATAACACAGGTTTGGATATAGCACTATTTTAAGATGGATCCCAATATGACCCTAATGTATCTTCTGAAGTATGCATTAACCTCTTTATGACACATTTCGTTATAACACAGGTTTGGATATAGCACTGTTCTAAGATGGATCCCAAAAATGTATAGATTGTATAGAGGAATGACCATAAAGGGTGATATTTCTATGTAATCTGTACATTTTTGTGTGGATATAACACAGTTGTTTTTAACAAACACGCTCTATGGTTTGGACCCCAAAAACAGTGTTATAGGGAGATTTGAGGTGTACCTAATGTACAACATGTCACAAAAAACATGGAATTGTAACTGCATATCATGCCATGATAATTTCCAATCGCCAAATGTACATCAGGCCATGAATATCTTGAACGGTTAAGTGTACTTCAAGCATACTTTTTAGTGTCAGAGGTGCTTAAAAATAGGATTTGTTTTTAATTGTCATATGTACTTTGAGTCATGTTGAATAACTTGTAAAGTCAAAATACTTTTTGTATTGTAAATTAGATATAGTACATGTATACATCAGGCCATGTATGATAACATGCCTATAGAAATCGGACCCCTTCAAATTACACTTTTATATAGCAAAACTGGGGTTTACAGGGGTATACGACATTTTGTTATTTCTGCTCTAGAACATGGATGGTAGGTGCTCGCTGGAACCACCTTGTTGGAGGCAGTTCAAGCAAATTCTCAGTGGCTGGTTTTGGACAGAAATCCAAAACAGATATCACAGTTTTTCACTTTTTTTTTTTTTTTTTTTTTTTTCTTTTAACAGCAAACCTTTTCATTTACAGCAAAGAATACCATTATTTTGAAAAAGCACTTTTTCGCTATGATACATTCAACTTGTCAAATGTTTATGATGCTGAGATAACTTTTGATTATCAAATATACTGGGTACACTACAGCATGATACTTTTGAAATGTGATATGAACTTCAAGACATGATACTTTTGAAAAGTCAAGATAATTTAGTATTATAATGTTACATTAAGATATGATATTTTACATTTAAATTTACAGATATTCATGAAGTTGAGATAAGTTTTGATTGTCAAAAAATATATCAACCCTAGACACTTTTAAACCGTCAAATGTACCTCGGTATAGTTATGATTTTTGTTGTCAAAGGAATATCAAGCTATGATTTTTAAGAATTGCTGGATGTACATTCTGCTAAGATGCTCTTGAACTGTTAAGTGTACATCAAGCTATGAAAATCCTGGAATTGTTAAATGCTTACTTAACTGCTAAATGTGTGTCAAGCCGAGATATCACAAGATGTTCGTATTCATGTACAAGCCTCATTGATTAGACTATGCATTTTTTTCAAAGAAAGAGTATTTGATGATAATCATTATTATGTGATATCTTGGATAACTGATACTTGATGATATCTGGTATTTGATGATGAGTGATATTTGACAATACCTAGTAATTGAAGACATTTGTATTCACTGTTACTGAAATTTGACATACTCTGGTCAAATGATTAAACATTTTGGATATCGGATGACAGTTAACTATATATCCCATACCTGTCTACAACTGGTATTTGTTGATATCTGGTAGTTGATGATATCTGGTGTGTGATGATAGCTGATAATTAATGAGTTCTGGTATCTGTTGATATCTGATATTTGTGATATCTGATATTTATGATATCAGGTATTTGATGAAATCCGATATCTAATGATATAGTTTTTGAATGGCCAAATTCTTAAGCCATGACAATGAGCTTTTTATTGCCAAATGTACACCAAGCCATGCTGCTTTTGACTTGGTAAATTCAAACATGTATGAAATCAATGGAAATTTGACTTTTCTATGTTCACCAAGTCATAAATAGGCTCAATGTTCAAATGTATATCAAGCCATGAAAGTTTTTGTTAAAACGTCAAGGTTCAAAATACCATGAGAACCTGCCGACCCCGGTGGCTCAGTTGGATGCGCCGTCCGACTGGAGACCAGGAGGTCGCCGGTTCAACCCCCGTCGAGGTCGGCAACATTCTTTCGTGGAGATTGATCATGAAATATTTTCTACGGTCATTCTCTCCCTTCCGCTGATTCAAGAAGGGCAGTTGTCAGTTTCTGGCGAAAGAATGTGCACAAAACAAAACCATGAGAACCTTGAATTGTCAAATGTAAGTCAAGCAACTTTACTTTTGTATAGTCAAATGTAGATTAAGCCATGATAATGTTGAAGAGTAAAATGTACATGAAGCCATGATGCTTTTGTGAGAGTCAAAAGCAATTCAAGTTATGATAGTCTTTAAATCACCGTATGTACTCCAAGACATTTTTCTCTACATTAACTTGAAATGCTCATCAAAACATGTTGCTTTTGAATAGCCAAAACTATATGGGCTGCGCCAAGCAAATATGTGCCTTAGAGCAGAATGCGACCAGTGAATGTTCGGCTGAGCCTGTGCATCTGTGCAGTCTCACCAGAACCTTCGCTGCTCACGCACTACAACATGGGACCTTAGTGGACCCTGACCCTAGCCTCTTGGAGTGGCTGAGTGTGCACATTTGAAGTTTGACACTACAGGCAACTGGAAGACATGTTCTTGCTTGACAGGGCTCATATGAAGTCATTATACTTCTGAATCGTTGAATGGCACCATACTTCTTTTGAAGTGAAAAACGTGCACTAAATGACTCAAGTCATATTTTTGTTGTTTTAAGAATGCACTGTAAGTTGTGAAAAATTTCTCATATGCAACATGTATATCAAATCATGATATTGTGGAACAGTTATCGGTTCATCAAGCCACAATGCTACCTGTCTGTCAAAGATACATAATAGCCTTGAAGTTGACGAAGTACTTTTGAATCTCCAAATACATCATGATAGTTGCTATTATTTGAAGTATATGTAAAGCGAGGTTGCTTTCAAAACCTTTTTTTTTTATTTTTTAATATATGATGAAAAACAAAAATGTAGAATTTCACTCTTTGGTTGTTTGCACCTAAATATTGCAAAAGGCTGTAAAATAGTTCAGCAGAGATACATATCCCACATGTCTTATGTTTCGTTTCGGTAAGACATGCTTGGAATATGTGTTCATTTTGACAAGCCTCGAAGTATTATTATACTTTTTAAGTATAACAGGTTGCACACAATCCTGTCATCTGTCTAGTTGCAGGAACAAGACAGATTGAAAAGGGATTGTGAAAACATTGCTTATTCTAAAGAGAAATCTGCAAAACTGAAAGCAATGACAATACCAATACTTGTTAAGTATTAGGCTGCATTAGTGCTTTAAAAATTCTGCATATGTGAAAATCACATTTAGGTGTCTGAGACACACTTTGTGTATAGTAAGCAAAATTCAAACTGTATTAGTTTTGGTGTCATGTTCTCTTCAGTGTTGTTTTTTTTTGTGCTTTGTTTTCATGTATTTAATGTTGTTTGAAAATATAAACCTGGCAACCCATGACCCCATCCCCTATTCTGCCCAGTATAGAATATCTGACCCAGCAATACATTTCTTCAATGTCTGAACTGAAAGTATTGTCTTTCAACACACAAGGCCTGCAAGGACTTAATAAAACAATAGATGTGTTTGAATACTTGAAAGATAAAAAGTGTCATGTGTATTGCTTGCAGGATACACATTTCACTCAAGAAGATATTGAGAATTTAAATGACCAATGGGGGAAAAATTATATTCTAAGCAACTATAAGTCTAATTCCAGAGGCGTGGCCATTTTGATAAGTAAAGATGTAGAATTTACCATACATCAACAACACACAGATGAGGGTGGAAATTATATAATACTAGATATCACAATATTTAATCAACGATTAACACTTATAAATATTTATGCACCAAACACTGACTGTCCAAACTTCATCCAAATAATAGATAACTATATTGATAGATTAAATAATGACATGTTTATTCTGTGTGGTGACTTTAACTGCATATTAGACCCTATACTTGATTGTGATAATTATAAGCACATTAATAATCCCAAAGCTAGAGATAAGGTTATAGAAATGATAAACACTAAAAACATGATAGATCCATTCAGAGAAATGTATCCTGATCTGAAAAGATTCACATGGAGAAAGAAAAACCCACTTAAACAAGCAAGGTTAGACTATTTCTTAATCTCAGAAAATGTAATGCAGAGGGTTAAAAATAGTTTCATTGATATGGCATACCGATCGGCATACCGATCGGACCATTCTATGATTACCCTAGTGATAAACTTAAATGATATTGAATGTGGAAAATCCTATTGGAAGCACAATAACTTACTGCTTACAGATAAAGAGTACTTAAATATAATAAATAAACATATAGCAGCAATAAAGAAACAATATGCAGTCCCAGTCTATAATTCTGAACAAATTGAAAATATACCAGATTCTGAAATCCAGTTTACTATAAATGATCAATTATTTTTAGAAGTTTTACTCATGGAATTACGCGGACAATCCATTTCGTATGCAAGCTTTAAACATAAAGAAAGAAACAAAGTAGAACAAACTTTAATAGAAAATATAAGATCAATTGAAAATAACCTGGAAGAAAATAAAATTGAAAATTTAGAAAACTTGAAAACGCAACTTAATGACATACGGCATGAGAAATTGAAAGGACATGTTATTCGATCTAGGGCAAAACATATTGACCAAGGGGAAAAACCAACAAAATACTTCTGTGGTCTGGAACAGCATAACTATATCTCTAAAACAATTAGTAAAATAGAAAAGGAAGATGGGAGCTTAGTTACAGATCAAAAAGAAATATTGAAGGAAACACAATCTTTTTATAAATGTCTATATTCTAAGAAAAATAATGAATCAGAGCACATAGAATTAGATTCTTATATTGACAGTGATGCAGTTACCAAACTAACAAATGTAGAATCTGAAAAACTGGAAGGTCTGCTTAGCTTGGCTGAAATTTCAGAAACTTTGTTGAAAATGAAAAATGACAAAAGCCCAGGACTAAGTGGTTTTTCGGCAGATTTTTTTAAAGTTTTTTGGAAACATTTAGGTCAGTTTGTTTTGAGATCAATAAACTATGGTTATGCGATAGGAAAACTTTCAGAATCCCAAAGACAGGGCATAATAACATGCATACCAAAAGAAAATAAACCAAAACAATTTTTGAAAAATTGGCGACCCCTGACACTCCTTGACACTGTCTACAAAATAGCATCAGGAACAATAGCAAACAGGCTAAAACAGGTACTTGATAACATTATTTCACGCGATCAAACAGGGTTTTTAAAAGGCAGATTTATAGGGGAGAATACTCGCTTAGTGTATGATATGTTACAGTATACAGAACAAAACAACATAACAGGACTGTTAATGCTTATAGATTTTGAAAAAGCTTTTGACTCCTTGTCCTGGTCCTTTATTTATAAAGCTCTGAAATTTCTCAATTTTGGAGAATCAGTAAGAAGGTGGGTTGAAGTTTTCTACTCTGACATAACATCATCAGTCATACAAAATGGTCATTTGTCATCTTTTTTCCAAATAGGTCGAGGCTGTCGCCAGGGTGATCCTCTTTCTCCATACATTTTCATAATATGTGCTGAATTTTTAGCTAATAAAATAAGACTCAATAAAGATATTAAAGGAATCAAGATTGGAAATTCAGAACATAAGATTTCACAATATGCCGATGACACATCCATATTTCTTGATGGCTCAGATAATTCATTGAATGAACTTTTGAAAGAATTAGACTTCTTTGCAGCTATATCAGGCCTTAAGGTTAATTTTGACAAGACACAACTAGTATGGATTGGCGCTAAAAAATTTGACACTAGCTCTATCAAGACAAAATGGAAACTATTATGGGGTAAACAAACTTTTAAACTTTTGGGCATTAATTTCAATACAGACCTTACAAAAATGACTAAAGAAAACTATATGCCAAAAATTCAAACCTTAGAAAAGCAAATAAAGCAATGGGAAAAACGAAGATTAACTCCCTTAGGAAAAATAACAGCCATAAAAGTTTTAATGATACCTGCTTTCAATCATTTATTTATTACTCTACCAAATCCAGAACAAGATATAATAGACAACATTAATGAGAAACTTTTTTCGATTTTTGTGGAATAATAAAGTGAAAATAAAGAGAAATATAGTTATTAAGCAGTATCTGGAAGGAGGGATAAAAATGGTTAATTTAAATGCATTCATTGATGCTTTGAAGTTAACATGGATAAGAAGAATTTTCAATACAGACAGCAAATGGCAGGACTTTATTAAATTACATATCGAATGTCAAAAATTAATAGGTTGTAGTGCACAGTACATTAAGAAAAGGATAGACAATATCAAAAATACATTCTGGGTTGATGTTTTAAACAGCTTCTTGAAATTCAATGATAAGTTGAAAATAACAGATGAAGAATCTGTCATAAAAAGCCCAATATTTCATAACAAACATATCCAGATTGATGGCAACACAATATTTTATGATAGTTGGTACAGAAATGGAGTGAGATTTGTAAATGACTTATTAAAGGAGAATGGCGAATTTTACAATATTCAAGAATTTTCAGAAATATATAGGATCAAAATGAACTATCTACAATACTGGGGAACACTGAATGCAATTAAAACCTACCTAAGAAAAGAGAAGATAGCATTAACTAAAAAAAGTCCGAATCCATTTATACCTAGCCATATATTGCCTATAAAACAAAACAAGCAGGGAGCAAGGAAAATGTATGACATCTTAAATACAAATGATGAAATACCAACTGGAAAACAGTCATGGAATAAAAAATATAACTTTGAAGAGAAAGACTGGAAAACCATATATATGTTTCCCTTCAAAACAACAACATACTCTCTTTTGCGTTGGTTCCAGGTAAGTCTAAATCATAACATATTAGTTACGAATAAATTGCTACACTATATGAAAATTAAAGAAGACTCTATTTGTACCTTTTATACACAAGAAGAAGAAACAATTACTCACCTATTATGGCAATGTAATGTAACTAAAGTGTTTTTTGAATTTTGTCACAACTTGGTTGCAGAGTTTTAACATTTATATTGAATTGTCTGAAGAACTGTTTCTATTTGGCTTAGAAAAAGAACAAAGATTAACAAGTATCATGAAGTTTTTGTTACTATATACCAAATACTACATTTATTGCTGTAGATGTAATAAACAGCCACCAATTGTTACCGTATATAAAAAAAGATTACATTTTATGTACAAAATCCATTTGCAAATAGCGCGTGAAAATAATAACTTGGAAACTTTCCTAGAGGAATGGAATCCATACCAACTGCTATTGAACGACATTAATAGTATTTCAGTAAACTGAAAATAAATGTATGATATTATGTTAGAGCCAATCCATGCTACTTGAATAAATTTGTATTTCAATTATTATTATTATTTTTTTTTTTTTCTGTGCTGGGCAGGACCCCCTCCTCCACCCCCCTCCTCCCCCCCCTCACACACACTCCCCACCCCTTCCCTTTTGTTGCCAGGTTTAACAAAAAAGCCAGTGCATATCTTATATCTCATTATAAACATATATATTAAGAAGGATGGGAGATAGTATGAGAGATGTTGATATTTGTTATTCAACTGTATGTTTTTGATTGTATTGATATGTATTGGAATAAAAAAAAAAAAAAAAAAATATCATTCATTTATCTTAATGATACTTAACACATGTTTATTATAAATTTAAATTGGGGTCACCGGCGGGGCTTCATTAGCCGAGATTGGCTGGTCAGGGGCCAAGAGGCCTTAGTATTTCAGATGATTTTATTCTAAAAAAGTGATGAGTGTGTTCATAACTCTTAATTGCCATTCCTTTTTGGATCTACTTATCTTCATTACAGCCTCTGTCAGTGCTTGGTAGCGGGCGTAGAACCTCTCTCCAGAGTTCACTATAGTAAAGATTATATTTTCTGCTCCTTTGTAATCATTGAGCCCATTCTGGGATTTTTGATAATCTATATTCGGGTCTCTGGTGAAAACTTATTGGCCCATCACGAAAACATGCCTATATAATTTTGACCCCCTTAAACCCCACTTTTATATAGTAAAACTGGGGTTTATAGGGGTATACATTATTTTTCTTATTTCTGCTCAAAAACATAGATTGTGGGTATTCGTTAGAACCGCCTCTGCGAGACGGTTCTAACGGGTACCCACAATCTATGTTTTGAGCAGAAACATGAAAAATATTTGAATTTTTTGTCTGAAAATTTTCAATTTTTCGGTCATTAACTTTTCAGTATATTTGAATAGGCATGTTTTCGTAATGCGAGACTGGCTGGTCTAGCCAAGAGGGCTTTGTACTTCGATTGTTGTCAGTATTGTGAGTGTGAGTTCATTTTTTTCAGGATCTGTTTGCATTTCAATAACAGAGGGATCGTTAACGGTTATTCCTTTTTGGATCTATTATCTTCACTGCAGCTGGTGTTACTTTCATATGGGAACCGTAAAATGTCACACCGTTCTTCAATATAGTGTAGTGTATACTTTCTGCTCCTCTGTGATCATAAAGTCCATTCCGGGATTTTTGAAACTTTAGCCAGCGCACGACAAAACCTATAAAATGGCATGTGCGCCCAGCGAAGACTAAGATCAGCCTGGGCATCTGCCCAGTCTAATCAGAGACTTCGCTGTCCGCATGAAGAAAGCTTGGATCCTTAGCTACCCTCTGAGCGCACAGCGAAGACTCAGATCAGACTGGGCGGATACCCAGGCTGATCTGAGTCTTCGCTGGGCGCACATGCTAGTTTTTTTTTTTTTTACGAGCGCTGGCTCAATTTATATAAGGGTCACTGGTGAGATCTGATTGGCCGAGACTGGCTGGTCTAGCCAAGAGGCCTTTGTACTTCGGCTGTTGTCAGTTTTGTGAGTGTGAGTTCATTCTTTTCGGGATCTATTTGCATTTCAGTTGCAGAGGGATCGTTAACGGTTATTCCTTTTTGGATCTATTATCTTCACTAAAGCTGGTGTTAAAATGTAATGGCATGTAGCACCCGTAAAACGTCTCCCCTTTCTCCAATATAGTGTAGTATATATTGTCTGTTCCTTTCTGATCATGAAGCCTATTCCGTGATTTTTAAAAATTGAGCCAGCGCATGACAAAACCTACAAAATGGCATGTGCGCCAAGCGAAGACTCAGATCAGCTTGGGCATCTTCCTAGTCTGATCAGAGACTTCCCTGTCCACATAAAGAAAGCTTGGGTCCTTAGCTACACCCTGAGCGCACAGCGAAGACTCTGATCAGACTGGGCGGATGCCCAGGCTGATCTGAGTCTTCGCTGGGCGCACATTCCATTTTCTTTTCGTGCGCTGGCTCAATTTATATTGGGGTCCCTGGTGAGATCTGATTGGCCGAGACTTGCTGGTCTAGCCAAGAGGCTTTTGTACTTCGGCTGTTGTTAGTTTTGTGAGTGTGTTTTTGCTCTTAGAGTTCATTCTTTTCTGGATCTGTTTGCATTTCGATGACAGAGGGATCGTTAACGGTTATTCCTTATTGGATCTATTATCTTCACTATAGATGGAATTACTGTAATGTGGGAACCGCAAAATGTCTCCCCGTTCTTCAATATAGTGTAGTGTATATTTTCTACTCCTCTGTGATCATGAAGCCCATTCCGGGATTTTTGAACACTGAGGCAGCGCACAAAAAAATAACGTCAAAAATATTGCCTTTGGAAACAAAGAAACTACTACGGATTAGAAAATGGGAGGTTCAGTTTCATTATGACTCTTCATAAGCAGTAATGAAATTTGCAACACTGCTTACACCCTCTAGCGAATACATGAGCAGAACTCCATTTTCAAATACACCACAATGGGCCCAACGATTCCAAAGGAAACGAAACATAATCTGAATTATGGTGATGTACGGGAAGACGTTCTACCGCCGCCACACGGCACTAACACCAGCTGCAGTGTAGTAAAATAAACGTTAAAAATATTGCCTTCAAAATGGCATGTTCGCCCAGCGAAGACCCAGATCAGCCTGGGCATCCACTCAATCTGATCCGAGTCTTCGCTATCCGCATGAAGAAATCTTGGGTCCTTAGCTACCCGCTGAATGCACAGCGAAGACTCTGATCAGACTGGGCGGATTCCCAGTTTGATCTCAGTTTTCGCTGGGCGCACATGCCTTTTTGTTGGTTTTGTCGTGCGCTGGCTCAATTTATATTGGGGTCCCTGGTGAGGTCTGATAAACAGAAATTGGCTGATATGGCCCAGAAGACTTGGTACTTCGGCTGTTGTCAGATTTGTGAGTGTGTTCATTGCTCTTAGTGATCATTCTTTTAGGTTTTTTTTTTCATTTCATTGACGCAGAGACCATTTTCAAAACGTACATAAATTCATGCATTTTGTTTCCCGATAACATTAAATAGAAAACAGGAAAGCTCCTACAGCCGGGTTCCAATCATGTAAATGTAGATTAGATAGTTTCAATTCTAATGTGATTCTGGGCTAAACAATTCCTCTCGGGATTTTTGATAACTTAAATAACTGTCACTGATGAGGCTAGTCGGCCGAAACTAGCTAGTCTGGCCGAGAAAATTGTACACTTAAGCTGTTTTCAGTTATGTTTTGTGAATGTACACCATCAAAAGTCATTCTTTTTTTTAACATAATTTGCCATCTAATGTAACCACTAAACATCGATTATGCTTATGTTGCTTTTTTTTCTTTTAATAATCTCTGTCAATCAGTCTAAAACGTACATGTAAGTATAATGAATAGGTTTTGGGCGTTATAATTCAGCACTTGTTTAACTTGATTGAGAGTGTTACAGTTTGAGACTATCCCGTACCGTTCTACCTTACAGATTGATATAGCAGGGTATGAATCTTCCTTACTCACCTGTAACTTACTTATTCGATGTTTGTTTGTTTGTTTGTGTTGAGGTTTTACGGCCCAGTCAACCCAGTGGGGTCATGTCGAGCGCGGTCAGTTTACCTAACCACACGTTTACTGGGCAGGCTTGGTCCTCTAAGCGGTTAACCAGTATTGTGCACATTATTTCGCCAGAAATTGACAACTGCCCTTCTTAAATCAGCGGAAGGGAGAGAATGACCGTAGAAAATATTTCATGATCAATCTCCACGAAAGAATGTTGCCGACCTCGGCGGGGGTTGAACCCGCGACTTCCTGGTCTCCAGTCGGACGCCGCATCCAACTGAGCCACCGAGGCCGACTTATTCGATGTTTACATAGCCACAAGTAGTGCAGTGTTATTCTGTTGTTACTATCCTTATGACCAATACTGATATTTTTGTTCTATATTCGTCCAGGTTCTTTAACTAAGAACAAATTTATTATGTAATTATTAATTGGCATAAGCTCATACGAAAATGAAATTCGCAAGCGGCAGACCACATTCGGAGATCCCAGCTAGCATTCTTTATAAATCTATATCGGGCCGTTATCGGCCCGTCAGCTACCCTATAGATTTATAAAGAATGCTTACTGGGATAGCCCCGCAATGAAAGGGGCTCTGGAGCTAGGTTGTCGGTGTGCAACGAGATGGTAACACGTTTGGTTTAATAATATTTATTCCCGAATATATTCCATTACAGTATACATTGTAGCACATCGGATCAGAACGAAAGTATGACTACTTATTTAGTTCTACTCCTTAACAATCGCAATTGTACAACTAGTAACGGAAATATGTTAAGCAATATGCACTCACATTACGAAAACATGCCTATTCAAATATACTGAAAATTTTCCCACCAAAAATGAAAATTTTCAGATAAATATTTCTGATATTTTTTCATATTTCTGCTCAAAACATAGATTGTGGTACTCGTTAGAACCGCCTCGACAATCTATGTTTCTGAGCAGAAATAAGAAAAATAATGTATACCCCTGTAAACCCCAGTTTTACTATATAAAAGTGGGGTTTAAGGGGGTCAAAACTATATAGGCGTGTTTTCGTGATAATTTGTGAATGTGAATTTAAGATAGAGAATTAAAAAGGACAAACAAACATATCGAATACATAAATAGCAATGAGAAAAAATAAGAAAAAGGAAATTTATAATAAGCTCAAATACTGATGAAAGACCCACGACTGATAACAGACTCAATGTTAATGCTAGTATTAGGGCTGATTATATCAGTCGTAGAAGTCACTTACTATTATCACAAGACCTTAGGCCTTAAGAGATATTTGGTAATAACAAATGATGGGACAAGGGCAGCGCATCCCGGGCAAATATCTCATGGAGTCATCAACTTTTGAATAGTGAGTTGCACAGAACATTGTATTACAAATATCTTAAACAGTTAAAATCGTTTTGTGTCGCTTATGTACTTTTGGACTTTTTCAAATACTAAAACATTTGATGTGTATGGTAATGAGGAATTTCCAAATAGTAGACGATTAAGTAATATTGTTTGATACTCTGATACAGAGGTAAAAAGTTCGTTTCTTTAAACGGTGTACAACGAACAACATAAATAATGGTGTGGATTTGTCCGCAGCGGCAAAGTTATGAATCAGTGATATTTTTTGAGAAGAGGTCACTGTTAAGACTGCTACATTTTGTTCGGCGACGTGTATGCAAGATATGTGTTTTCCTACTACCTATATAGAAATATTTTGGAACAGACGTTCTGTTACGGTTTAAATAATTCTTGAAAAAGGTAACCGAACTAATTTTTGCTTCATCGGACAAGTTGTTCCATTCCCTTACAACAGAAGGTAGAAAGGACTGATAATATATATAGGTTAGTTCTGGCGTGAATAGACTGTAAGCTGTCTGTATTTCGGAGGCTGTTTTGGGATATATTATTTACTGACTTGGGTACTAAAGAGGAAAGATAAGACGAAGTTAAATCATAACACATTTTATAGAACATGACGAGTTCATGATTTTCCCGTCTCTTTTCTTGTGAAACCCATTCAGTTTTTATTTTTTTGGAACAGGGCATTAAGATATACGTGTTTCGTTGTTCCAGTAGCAATTCGTGCTGCTTCATTTTGAATTTTCTTAATTTCCTTTTTTTTTCATATTGGGTGTAGTTATATTATATCCTCATATTCAAGTAAGGGGCTTATAAAAGATGAATATCTTTTCGAGAGATTTCCTGTCTAACTTAAACTAAAGTGTCCGCATAATATTGATCCTTTTCCATGCTGGTTTAGTTATGTAATCAAAATTATTGCCAGGTGCAGCCGTTGGAAAATAACAAGACTAAATGCTTATGTGAGGACACTTCAGTTATTTGTACTTCTTGCATAAAAAGGAGAAGGTGAACAGGCTTGTTTTGTTTGCGAGATATCAACAGTGATTTAGTTTTGACCGGATTGAAGTCTGCTAACCAGTTGTTTGCTCAAATAGAAATTTCAGTAAGATCTGAATTTAGGCAAACAGCAGATGTAATAGGATTTTCAACAATAATGTAGAGGCTAGTGTCGTCAGCAAACAGGCGAGTGTTGGAGCCGATTTCAGCGACTATGTCATTAATGTAGATTAAGAAAAATATAGGTCCAAGTATGGTGCTTTACGGCACTCCAGCAAGAATATATGTCCAATCTGATGCGATACCATTTAACGCGTTGTTTGCTTTCAGATAAATAATTTGTAAACCATTTGAGAACTTCTCCCTTAACACATGCTGCCTTAAATATGTGCATTAGCCCTGCGTGCCAAACGCGATGGAATGCTTTCCTGATGTCACAGAAGGCAACTCTAACTTCTTTGCCCATATCTAAGGCTTGACAGAATGTGTTATAGAGAAAAAAATGTTGATTTACAGTGGAGTCTCCTGGTATGAACCCGGGCTGTAAAAACGATAGAACGTTGTTATCATGAAGATGATTGTATAAGTGCTTTCGAGAGATGGAATGGAAGAGGTAGCAGTGCGAGATATCACAGCTTTTTGAGTGGACCACCAGTCCTTAGGAATGAGAGAGTCAGACTTTAGCTTCTTAGCAATATTTTCTTCACATGTTCTTTTGGACTGATTTATCAGAGAGACGACTTTGTTTCTGAGTTTGACGTTTATCACTACGGGAGTGATTTTAAGATCATTACCACATGTAGATACATGTAGGTAACGGATTCTGTCCCCGGCTGAGTGTCACCATTTATTTTAAACAGGATGGCGCTACTAGTAGCAGCTGTTGTCATTATGTGAGAGTGTGGAATATCAAGTAATGACGTCATTTTCATTTATATTTATACAGAGGCTCTTACATTCGTGGTCAGTGCATATGGAGTTTATCAAACGAGCCTTCGGCGTTGTCATTAACGCCGATGACATTACGCCGATGACATTACGCGCCAGTAACCAAGTGTTATGTAACATGTAGTCATATTTTTATGTATGAGAGCATTAATGATACTAACTGAATGATAAGTGCTGGTCCAAACACTATATTCTTTGATTTAATGACATCTCAAGATATAAACATTTTAAAAGCTGTTGGGATTGTTCAATAACATCATCTAGAAAACACGCCTATATAATTATGACCTCCTTCAGCCCCACTTTTATATAGTAAAACTGGGGTTTACAGGGGTATACATTATTTTTCTTATTTCTGCTCAAAAACATAGATTGTGGGTAATCACAGAGGCGGTTCTAACGAGTGCCCACAATCTATGTTTTGAGCAGAAATATGAAAAATATTTGATTTTTTTTTGTCTGAAAATTTTCAATTTTTCGGCGATTAACTTTTCAGTATATTTGAATAGGCATATTTTCGTAATGTAAAGATTTTACTTATTGATATTGCACACCTATCCATTTGTAAATCCAATAACGTCTCTGTATCCATTAATGGCAGTGTAAGGAATGAATCTGTGTGAATTTGGGTGAATGTTGGCTGGAATGCTTAATCATTTCCTAAATTTGTTACTTGTACATGTATTTATTGTTATTGTTACAGTTGTTTTGCCTATAACCCACACTATGGGTGTACTAGTGCAATAAATACTATTTTATTCTATTCTATTCTATTCGACGTTATCCACTGAATAATAGCGACGTCATATGATAAATAGAAGATATTTGCTCTTTTGGAGTGAATATCATAAATATTTTCATCGAGTGTAATTAAAACATCAGTGTTCTCACGATTGCGAGGCACGAATGAAAATTTGAATGTTTTCATTGCACGAGATGAAATAATGTACGGTATTTTAAGAAAAAAAAAAGCAGCAAATTTTCTTTTTATTTTCTTCTTTCATGCTTTAGCGCTTCTAACGTCGCCAAACAAAACATAAACATTGTGACGTCGACATTAAGGCTTACCACAAAGAGAGAGAAAATCATAATAATTTTGATACCTTTTTTATATTATTTTTTTTTTATATAATTTTGGTTCCTTATCTTCTTACTAAAAAATGCATACCCAGCTTTGTAGTTTAGTTAAGAAACAAAGAAGTTAGATGTGTTCAAAAATCTGAAGTGGAA
This sequence comes from Anodontia alba, assembly GCA_964016985.1. Taxonomy (NCBI): domain Eukaryota; kingdom Metazoa; phylum Mollusca; class Bivalvia; order Lucinida; family Lucinidae; genus Anodontia; species Anodontia alba. The sequence goes on along the minus strand of OZ024823.1, from coordinate 31,769,314 downwards.
GTAATATCCGCTTTTCAAACAATGAAGAAAACGGAAGTCATCCAAAGGGAGGAGTGAAAATATAAATCGTATCAGTCACTAGTGAAATGATACGTAATCATTTTACTAATGATTGATAACCACTTTTGTTGTCACCAGATATCATGACGAAAACACGCCTATTCAAATAAACCGAAAATTTTACCACAAAAAAAAAAAAAAAAAAAAAAAAATAAAACATGAAAATTTTGAGATAAAAAAAATCTGATATTTTTCTTATTTCTGCCCAAAACATAGATTTTAAATCTATGTTTTTGAGCAGAAATAAGAAAAAATAAAGTATACCCCTTTAAACCCCAGTTTTACTATATAAAAGTGGAATTTAAGGAGGTCAAAATAATATAGGCATGTTTGCGTGATGTACACTGATTTCACCGCTAACAATACAATATAATTTAAATATAATATTATATTATTATCATTTTATTAGCCCTTCTCCTGCTGAACCCAGATATGTCATGCCTTTGCAAACAGTGAAGATCCAGATCAGTTGGCTTCTGAATTTGTGAATTTGTATTAACAACCTGGATCAAGTAATCTGATTGGCTGAAAATTAGAAGTGGGTGTGGCATTTTAATTTATATAGCATGACAAGGGTTAAACTGCGTCAACTGTTATATGAGCCGCAACGTTAGAAAACGTACCTTCGGACATGTGCGCCCAGCAAAGATCCAGATCAGTCTGCGTGAAAGAGTCTTTTCTGGGCGTACTTTAGATAGAGGCTCAATACGATATTTCATAAACCAAGATGGTGCCTTATAAAATGTAGGTACGATTCTGAGTTATGTAGATTACTTTCTGACTGTTCGGTTTCCAGTGCAATCAATATTTCATTTATACAAAAAAAAAAAAAAACAACAAATAAACAAACCAACAAGCAAACAAACAATAAATACATAAATAAATAAATAAAGCAATCAGTCAATAAAAAACAAATAAAATAAAAATAAGTTAAAGACTTGTAACGAAATATTGTGTAAAAGGGGGTCAAAATTATAAAGGCATGTTTTCGTAATGAACCCTACATATACGTAGAATCTAAAACCTAACTGAATCCCGAAAGCTCATATTGTGACTACTTTGTGTCCTGTTCAAAAGGTCAAGAAAATTGGCGGGAGTTTCTCAAGAGCAAATGTTACTTATTTGAACCGCAACGTCAGAAAACGTAATTTCGGACGTGTACGCCTAGCGAAAATTCAGATCAGCCTGCCCGTTCGCGCAGTCTGATCAAAATCTTCACTGGGCGCATTTTGGATAGCAAAAGATGCAAAATTTCTTCATGCGGCCAACGAAGACTCGGATCAGACTGCACGGACGCGCAGGCTGATTTGAGTCTTCGTTGGCTGCACGTGTCAGAAGGTAGGGTTCTTCACGTTAAAGCTTATTCGCCCTACATGGGGAGTTATCCTGATATTTACTCAATAATTCATGCCAATTATAGCGAACCTATTTTTGTGCTAAAACAGAAATAACAACTAGCAATAACTATCCTTGATTCAACGTAATCAGACGGAATCAAGTAATTTTGAAGGAAATTGCAGAGAGATTGTGCGTCTTGGAATTTGTAAATTGCCGGGTCAACGAAGTTGTAAATGACTAAGTCTGTAATTGTCCGTCATTACTGAAAGATTCCTACGGGTAATCAATCAAAGCTTTCCCTTGTTTTATGAAATGAACCGCAACGTCAGGAGACGTAGCTTCGGATATTTGCGCCCGGCGAAGTTTCAGATCGCTGTCTGATCAGAATCTTCACCGGGGCATTTTCGATAAGCAAGGGTTCGAAGTTTCTACATGTTTACAATGAATGTTCTGATCAGACTGTGCGGATGCGCAGGCTGATTTAAGTCTTCGTTGGGCGCTCATGTCAGAATGTATGTTTTATCAGGTTGCGGCTAAAATATTAGCAAAAAAACATGTTATTTGTTTACGGTTGCTGTTTTGGGGAGACTGGGCGATGCCTGTAATGGAACATGCAAGTTATTATTGTCATGGAACACAGTACGATTCAGAGACTATTTTCAAATATTAACAACACATTTATATTAATAATAATAATAATAATAATAATAATAGTAATAATAATACTATTAATACTAGTAATAATAATAAGTATAATGATGATAATAATAATAATAATAATAATATAGTGTATCCCTCGTTACAACGATATTTGTTCCCAAAGATATTGGCGTTGAAATGAACTTGTTGTTGTAAAGAACACTCTTACACGCTGCAGAAAAGGCTTAGGACTTGTTTTATTCTTGTCGCAATAAGCCATTAAATGAAACGTGATATCTTTGATTAAGTACGTGATCAGTGCGCACTGTGGTCAGTCTCATTCTGGCATCTGTGAGATATGGTCCTAAAAGGTTATTGCGACAAATCGGTTTAGAATGTTTTAAATTTCTCGAAATTTAAAACTGTGCAATAACCTATAGTTATTACCTCATGAAACGTATGCGATTCTAACTTCCCGGGCAAACAAACATTTGGTTAAATGCATCGGTAAGGAAGGGATTTGCGCGATACTCTTGCTTCCTCTGTGCGCGTGATTATTCAGTACTTATTTTCCCTTTGATCTTTACTGAAGGTGTTAAAAGACCAAGACGTTTATTGTTCCCTGAATTGTGATAAAATACAATATAACCGAGTGTGTGAGACAATATCGAGCTTTATGGGACAAATCACATTCTAAGGCTTTTATGATATGGAGATACTATAAGAAATACTTTCCATGCGCCGTCTCCTGTCTAATTAACCCATTGTACATGTAGACTGAATAAACTCTCCCACACTATATATTGGAATAGTCCAATTTCAATTTTAGATGTGCCCGGCTATGAGTTTTAGATATTTCTAGAGAAAAATAACTTAACAATTTGCAAACAGTGGAGACCCTGATCCAACGCCGCGTTCTGTGGCATCTAATCTGGGTCTGCACTGTCTGCCAATTACCCTTTTAGGTGTCTGCAGACTACAATGGGTTAACGGTTCGCACTCTGGGTAAAAATTTCAGCAGGCGACATTTTGAATTATATTTCTCAGTTCATTTTTGAGAAAATAGGCTTTGACACGTCATGCAAATTGTCTCCAATGCAGACAATTTGCATGAAATGTCAAAACTTGTTTTCTTGGGATAATATATATATATATATATATATATATATATATATATATATATATATATATATATATATATATATATATATATATATATATATATATATTATCAATTTGGCGTCTACTGAATTAGCCTAGAGTGGTAAAAGTTAGTCATACCATATTTATCCTAAGCAATCGTACAGAAGACCCTGTTAGACTCCGCTGACATTTCAAGTTCATTCAGCAGTTTGCAGACACATCAAAAGGTAATAAACTGGACTAGTCCAGCCTTTAGGACAATTATGGTAAGGAGTTCAGGGTGTCTGAAACTTTAAGGTAAATACAGTAAGTATTGTATCCTTATTTTGCTGCACTGAAATTTACCTATGGAGCAATATACACGTTTTCTCGTTTTGCTCTGGAACAAGACAGAGAGAAAGAAATGAATAAATACCCAAGAAATACCATGATCACTTAACACATCCCTTCCAAGGCAGAAGATCAGAGCCAAATGACATGATATGAAAAAGTTATGTAGTTGGCACGGAAATTTACCTTATATGGCATATACACTGAGCCGAATGTATTCAGTCCGTATCTGATTTCTGAAAACAGAGCCACAATGATCCTGTATTATGTCGACAGCAATGAGCCAAGTCCACCTACACATACAAGCAGTCTGATCTGCGCTCTTTGTATTCGTATCCAATGCTTCCGTAAGCGGGCTACGAAGGTCCTTGTCAGACTGCATATTTGCGCAGTCTGATCTGGACCTTCGATGCCCGCGTATGACCGCATATGCCATATGGATCAGTTTCTCATGCCCACCTAATTTTTCTTTCCAAATTCTGAATTGACAAATGAAATCTCATTTAGTACGAAAAAAGGTATGTAGCTGCTCGCTGCGGGGCTATTGTCGAGTTTTGTCAGCATTCCAAAAACATGCCTATACTATAATTTTGACTCCCTTAAACCCCACTTTTATGCAATAAAACTGGGGTTTACAGGGGTATACATTTTCTTCTTTTTTTCTGCTCAAAAACATAGATTGTGGGTACTCGGCGAGGTGGTTCTAAAGAGTACCCACAATCTATGTTTTGAGCAGAAATGTGACAATTATTAGAATTTTTATCAGGTTTTTTTTAGGTAAAAATTCTCTATTTATTTGAATAGGTGCGTTTTCTTGATGTGTTTGTTGTGTTTGGTCGGTCCTGTCTGGCTCCATTGGTCGCCTCGTTTGTTGGTGGGAGCGCTGTGGAGGATATTGACTGCTCTGCTTTTTGTTGGTTTATGGCATGTGTGCTGTCCATCGCAGTCTGTTTGCTCAACTATACTGGTAGGCTGTGTCCTGTAATCGTCGCTCTTTCTGGACGTCACCTTTACTATTTTGGAATAACTCGATCTGGTTTTCGAACCCGCGACATTCCACAAGCAAAATATACGTTTGCCAACTGTGTGACTGTGATGATAAGCTTGTATTTAATTTTGTTCCCTTGCATTTATGGACTGGAATGAAAATACTGTAGAAGATTTGTGCTGGAGCTGATTACTTTGCAACACTAGTCTGTCCTAACTAGTTGTTTGTTTTGAACGCTGGTGGCGCTTAACTTTTCCCGCCGGAACGAAGAAAGTGGAACAGATTTACATAACACAATTGCCCTAATTAATCGGACATCTTATATCCTGCCCACTCTAGCCCTAAAATTTGCACGTCCGTTTGATTACCTGTTATAGTGTCTAAAATCTGCAGGATTAGTGGCAAACAGTCTAGACCATGATCAGACGCCGCATTCTGATCTGGGTCTACACCGTTCGCCCAGGCTCTCTTTCCAAGTTGTAAGGGTATTTACGGTAAGGAGGCTTTCGAGATCGCTTCGAACCACGCAAAGCACAGCGAAAATCGACAACTTCTCGCCGTCAAAGTAAATTGCTTTTTCAGATCTTCATGATATTCATTTTAGTTGGAACACAGAAAAATATATAAGTGTCAGAATTATGGCAACAGCGAAAACGTGAATAAGTCAATTAACCAGCAGCGTCTTTTTTCTGTATGTCTCTTGCGATGTAAATCTTATAGCCGTTGATTAGGCAAACTGTAAAGGTCTAGTCTGCGCATTTGCAGTCTGTCCTGGGTCTTAACTGTTCGCGTATTCCGTAAAGTTGGTTTTTCCTTGCCAACGCTCATTTCTGAATACCGATGTGAAAAACCATGTCAGCGCACGCAACTGTGTTTCAAAAGGAAATCCTCACCGGAACCCTATTTGGTCATAAACAAAATGGTGTAAGAATCGGCACTTACTCAAATCCATTATGAGGCGAATCTGATCAAAATTACCTTATGGCGTACGCGAATGGTGGAAACCCGCTCAGCCGGCTGATCGACGCAAACGGATCAATACCTTCTCTTCGGCCATCATAATTTAAAGACAAAATATAGTATATTTAATAATTCTATCAAGGGATGGTCAAAGACCTGTTTCAACTGCATAGAATCGTTCTGATCAAACGGCAGGTTCGATATAAGATCTCTTCACTCATGACAAGACCCATTTATTCAGTCGAGGTAACGAAGACGACTGATGATTAAAGGTGACGGATATCTCGAGATAAGGATTTAAGTTTTACGGAACTGTCAAAGACTTCCTTTGATGGGATTAAATGTCCTTACTCGCACGTCTCTGAAGCGGCGTGCTATCAGTAGATCCATTAGTTCAGGAAAAGCAAACTTGGAAATAAAGACGTAAATTTGCATCTGAATGTGCGCTCAAAGCGTGTAATCGTTCTTAGATTCTGCAAAGATACATCATATAACTGTCATAAAAGAACGAATGGTGAAAGTTATTTTCCATGTTTTCACTCATTGTACTGTATGTCCCTAAATGAACATGTTCACGACAGAGTCAGTAGCAGACCACATCACAAAAACACGCCTATATAATTTTGACCTCCTTAAACCCACTTTTACATAGTAAAACTGGGGTTTACAGGGGTATACATTATTTTTCTTATTTCTGCTCAAAAACATAGATTGTGGGTACTCGTTAGAACCGCCCCTGCGAGGCGGTTCTAACGGGTACCCACAATCTGTTTTGAGCAGACATGTAAAAAATATCAGAGTTTTTTATCTGAAATTTTTTCAGTTTTTGGTGGTGAAATTTTCTATATATTTGAATAGGCGTGTTTTCGCAATGATGGTTACATGTAAAACATATCCCCCTCCTTAAGCAAACCTCTTTATGCTTACAGAGCAGCATACATGTATTTTCAATGTTTACCAATATAGCCACAGAATAGATAAAACTGTCGTATATACCCAACTATTGGGACAGACGGGCATGTGTAAACACTGTAGACCTAGATGCAGCGACTGATTTGGTTTACACTGTCAGCCAGTAATCTAGCAGTATTTTTGGGTACAACAACAGGTAGAAAAATGGACTTGATCAAATTAGAACACAAGTATGGAAAGGAGTGCAGGTGTCTCCATTACGTTTACAAACCAATATGAATGTATATGTCTGTATATAGTAGAGTTTCGCTATTAAGACCACCTTTGGTACGGCCTAATTGTGGTCTTATTAGCGGAGCGGTCTTAATATTGAATGTAAAACATCATCACGAAAACATACCTATATAATTTTGACCCCCTTAAACCCCTCTTTTATATAGTAAAACTAGGGTTTACAGGGGTATACCTTATTTTTCTTATTTCTGCTCAAAAACATAGATTGTGGGTACTCGTAAGAACCGCCTCGCCGAGGCGGTTCTAACGAGTACCCATAATCTTTGTTCCGAGCAGAAATATGAGAAATATCAGAGCTTTTATCTGAAAATTTACCATTTTTGGAGGTGAAATTTTTATATATATTTGAATAGGCGTGTTTCAGTAATGTACATGTAACTCCCTATAAGGTATAAAAAGTACTAATATTTTTTTTCTTATTTCTCCACAAAAAATATGATGTGTGTACTCATTAGAAGCGCCTCGCTAAAGAAAAAAACATTATCCCTATATATAATGGGGAACATCAGGGTACAAATTTTATAGACTTGTTAACATAATGCAATAGGCCCGCAATTGTTAAAGTTTTTAGTAAATTAAGGACGATCAAGCTGGTGAGACTGAGAACTTTAAGATTATATATTGTTCAAAATTAGTAAGTTGTTACCAGACTCGATGGAAAGCTAGATATAGCAATGTTCTAAATGTAATTATGACTTAGGGAAAAGCTAACTTGACGGACCATCTTACGAGTCATAAAGTTAGAAGTCTGTCTAGGTCTTTAAACCCCCGTCATACAAAGCATATGCAGGTTATGTGGGTTTCGTTTCCGTTTATATAAGTGCTATTGTATTACGAAAACACGCCTATTCAAATGCACTGAAAATTTTACCACCAAAAAATGACAATTTTTCAGATAAAAAATTCTGATATTTTTCATATTTCTGCTCAAAACATAGATTGTGGGTACCTCATCGAGGCGGTTCTAACGAGTACCCACAATCTATGTTTTTGAGCAGAATTAACAAAAATAATTTATACCCCTGTAAACCCCAGTTTTACTATATAAAAGTGGGGTTTAAGGGGGTCAAAATTATATAGGCATGTTTTCGTAATGAATAAGCCCACGAAAACATTTTAATGACAAGAAACGTTCTAGACAACGTTCGACAAAGTCGTTGGAACATAAGTACAACGTATAACAATTATGGATAGAAGACACCTGTGTACCTGATACCTCAAAGAGCCGTCGTATGTCAAATGTTTTTTATTTTTTTTTATTTTTTTGCAAAAAATGTTGGTTGAATTCTATATTGTTTTCTTAAAGCAAACATTCTGATCCCTTGGATATTGAGATAACAAGGGTCTACTATATTTTTTTCTTAGATATACACACTCATACTCAATATGCATGCAACATTTGACATCTCTTGCTGATAACAGGTTCCGAGAAATGCCTGATATAAAATCGGAAGTTTCGCAGCACCATGCACCCATTGACAGAAGCTAAAAATGGAAAGGAAATGGCAGAAAATTCATTTTCTTTTGCTCAATGTTTCATGCATATCAATATTTAAGTGCATACGAGATTTTGTGTGCAAATACGCTCACGAAGTCTCGTGTGCAATATTGATAAGCACTCAACACAGAATCAGTCATCACGAAAACAGGCCTATATAATTTTGACCCCCTTAAACCCCACTTTTATATAGTAAAACTGGGGTTTACAGGGGTATACATTATTTTTCGTATTTCTGCTCAAAACATAGATTGTGGGTACTCGTTAGAACCGCCTCAATGAGGCGGTTCTAACGAGTACCCACAATCTATGTTTTGAGCAGAAACATGAAAAATATTAGAATTTTTTATCTGAAAAATTTCATTTTTTGGTGGTAAAATTTTCAATATATTTGAATAGGCTTGTTTTCATAATGGGTGTTTTAGTTTTCATAATTCGAGAAACAGTGATCATTAATATTATATGTGGCATACCTCCATGATATGGTATACACATACGTTCGCAGCTAAAATAAAACTTCGACACTTTACCCTCTCATTTTACCCAAATGAATATTTTAGCAGCAATAGGGCATATCAAATCAAATTAGCCAGTCAGCCAACTGCAAAAAAATGCAGATGTGTTGTGACTTGTGTTCTTTGATAATTATGGATATTTCACATAGAAAACATTTTCATAAAATTCAGTAACGTGTGTCCTTTTTGATGTCAAGCAGACAAAAAGGGCATTTGCTTTTAACTGAACGTTGTTCGAAATCAGTGCCATTTTTTATTGTCTGAATGTATCACTGGAGTACGAGCCGGCACACGACAGAACCTACAATAACACCTGTGTGACCAGCAACGACTCAGATCAGCATGACCATCCACCCAGTATCCTTCTTTGGATAGCCCAGAGGCTGTAGAAGGCACATGCGCTGAACGAAGACCTATCAGACTGCGTGGATGCGCAGGTTGATCTGAAACTTCGCTCGTCGCACAAGTCTTCTTGTAGGTTTTGTCGTTCGCTGGCTCATATTTTTATACAAGCGACATCATTCAATAGTTTGGTCGATAAAAAACATAGATGAATTCTATGACATATCAAGCCGAAGAAAAATTCCAAACATCTTGTTCAATATGCCATTTGGGCTTTGTTGATTTCACTGCAACTGGTGTTACTTGCCGTGAGGCAGCCCATCACGAAAACATCAAAACATACCTATATAATTTTGACCCCTTAAACCGTACTTTAATATTGTAAAACTGGGGTTTACAGGTGTATAAATTATTTTTCTTATTTCTGCTCAAAAACATAGATCGTGGGTACTCGTTAGAACCGTCTCGACGAGGCGGTTCTAACGATTACCCACAATCTATGTTTTGAGCAGAAATACGATAAATATCAGAATTTTTATCTGAAAACTTTCTGTTTTTGAGGGTGAAATTTTCAATGTATTTTAATAGGCGAGTTTTCGTAATGAAAACAAGTCCGCCCGTACTGTACCATAATGCACTTTTTATTTCTGTTGTCCTTGAGACACCCTCGTCAATTGGAAAGTCGAGTTTCATTTGACCCTTTCGATCTGAGTTTCTGAAATAGTCTCTTCCATCTCTGCATTTGGAAATACCCATTGCTGCCAAAAGAGTGACTGCCACAGTTGTAACTCAAGAACGAAATGGCAAACAGTGTAGATCCACATGAGACGGCTCATAATGAGCCGTCTCATCTGGACCTACACTGTTTGCAAAAGTATCTGTCTTGGTCAATAGGGCTGATAGGGTTAAGCCAGTGCAAAGGTGGGGTGCGTTGTGGCGGATGCAAGTTGTGCTAACCACATTGCTTTTATGCATGTATGAAGGGTCTCAATGAAACCGAGAAACCAAGACTTTCGTCTCAGATATCAAGACTTTCGTCTTAGAAACCAAGACTTGTTTTTTTTTTTGTGTGTGTGTGTGTGTGTGTGTGTGTGTGTGTGTGTGTGTGTGTGTTCTTCGTTTCCAAGAGCAGCCTTTAAAAATTTGTAGCCCTGCTTTATTTGACGCGTAATTGCCTGAGAATCTTTGCACATTTTTTTTCAGTTCTAAATTCCATCTAAAGGGAAAATAATTCCGCATTTTGAATTTTTGCTCCTTTATTGTATCAAGCACATCACAGAATATTCTTTACTTCATTGTAACTTTTTACTAGTTTATAATATACCTATAAGGCTTCATATTTTGGTCGCAACAATCGAAAAAGTGCCTTCGAACATGCGCAATATTTGCGGATACAGATCACCCTGCGCACGATCAAAGTATCATCCGGGCATTTGGTCTCCATTCATACATTTTGTAGTATCCAGTTATTATGTTACTGGACAGTGAAGGCCTTAATCAGCCTGCGCGAATGCGCAGGCTGATCTAGGCCTTTGCTGTCCGCATATGCCGGAAGCCAAGTTTTCGCAGCGCACGGCCCGTTTGTCATAGAAAAGAACGAAAGAACAACGAGAGAGGATAGAACAGGATGTTTGTTTGCTTGTTTGTGTTGAGGTTTTACGGCCCAGTCAACCCAATGGGGTCATGTCGAGCGCGGTCAGTTTACCTAGCCACACGTTTACTGGGCAGGCTTAGTCCTCTAAGCGGTTAACCAGTATTGTGCACATTCTTTCGCCAGAAACTGATAACTGCCCTTCTTGAATCAGGGAGAGAATGAACGTAGAAAATATTTCATGATCAGTTTCCACGAAAGAATGTTGCCGACCTCGGCGGGGCTTGAACCCGCGACCTCCTGGTCTGCAGTCGGACGGCGCATCCAACTGAGCCACCAAGGCTGGCTGAACAGGATGTATGCCAGAAAGAGCCACAATCATAGAACATAGCCTGCCAATGATACCAAGAGGAAGAGCAAACAAACTTCGACGGACAACACACATATTACAAACCAAAATAAAGGCGGAGCTCCCTCAATAGAAGCGCCTCGTACATCACGAAAACATACCTATATAATTTTGATCCCCTTAAACCCCACTTTTATATAGTAAAACTGGGGTTTACAGTGGTATACATTATTTTTCTTATTTCTGCTCAAAAACATAGATTGTGGGTACTCGTTAGAACCGCCTCAGCGAGGCCGTTATAATGAATACCCACAAACTATGTTTTGAGCAGGAATATGAAAAATATCAGAATTTTTATATGAAAATTTTCCTTTTCTGGTTTTAAAATTTCCAATATATTTGAATAGGCGTGTTTTCGTAATGAGATGGAGACATAAGTAAAATATCTATAATTATGTAATCAATGGAATGTCAGTTTATAACGTGTAAAATGAGGGATACTTTGGTATTAATTAGGCAGATTAACCCATTCATGCCGAGTGGACTCTTCTACCTCGTCTTCAGACAGGTCCATTTCCAGCAGAAGGGATGTCTATGTAGTTTTTATTAAAACCATATTTTATAGAAATCCATGTGTTTAATGCAAACAGTGTAGACCCTGATCAGACGCCGCGTTTTGCGGCGTCTGATATGGGTCTGTACTGTTTGCCAATATCCTTTTTTATGGGATTCTAGGCACAAATGGATTGAGGCATATGTTGTAGTAGGAAAGGTTGATAGACATAAAGAGAAATTTAAAAAAATACAAAATGCTAAGAATGCGCCTTATAAAGTATACCCCTGTACGTTTCCTAATATATATTACTGGGGAACAAGGGAACACACATTACACAGGCGTGTTATTATAATGTGAACTATTTTAAATATCAAATATACAGTTTGTTTCTAAAAAATGATGTAACCACTCAGGAGGCACACAACTGAAACAACGTCGATTCAACGTTGATTCAACGACTTGAAGTTTAATCAATGATGAATCGATGTTGTTTCAACGTTATGTGCCTGCTGGGCAGAGACTGATTCAGAGGGGTACGGGGGCTTCAATCGAACCCAAGCCCACCTTCGTTTCAAAAATTTCATTTTCCTGGGAAAGTATAGATACAGTTGATAAATTTGGGACACTGTAATTACCTACATTTTCACTTTTTTTACTCTTTATCTTATACTTCTCTTTAATAAATGAATTTTACTATCTGTGAATGTTCTAAATTGCTGGGTGAGTGTAGACCCTGATCAAGACGCCGCGTTCTGTGTTCGGCGGCGTCTGATCTGGGCCTACATTGTTTGCTCAGGCCTGTCGAACCTACTCAGAAATCATCCTGGATGCGCCTCTGGGCGTAACTCCTATAAAGCACTGGATCAGACTAGAGCTTTGCGAATATGCAAACAAATCGTCAGTTCGGAAAAGTACGATGTATGCAAAAAGAGCAAAAATGAGTACTATATTTCCATGATTTAAAATGGCCATAAACACCTTTATCATAAATCAAGAATTTTATTTACGTGGTGCTAACAAGCTAATAAAAAGTGACGATATACAGACATGAGCCAATATCACACCGTGATATTGGATTTAGAATCATACCCCTATGGTTACAGATGACATCAATAAAACACAAATCAATCAGGCCATCAACTGGACTCAGATAACGAATCCATCTTGTAGAGTCAATCCGTGGATCTCACCCTACTTCCAAGAAACGAAAACTGATAAGAACTATTTTATTGTTACTACTGGCCGGTTTGCACAGAATATTTTTGCTTGCTTTTGAGATTGTAAGGGGTTCCATACAGCTCGTATTTCCATAAATTGTAACATCAAAAACTTTAAATCAAGTTATCTCGAATACCAACGAAGTAAATAAAAAGCAATTTACAACCGTATGATGCCAAACACCGATGGAGTAATATGTAAATTAATTTGTGATAGGACTTACGACAAGAAAATGTCAGTTTGCACAAGAAATATTTAGACATTTAATAGCTGGATAGAAATAAGTATCCCTCGTAGGCATATAACGTTGAAACAAGGTCGTATCACGGTCAATGCAATATGAAGGATCAACTGGGTGTCATAAGTCTATAGGCCGACTGAATACACTTGGAAGGTTAACCCTTGTCATGCTTAATAAATCAATATGTCACGCCCACTTCTATTTTTCAGCCAATTAGATTATTTGATCCAGGTTGTTGATACAAATTCACATACTTAATAACAAACAGTGCAGATCCAGATCAGTTGGCTTCTTCAGAAGCCAACTGATTTGGATCTACATTGTTTGCAAAGACAGGGCATATCCGGGTTTAGCAGGACAAGGGTTAAAAGGGAACCATCTTTTGTTACTTTCTGTCGGCATTCCTGCACATCAATCGCCTTCTGAAAAAGGTTCTACTCTAAGCGGAAAGAAATTGCTCTCCAAAGAAGCCCATTCTCCCCTTTTAGAGTAGACTCCTATTCAGAAAGAAGCCAAACTAATTCTGACGGAATTGTCTCCCTTTAAAGTGTATCAATTTCACAACTTGAAGTAATACACGGAAATGTCGGGCAGCAGGACTTCTGAATTAAATACAAATAAGAAACACAAATAAGAGAACATAGGCGCAGTGCTCATTTGTCAAGTGCGTAATGGAACATATCTACAATTAACACCGGTGACATAAAATTAAAATAACTCCTTCAACATAGGGGTTCTGGAAATAAACTCTTTCCTTTAAGAGTAAGTAGTAGGTGTCTATGAATAGTCTCAATCAGATCATAGCCTATCAATGACACTAAAATAAAGAGCAAACAAACCATGCCAAAGAAAAGCAAATAACCCCTATTTTGAAAGTGATATTCTAATATGACGTTAACGTTTTTCCCTATGCGCCTTATGGAAACGTTACCGTGATCAAACTACAATAATTCACGTCGTCAACATAGTGCCTGCAAAAGGGCGCGTTCGGTGACGTTGCGTGTAAACATTTACTTCTGTAGACGTCCGCTGCAAAAGAGTTCTTTGGACAGCATTGCAACCATGTCGTTTTTCCTTTATGTATTATGTTTGAATCGAAATAATTTTTCTCTGCTGTGAATTATCGTCGATTAACGCATGGTGTTGTCGGGTAGCTGCGAAAATTAATTCACTCCGGCTGCGCCGTTGTGAATTAATACTTCGCAATCTGCCTTCCAACATTTTGCGTTATTCGAAAATAATTTACAGTAGAGAAAAAATATTTCTTTATTCTAACATGACGTTAACGTTTTCCCATAGCGCCCTATGGAAACTATGCCGTGATCAAACTTCGTCAACGTATTGCATGCAGAAGGGCGCGTTTGATGACGTCGCAAGTAAACATTTACTTCTGTCGACGTTCGCGCTATAAAATAGTTCTTTTGAAAACATTGCAATGATGAAGATTTTCCTTTATGTATCATATTAGAATCAAAATAATTTTTCTCTGTTGTTAATTATCGTCGAATAACGCGTATTGTTTGCGGGCAGATGCGAATATTAATTCAACCCGGCTTCGCCGTCTTGAACCTGCCCTCCAACACCATGCGTTATTTAAGAAATATTTTTCTGTAATGTGAATTATCGTCGAATAACGGAGGGCAGATTGTGACTATTAATTCACGACGGCGAAGCTGGAGTGAATTAATATTTGCATCTACCCGACAACACCACGAGTTATTCGAAAATAACTTACAGTACAGACAAAATATTTCTTTTCTAACATGATACATGAATGAAAATCGACATCATTGCAATGTTTTCTAAGGAACACTTTTGCAGCGGACGTGAACAGAAGTAAATTTTTATATGTGACGTCATCATCGCCCTTTTGCACGCACTAAGCTGACGGCGTGAATTATTGTAGTTTGATCACGGTAACGTTTCTATAAGGCGCATCAGATGTCATTTTCTTTTTGCTGGAAGATATGACTGAACTGAATCTCATACAGTCGACTCTCGTTATCTCGAATTCCAAGGGACTCTCTGAAATAGTTCGAGATATCCGTAGTTCGACATATCAGGTTTGCAGAATTGAGGAAAAAATAATCTGATTAACCACATTTAACAAACTGATAGGTAATTGGACTTTTGAAGTTAGAGATATATTGAAAATATTGTTGAAAAGAGGAGAAATTGCTCCTTAGGAGCAATTTCTCCTCTTTTCTACAATATTTTCCATCTGTTATTAGGTTTTCATGTTTAGGCAGGGACCAGATTTTCACTTCGAGATAAGCGGTTATTCGAGATAAGCGAGGTCGAGATAACGAGAGTCAACTGTATATCGTATTTACTCTGAGGATTCAGATACCCTATGTCCTAATTATACTAGTCTTAAAATTCAAAGTAGTCCATTTTGTTTCCTGTCTAAGTGTCTAACAATTGCTGGATGAGTGGCAGACAGCTTAGATCCGGAGCAGACGCCGCCTCTGACTTTGGTCTACACAGTTTTCTCAAACCCGTCTGTCCGAATACGTACGATAAATACAGCATTCAAGACGACAAGTGATGTATGAGAAAGCTCAAACGTGGTTATTTAGGGACACTAATCCTGAAAATGTAAACTTTCTGCTAATCCCTTGTGCAAAATGCTGCGTGCAATTTTCATCAGTAATATTCACGATTAATCTGATCTATTGTATCCAAATTTGATCAGACAAATGGCGAGAAACAATACTCCAGGGTTAGCGGACTTTGACCCGCACGGTTCCAAACTAGTTTATCCCTTCCTTGAGACTTTGCGCCGCGTAAATTAAGATCTATTTCAAGCGTTTGTCTCAAATTTGTTGTGACACGTGTTCGCAGACGCCAACCATGGCTGCAGTACAGGGATAATTGTTTTACTATGGTTTGGAATACAGACTAAATGGGGCTGTATATTAATAAATCGCATTGCTGAGGAACAAATCAAGCCGAAAAACGATTCGAGCCGAAACGGGAGGAAACGCACCTTCTGACATGTGTGCCCAACGAAGACTCAAATCAGCCTGCACATCCGCGCAGTCTGATCAGAATCTCCGTTGTCCGCATGAAGAAACTTTTGTATCCTTCGCTGTTCAAAAATGCGCCCAGTGAAAATTCTGATCAGACTGCGCGAGTGCGCAGTCTGATCTGAATCTTCGCTGGGCTCACATATCTGAATGTACGTTTTCGGACGTTTCGGCCCATTTGCCTCTCTATTGTTCAGCCTATGTTTTTAATGGAAAGGGTGGTAATTTTATGGAAAATTATTGAGATTAGGTGCATGTCCGTAATTTCATGCTTTTGCCTTTTTACTTAATAATCTATTATTATATTTCTGTTGGAAACGCAAGACTGTTATTATGAGAGTATATACCTTCGGTTGAGATTTCTGCCAATAATAAATCAACTATTTGAACCGAAACACAAAAAAATAGCCGAATGTGATTTTCGGATAATGATGGCCAAGTTCAACAATAGATTGAGCACAGTCTGATCATTGTTATCATGTCTATGTCAAATGTATATTTCGTAGCCAGCGTTATAGAACAAAATATTGAAAATCTTTCTCATTTCTCCGCAAAATATATATAATAAGTCTAATAAGCTCTTGATATATATATATATATATATATATATATATATATATATATATATATATATATATATATATATATATATATATATATGTTGTGGGTACTCCTTTGCAGCGCATCATATATGTTTCTGTGGAGAAATCAGAAATAATGTGTAGTTCGATAACCCTCTTATATAACAGTATGTAAGCCATGGTTTAAAAACAGCGAAATTCTGAAAATTCCCCTTATGATGTAGACCTCCTACATATGCCTGTTTTATTTTGTATTTATGGGGGAACATGGAGACATGCATTACATAATTTTGTTAACGTACTGCTAGAGCCTTTGTGAGTGTATCTGTCATATATAGGAATACGTATTAGATATGTTACGTAAGCGTACAACTGTAACACATGGCAATGTTAATTGCTACGCTTGTAAAATGTGAACAACTTAGTGTGAAACTTTCGTATGACATGCACAAACCATACACATATGTAAAATCTGGTCTGTACATGAAGTACAGATCACTATAATATCGGGAACGATTGACACACGGCCCCAACTTACAAAACCAACGTTTTGGCATCTATTTTATGTAGTTCAAACTTTTATGTTAATGTAACATGTAACGTGTAATAGCAAAAAAGCTTCTACAGTAAAACCTGTGTAAGAGAGCCATCTTTGAGACTGACTTTAAATTGTGGTTTTTGTGGAAAAAATTGTCTGTCATATAAAGGTACATGTCATGTAATATTGCTAGCAAAATTACATGACATGTACCTTTATAAGACAACCAGCTTTCCACATCAACCACTAAGGTCAATTTCAAAGACGGCTGTCTAACACAGGTTTTACTGTAGTTGTTTGTGTTTGTTAGATATATGCTAAGCATTGTTAGATATATTAGGCAATATTAAGCAAGTATGCAAAGATATTGCCACCACTTGGTCTGCATGGTTTCCGAGGTAGATAACGTTGTTTAATATTAATTTTGTTATTACGAAAACACGCCTATACAAATATACTGAAAATTTTACTACCGTAAAATGAAAAATTTCAACTAAAAATTTCTGATATTTTTCATATTTCTGCTGAAAACATGAGGCGGTTCTAACGAGTACCCACAATCTATGTTTTAAGCAGAAATAAGAACAATAATATATACCCCTGTAAATCCCAATTTTACTATATAAAAGTGGGGTTTAAGGGGGTCAAAATTATATAGGTGTGTTTTCGTGATGTCTCAAGCCCAAGACTCCTACTTTGATTGTATTTTTAACGCAAAAGGGGATTTTAAATTATATATAGAAATGAAATTGCTCGACCTTTTGCACATGTTTATCGATCTAAGTGACAAAGAGTCTAGAGCCTGATCAGATGCCGAGTTACACGGCTCTGTCTCCAAATAGTATACCAAAGGTCATTGTGTTAAAAAAAAAAAAAAAAAAAAAAATTAATGCATTAATTGGGAAAAAATAACGTTCCTACCAATTTACTTGTATAATTTCTATTCTGAATAAAAAACACAATCCAACTATATTGATTTTATGTTCAATTTATAACATGTACTGTCGAACCTCAATAGCTCGAATATCGATGGCTCGTTTATCATGGCTGATTCGAAGTCGAAGTTCTTCAGATAGCTCGTGAAAACAAATATTCATGGAGATTGTCCTATTTTATCATGAAAATGTATGTTTTGTGCACTCTTTGGAATCGCATCATCGACGCGATTCTAATGAGAACACTCAACAAACCATTATTGTATAGAAGATCGAAGAGTAAATTATCGCCATTTGCTTCCTGACCTGGCACCATGATTTGCGGCTGATTTTTTTTTTTTTTTTTTTTTTTTTGAGTATCATACAATGGGGGCTTGATACACTTTAAGCGGACACAACGTTTTCAAGTTTGTTTTGCCTCCCTCCTTAAAACTAAGGAATCTATTCTAAATCGAGTAGACCCCTTTTCTTCAGGTGATTGGTATGCAGAAAAGCAAACAGGAAGTCACAAACGTTTCCAATAAAAGGGGTGTTTTATTAGTTTCTCATCACGAAAACATACCTATATAATTTTGACCCCCTTAAACCCTACTTTTATATAGTAAAACTGGGGTTTACAGTGGTATACATTATTTTTCTTATTTCTGCTGGAAAACATGGATTATGGGTACTCGTTGGAACCGCCTCGGCAAGGCGGTTCTAACGAGTACCCACAATCTATGATTTGAGCAGAAATTTGAAAAATCAGCAGATTTTGGTGGTGAAATTTTCAATACATTTGAATAGGTGTATTTTCGTAATGAGTTTTACCATATTTATAGAAACTCCTGTGTTTCATGCAAATAGTGTAGATCCTGATCAGACGCCGCGTTCTGATCTGGATCTACACTGTTTTCCTTTCACGGGATATCAGGCATAAATAGGTTAATGACCTTATAATAGGGCTTATTAGTTAGACAATGAAGGGTTCTTATCCGAAAGCGCCAATGAACATGCTGGCCTAGAACTACATAGTTCAAAAGACCTCTTTGTGTGTGCATATGTCACACATACGAAAACGTAACAGATGTGTTTGTTTGTTTGTGTTGAGGTTTTACGGCCCAGTCAACCCAATGGGGTCATGTCGAGCGCGGTCAGTTTACCTAACCACACGTTTACTGGGCAGGCTTAGTCCTCTAAACGGTTAACCAGTATTGTGCACATTCTTTCGCCAGAAACTGACAACTGCCCTTCTTGAATCAGCGGAAGGGAGAGAATGACCGTAGAAAATATTTCATGATCAATCTCCACGAAAGAATGTTGCCGACCTTGGCGGGGGTTGAACCCGCGACCTCCTGGTCTCCAGTCGGACGGCGCATCCAACTGAGCCACCGAGGCCGGCCAACAGATGTGTTACATATGCGTACAGTTATATGTAACAGTTACGTATGTGTATAAGTGTCACACGTCACACATTTAACGCGTGTGCAAATGCCTACGCATATGTAACACATTTGTTACGTATTCGTATGTGTGACATGTACACATTCACAGACCTCTTTAGTTACCTTGTTCTGGTTACCATTTCGAATATTCACATTCTATTACTTTTGTATAGCATGTCGAAGTCCGTATAAATGCACCAGTCAGTTTTATGTCTTAAATGCAGACATCGCATGTACTGGTTTGTAAGCAGCATATTTGAATTAAATGGTGCAATTCTTTTTTAATGCTTACATCTTATAGGCTGGCCATACACGCAACCAACTACATCAAAGTGAAGCTCCATAATCTTTAAAGTTATTAAATCTGCATAATTGTCGTCTTTAATGAGATAAGTATTTTAGACAGGACACCGTCATGATACCCACTGACAGAACATTTGATCACCAAACTGATTCGCAACGTTTACTGGCACGAAAGATCCCCGTATCTTAGTCTTTGATCATCAAACAACTGCCATGTCAGGCATATATGAGCCAGCCCATGAGAAAACGGTACTTTTCACATAGGCGACCAGCAAAGGCTCAGGCGAGCCTGCGCCTAAGCGCAGTCTCGCCAGAGCCTTTGCTGTTCGCGGACATGTTGCAGGGACCTTGAGGAAGCTTCAGGCAAAAACGCGTCTGTAGCCCAAATTGCGCTTGCTCCTCTCCCTCCTTACCTGGGCCGGGTTGCAGGGCTATGCATTATTTGCTATTCCCGCCATAACCCTTATCAGTTGAAATTCATTTGGATGTCCAATGTTTATTCCATGTTTCCTCATTGAAAACTTTTGTTTAGATGTCCTCGTTGTTTACAAAAGTGTAAACCTGGGTTTTATGAATGAATTTGAAACTTGAGCATTTGAAGAACCACAAACAGGAAAACCTTAAGGTCATTTGTTTTCGTGTTCCGGCTCATGTTCCTTAAGGAAAAGGCTAAAATAAAGTCAGTATGATAAAATCTACAATACAGCTCTCCCAGAATAACTACCATCTTATAATGAATAAATCAGATTAGGTTACCAAGATCTGTAAGAATTAAATTATTCATCACCTAAAGTGAACACACGTAATCATATTGGGAGGCATCGCCTGATATTTCAACTGTTTTAATTAATAATGCAGGTGATCCTAACTTTCGTGCCAGTCACAACTGCAACAGCGAATTACAAAGCGGAATGGCCGGGAGCCATTTTGTATAAGATTCTTTTATCATAATAAATTATGCATGCCTTAATGATTGCCTTGTTTATTATTAGCAAGATATGTGTGATGAGTATTATTACCTAAATTCTAAGTGGCTGTATTTCATACAAAAGTAAATATTTTTTGATACCCACAACATGGCTGATTGGTTTTGCAGTTATCGTCAACGGACTCTTTCATTGCGCAATGGATCTCAACTCTTCCAACCCTGAATTCCTCTCAGTCTTCCGTCTTTGAATTTGGACATGTCCAAAATCGGGTTTCGGTCTAAAATCAAACACAGAATGGCAAACAGTGCAGATTCTTATGAGACGGCTCGTTACAAGCCGTCTCATCCGGACCTACACTGTTTGCACAGATATCTGTTTTGGTCGGCCAGGCTGAAAAGGTCCTTTGTTTCTGAAGTGGATTGGGATTAATCCATTGTTCTAAATATGAGTTAAACACAGAATGGCAAATTCAAACTGTTTGCATTAAGTACAGGAATTTCTATAGAACATGGCAATAATAAAAACTAACCAGACACTCTTATATTGGAAATGGAACGGTCCGAAGAGTGAAGGTAAAAGAGTCCATTCGGCATAAATAGGTTAATCCATTTGTTTCATCTGTGAAGATTTGGTATAAATGGCCAATTTACAATACCGTATATACCGTAAGTATTCGGAGCGACCAGCCTGAAATAACAGTATAGACCCAGATGAAACGCCGCAGAACGTGGCGTCTCATCAGGGTCTACACTGTTTGCCACACATCCAGCAATTTCTAGACACAACAACGGGTAGTAAATTGTACTTGTTAAAAAATTTAGAGCAAGTATGGTAAGGAGTTAAGATGTCCGAATACTTAGGACAAATACGGTACTGCTTTTGTACGTGTATTATAATGACAAATAAACAGCACAGCACTTGATCAAATGTTGCTTTCTTTGGTGTTTGGGCTGGGTCTACACTTTTTCCACCCATAATATCCAAAGACATTTCACTGGAAACACCTTGGTCCAGTTGTTCAAAACTTCACAAAGTTGTTGGCTAACGTGATGCTAAAATTTCTACCTTGAAACACGGCAAATACATACATACATACATATATATATATATATATATATATATATATATATATATATATATATATATAAAGGGAGAAATATGAAATACCACTGGACTGAGTGAGGTTTCGAACCCACGCCGGCTACGACGGCAGCGCCTAGCCCTTCAGAGTCAGGAGTCATAACCACTGCACCACTACGCTTGTTAAAAAACAAGTTTCATGGAACAGTATTATGCTTGATTTCTCTGAATGACCCGTCGGATAGGGTATATTTTTGGTGCGCTAGCGCACTCATTATATACAAGGAACTCTCTGGATCCATAGGATACTGAAGCTTGAAAATATTATTATAATTTAAGATTTAAACAAACTTCAACAAAGAATTCCAGCCCAGGATCAATACTGATGCAAAAATATACCCTATCCGACGGGTCATTCAGAGAAATCAAGCATAATACTGTTCCATGAAACTTGTTTTTTAACAAGCGTAGTGGTGCAGTGGTTATGACTCCTGACTCTGAAGGGCTAGACGCTGCCGTCGTAGCCTGCGTGGGTTCGAAACCTCACTCAGTCCAGTGGTATTTCATATTTCTCCCTTCACACTTTTTTCTGAAGTACTTGCATCAGTATTGATCCTGGGCTGGAATTCTTTGTTGAAGTTTGTTTAAATCTTAAATTATATATATATATATATATATATATATATATATATATATATTTTTTTTTTTTTTCTGCAAGAAATACAAGTTTGTGTTTTCCTTTAATTTTCCTACACACCTATGCACTTCTGACATATTTTTGTTCTGCAGAAGGAAAGAATGAAAGAATTTGACCCGATAGGAGCAAATCCAATCCTTTTTTAATTGGCCACTTTCCAGAAGGGAGCCAAAGCATTGACAGTGTATAGTGAAAATTAAATCGAACAATCACATTTCACAAATGAATATGTAATTTGACTCCTGAAGTTAGAGATATATTGGAAATATTGAGGCAAAGAGGAGAAATTGCTCCTTAGAAGCAGTTTCTCCTCTTTCCCATAATATTTTACTACCTATTGTTAGATTTCCATGTTAAAACAGCCCAGGGACCAGATTTTCACTTCGAGATAAGCGATCATTTGAGATAAATGAAGTCGAAATATTTTGAGTCGATTGTATTCATTCTTCCGTTTCTTGGATATACCTAAAAGCAACATTTAAGAAAGTGTAAAATGTGTAGCCTGAACTATAAATGTCACCACGGGTCTATCGTACTTTTCAGGCAGAGAAATTGCCTCCTCAAGATTCATAATAAATAATTCATCGCCATATTTCTACTGGCACGAAATCGCACCGGGCAACGCGGAATAACGATATAGTCCAAGTGACATTAATTGGTGGATAATTCAATATTCAGCGCTTAACGCTGTGCAGCGTAGAAATATAGGGTAAAATTGCCACCGGACAATTTGCATAATGCTCTTTTATGTTCATGAAT
Organism: Anodontia alba; assembly: GCA_964016985.1. Lineage (NCBI taxonomy): Eukaryota > Metazoa > Mollusca > Bivalvia > Lucinida > Lucinidae > Anodontia > Anodontia alba. The sequence continues at coordinate 31,746,065 of OZ024823.1, read as the reverse complement.
TATAGATAAGCTTGTGATTGGTTGGTTAATCGAGAACTTTATCATCGTTTCTCTTCCAAAATGAAGATTTACGATTAATCGACGAAAACATATGGCTGGGTGTTAACACAGCGCCCTAGCCGAGTTTAAACTGGCATCCACCTCAGTTTATCTGGGCTGCGTCAAGCGAAAAAGGACCTTCGAACATGCGGTAAATACGCAGATTCCGATCATCCTGTGCATGCACAAAGTATCATCCGGGCCTTCACTCTCCCTTCATACTTTCTGTAGTACATTGTATCCAATGATTCTGTTAGCGGACAGTGAAGGCCCTGATCAGACTGCGCGGATGCACAGGCTGATCTGGGCCTTCGCTGTCCGCATATGCCCGAAGAACGGCCCATATAGCAATATATACCGGGAATCAAAAATAGTCAATCTTATATTCCCATCCTAGAATGCCTTTCTTGTTACCGACCACGAACCGTATAGCCTCTCAAGCATTTATGTTTCTATAACATAGCTCTATCATAAACTATGTCATAAGTCAGAAAACATACTTTTGTGCTAGAAGTACAAAAAATGAGATCAGGCGAGACAAGACCTGTCCTTGGGAGAACATTGTCAGTCTCCGTGACTTATGCGGACAATAATGACTAAGTTTGGCATTCGCAGCCGCGTATTCAGATAAAAGCCATCCCCTGTCTGCCTACGGAATCGTTTGCGCCTGTCCTAAATGTAAGAATACTAAAGTAAACGATGGTCTACATCAGACTGTGCTGGATGCGCAGGAATATTTTAACATATTCTACTCTTTACCATACAGGGCGCCCCATGCGGAAACGTGTCTTCGGGCATATACGGACAGCGAAGGGCCTGATCAGTCTGCGCATCCGCGCCCAGGCTGATCAGAGTTTTCGCGGTCCGCATGAAGAAAGCTTGGGTCCTAAGCTACCCATTGAGCGTACAGCGAAGATTCTGATCAAGCTGGGCGTATACCCAGGCTGATCTGAGTCTTCGCTGGGCGCACATGCAATTTTGATGACTTTGTCATGCGCTGGTATTAGATGTATAAATAACCATCAGTGGCTCGAACTACCCATGTCTCTAGAAAATTCCATGGCCCAAAAAGGTTCAAGCCATTGAAGTTCGACTGAGTGCAGTCCAACAAATATTGCTGTCATATAAACCGTCTTTGCAACCGAGACTCCTATTTTCCTTCAGATATATGTTCTTTGTTTTCAAGAGGAATGTTTATAGATTTTATATGACGTCATTGCAGCTGGTGATAAATGCTGAGTGGCGGCCGTAAAAGTCTCCCTGTACTTCATCATATTCAGCGCCGTTTGTATCTTCCTCGGGCCCATTTGGGCCTTTTCTGGTACCTTGGAAAATCGGATTCAGCTTAAGTCGGTGCTAAGTAGGCGTATGCAGCCTTGCAAACTACAGGCAAACTTCAACGACTCGAACATCACGAAAACATGCCTATATAATTTTGACACCCTTAAACCCCACTTTTATACAGTAAAACTGGGGTTTACAGGAGTATACATTATTTATCTTATTTCTGCTCGAAAACATAGATTGTGGGTACTCGTTAGAACCGCCTCACCGAGGCGGTTCTAACGAGTACCCACAATCTATGTTTTGAGCAGAAATATGGAAAATATCAGAGTTTTTCATCTGAAAATTTTCAGTTTTGAGAGGTGAAATTTTCTATATATTTGAATAGGCGTGTTTTCGTAATGACATCTTTGGGACCATGGGAACTTCGAGACATGGCTAGTTCGAGCCACTGAGGGTTAATAATGGCGCCAGGTCAGGAAGCAAATGGCGATGATTTAGGGAAGTCTTTTCAACCTTCTATGCAATAATATTATGTTGAGTGTCCTCGTTACAATCGAATCGATCAAGCGATTCTAATGATAACACACAACATACAATTTCTTGATAAAATAGGAAACTTTTGTTTTTTCGGAGCTATAGGAAGAATTTCATAGGGACTCAAAAACGAGTTCGAATCAGCCATGTAAAACGAGCCATCGATGTTCGAGGTATTGAGGTTCGACTGGTATACGTAGAGCCTCATTGAAACCAAGAATCTGATGTTCGTTTTTTATGTGTTCTTTGTTTCCAAGGACAAGATTTATAGAGCTTTTTCCACATTGTTGCTCATATTAATTACACTGATTCCCACGGACGTACACATGTATAAGATAGTTCAAAAGCTACGTTGCAACGACTCGAAGAGAATGCACATAGCACTGGCATTACTAGATGCCGCTAAACATTTCTTAGTTTTCAGAAAGCTATGTTAGAATGTCCAGTTACATCACATTTGAAAGTACTGCAGTCTCACTTCAGTCGTGGCACATACTTGGTTTGCAAACACAGTAATTAAGCCACCACCTGAGAAAATGTGTCTTCGGAGATTTAGACCAGTCTGTGAATCTGCGCAGTCTAAGCAGAGTATTTGCTGGGCACATTCGGGTCGAAGGTTGCTATAGGCGGACAGCAAAGACGAGTATGGAACTGTGCGAATACACGTGTTAATCTGAGTCTTCACTGGCCTTCACGATGGTACATATTCTTTCGTTGTTGTTTAAAGCATTGGGTATGTAATAGTAATAATGATCAAATAAGATATACATTTATTGGTCCCTTGAATAGTATGTACTTAATGCGCTATAAGCTTTGGATTTCAGACATGGCTATGTTGATCACGATATGGATACACTGAAGTAACGTAAAATGAGAAAAGTGGATATTATTACAAATAGTCACCCGCTACAAAAGGATGTGTCATCTGTTAACCCAATCCGATGAGGCGATTCTAATGAGTACACACAACATGCATTTCATGATAAAATAAGAACATTTCCCTAAAATCTTAATGAATATTTGCTTTCTTGAGTTATTTTAAAGAGAAGTGCCTAGAGACTCAACAACGAGTTCGAATTAGCCATGGTAAACGAGCTATTGGTGTTCGAGTCATTGAGGTTTTACTGTACTTCTGACAGTCAGGTATGAAAGTGTTAAGCCTCCTCAGTAGGTGTTCTACGGACTGTTCGAAGTTGTTTGTTCTGCTGCGGTTCGTCTTTGTTCTTGCGTCGGTGGTTTCATATGTGCTGTTTGTTTTGTCATCATTTGTTCCTCAGCTCATCTTCTATAAAAGCCTCGAGCACTGTGATTGTGATATTTCCTGGGTATTTTCACTTATATGTTTTCCATTACGAAAACACTCCTATATAATTTTGACCCCCTTAAACCCCACTTTTATATAGTAAAACTGGGGTTTACAGGGGTATACATTATTTTTCTTATTTCTGCTCAAAAACACAGATTGTGGGTACTCGTTAGAACCGCCTGGTCGAGGCGGTTCTAACGGGTGCCACAATCTATGTTTTGAGCAGAAATATGAAAGATATCAGAGTTTTTCATCGGAAAATTTTCAGTTTTTGGAGATGAAATTTTCTATATATTTGAATAGGCGAGTTTTCGTAATGCTATAAATACCGATAGCATTGTTGTATAATTTTACAGACAAAACGTATAACGGTGATTAAGTCAAAATCAAACTTACGTATCCCGCTTATCATAAGTTTTAGATGTACTATTGTTAGATATAAACTTTACCACTCTCTGGGCTAATTCAGCAGACGATAAATTTGTAATAGTTTTCTTATTTTACCTAGAAAACAGGATTTGACAGTTCATGCAAACTGGAGACAATTTGCATGAAATGCCAAATCCTGTTTTCTGGGAAAAAATAAGAAACTATTTCAAAATGTCGTTTGCTGGAAAGTTTACCTGGAGTGCAAAGCGTGAAAATCCAGAATGCCGGCCTGAATCAGATGTATTTTCTTCATTAAGCCCTTAAAAGGTCTTCAGGATAAACAACATCAAACATTTGCTCAAAATATTTTAGCAATATTTAGCAAGTGGCCTTACAACCTAAAAGTTGAATGCGTTTTGCTCGTGCTCCTTTATTTTCATTATTTTTATCATTATTTTCACTAATGAATATAGAAAATCGGAGATTCCCTTTCTTAGTTAATTCAGTAGGCGACAAATCGATGTCTTTTTTTCTTATTTTTCTCAGACAACAGCCGTTGACACTTCTTGCGAGAATTTGCGTGAAATGCTAAATCTTGTTTTCTGGGAAAAATAGAAAAAAATTCAATATGTCGTCTGCTGAAAATTATACCGACAGTGCTAAGAATTAATGCAGAGTTTGAGCAAGACATCATTATTGCGTTACTTGTACTAATTTTGCAAACATTGGAATCAGGGAAAAATATTGTAAACTTTCTCCCCTACAGTCGAGAAAAAAACCCAAACCCAGTATCCTTCTCACCGCAGGCTGCACGAAATCACTGTGTATATTATGTATAATACAGTCGAACCAATGACTCGAACATCTCTGGGACCATGGGAATTGTTCTAGACATGGGTTGTTCGACCCACCGAGGGTTAATCATAGCGCAAGGTCAGAAGGCAAATGTGGATACATAATGAAAACACACCTATTCAAATATATTGAAAATTTTACAATCAAAAAGGAAATTTTTCAGATAAAAATTCTGATTTTTTTCATATTTCTGCTCAAAACATAGATTGTGGGTACTCCTTAGAACCTTAGAACCCCAGTTTTACTATATGAAAGTGGGGTTTAAGGGGGTCAACATTATATAGGCATGTTTTCGTGATGATTAAGAGTTGCATTTTCGATCTTCTATATATAAAAAAAAAATAATCGAATCGCTGAGTCACTTCTAATTACACACACAATATAAATTAAGAAATTTTCCTAAACATCCCTAATACTTGTTTTTAGCTATCAAAAGAACTTCTTTGGGACATTAACAAAAACGAGTTCGAATCAGCCTGGGTAACATCACGAAAACATGCCTATATATTTTTGACCCCCTTAAATCCCACTTTGATACAGTAAAACTGGGGTTTACAGGGGTATACCTTAGTTTTTCTCATTTCTGCTCAAAACATAGATTGTGGATAGTCGTTAGAACCGCCTCGCCGTGGCGGTTCTAACGAGTACCCACAATCTATGTTTTAAGCAGAAATATGAAAAACATCAGAGGTTTTTTAATCTGAAAATTTTCAGGTTTTGTAGGTAAAAATTTCTGTATATTTGAATAGGCGTTTTCGTAATGAAGAGTCATCGGTCTTCGAGTCGTCGAGATTTTACTATATATCGGAGGTAAAGGTTTGATTACAGGTAATTATATTCCAACACTTTGTCTAAACAATTGTTCAACGAAGGATTGCAACCTGTCACGCAACTTTACATCTGTATTTCCAAGGATGCTTTTCCGGGACTAATGGATATGTTAATAGCCTTCGCGGTTGCAATATCAGCAAGTAAAAACTTTTAATCCCATTGAAGGAAGTCTTTGGCAGCTTAAAACAGACGCTTGACAAGAGAATCTACCTTAAAATATGCGAACAGAGGGAAACAACACCAGCCTGTGTATTCATGAAATCCAGTTATGAACTTTGCAATACGTCATATACAAACTAATATGTCCACATATACATGTACTAATACAAAAGTGAAATCGTACAATAGTTGTGAGGGGACGGGCAAACCTGTTGGTGTTATATTGATGGCATATAAAATAATTGCGTTTTTTTCTTGGGTATCTCGTATAGCCAGCTCGTTATCGCAAGATATCCTTTACCCTTAATTACTGGCTCTTTTTATCACTCAGACTGTGTAATGAGTCTCAGTAAGTGATAATTCTAACGCTTTCCACTTATTCCGGATTCCGGCGAGCATTGTTGTTGAGATGTAACTAAAGTAATAGAGGGATTCGAAGCCAAAATTATCCCATATACCTAAATGGAAATAAGACATACAGGAAGCGCATGCAGTCTGGTCAGTGACTCTGGTCAATCTGGACTCCCCGTACAATCTACCAATTGCCGTATTCATCCTAAAATGCAAACAGACAGTCCTGATCAAACGTCATGAACCCAGAGAAATGCTTTTAATGAGTACTTCAATTATGTTGTCTGAATCCCGGCAAGACATTTTAAATAGTCAAAGTTCGCTATTAAGAACACTCGAAACTAAGACCACTCCGCTATTAAGACCAGTTTTGCAAGTCTCAAATGGGGTTTCTTTGTTATACATAGCTCCAGATGAAAGGAATTACATTTTTCTTATTTCTCCACAAAAATATGTTGTGGGTAGTCATTAGCAGTGCTTCTAATGAGTACCACAAAGTATTTTTGTGGGGAAATAAGAAAAAGATCAGGGCCCAGTTGTTCAAAGCATCGTTAGCTTAACGAGCTCGTTAGTGGTCAAAATGTTAATTGCTCTAGTAAGTACAATATCTAATTCACTGGTGTTTTTGCTGAAAAAAAATGTGAGTAGCTTTTGCAAATGCAAAAGCTACTCACATTTTTTTTCAGGAAAAATATTAGCATATATTCCATATTTAATGATCAATGTTTTAACGATACGTTAACTAACGACATCGTTAGTTTTGAACAACTGGGCCCATAACTTTTTGGTTAAAAATAGCACCTTATCTGGTGCTGTGTTCATTCAATATTAAGACCGTTCCGCTAATAAGACCACTTTTAGGCAGTACCAAAGATGGTCTTAATAGCAGAATTTTATTGTACATCCCCAGATAGCCAAACGAGCCTGGTCAAATTTAAGGATCAGTAAGGCAAGAAGTTATGGTATCCTAGTACGATATTCTGTGAAAGCCACTAGAGAATGATGTTGAATATATGTAATAACAGGTCTATTATTGTCATATTCAATGAAATTCCGCTATAAACCCTAGTCCTGCTGAACCCGGGTATGTCCTGCCTTTGCAAACAGTGTAGATCCAGATCAGTTGGCTTCTGAAGAAGCCAACTGATCTGGATCTGCACTGTTTGCCATTAAGTATGTGAATTTATACCAACAATCTGGATCAAGTCATCTGATTGGCTGAAAATTAGAAATGGGCATGGCATCTTAATTTATTCAGTAGGACAAGGGTTAAGACCACTTTTGGGACTGTCTAAAAGTAGTCTTTTTAGTGGGGTGGTCCAAATATTGAATATAGAATACAGTAAAATTTCGAACACTTTATTTCATACTTTTTTGGCGAAATTTTTGCTTTTATGGGGGTACTGCAAAAGTTTTGTCACTGGGTTCGGATTACTTCAGTGCTACGTTTTATCAAACATATTTTTATTACAAACCTTCAAAGTATTCCCCATTTACTGAAACACATTTTTGAAAACTTTTTACCCAGTCGCGAAAAGCAGATAAATAGTCTTCTTTTGGTATCTGTTGGAGGCACTGATAAAAAGCGCTGCCAAGACAACTTCTAGACGTATACTTATTTCCAGAAAGCATTTCCTTAAGCCTTGGAAATAAAAAGAAGTCACAGGGACTCAGGTCAGGTGAATAAGGTGGATGCCTTTTCAGAAGCCAAAAATGACTTAACAACCTCGCACTTATGAGAGGAGGCATTGTCATGTAAAAGGTGGACTCCTGACCATCCTTTGCTTGGTCCATGTTCTAATGTAACAAGTAAATTGGTCAGTGTATATGACAGCATCTATTTCAATTTGAAATAACTCGGTCAGTTGGAAAGCAATTTCAACGAAATAAACGGGTATCGTTAGCTATTCAAAACATCATTCAAGTGCAGTGAAGCATTTTAAAATATCCCTGGGATAAAACTAAAGAAGCCGATTAGTGACAGAACTTTTTGCAGGGGCCTCGTATGCTATTGTTTCTTAACATACTTAGTGGGATGGCAAACAGTGTAGACCCTGATCAGACTGCTCCTAAAGGAGCAGTCTGATATGGGTCTACACCGTTTGCATATGCCATTTTGTCTGAAACGTTGGAAAACACATGGGACTGACAACAGTTGGTCTTAATAGTGGAGTGGTCTTTATTCCGAGTGGTCCTGATAGTGTTTTTGTTTTACTGAATACGATCTGTCGCGACACAATCTGTTATCGCATACCAAGAGCAAAGAGCAGTCATGGTTTAGGATGAGCATGCGCATTCGATGTGGGACTGAATCTTTGTGCCGCCAGATATAATGGGAATCGATACACTTTTACTGGAGGCAACTACGTTAGATCTTCTCAAAAGGGAAAGAAATGCTTCCTCATCACGAAAACATGTCTATATAATTTTGACCCCCATAAACCCCACTTTTATTCAGTAAAACTATCTATGCATTATTTTTCTTATTTCTGCTCAAAAACATAGATTGTGGGTACTCATTAGAACCGCCTCACCGAGGCGGTTCTAACGGGTACCCACAATCTATGTTTTGAGCAGAAATTTGAAAATAATCAGATTTTTTTATCTTAAAATTCTCAGTTTTGGGATGTGAAATTCAATATATTTGAATAGGCGTGTTTTCGTAATGTTGGGGTAAACAGTCAGGTAGAAGAGTCCACTGGTTATTTCTGGGCTAACCAAAACAGGTTTATTCATCAAGTACATGTTCTTAGATTAGCTTGTCAAAAACTGTTTCTTGCAAAGTGACAAAGAAACGTAATATATAGGAAGGACAACAGTTTTCGAAATTTTCGTTCAAGCAAATGTTAAAATTGGCGAGTATGTCCAGGGCTGCGTTCGATAAAGCAAATTACCCGCGAACGGTTTTCAAAAATCTATATTGCATCTTCTGAACGGTTACTGTAACTCCGTCTTATGTGACATCAAATTAGAGAGTAGCCGTTATTCTCGTTGATGAGACTTGATGTTAGTTCGAATAAATTATATCAATAATTATTAATTTTATAAGGGATCGAACCAGTAAACATTTCCATACTTTTTGTTACGAACGAGCATGCAAAAATGTATTTGCATAGGCCGACTTCTCGGTTGTGTCAAAAGACCGCTTGAAAATAGTTTGTGGATATTCGCTGCTCTCCTCCAAAAAATGTCACAAATGATTGGAAAGTCTGCTTTTGTTTGTGAGTGACCGTGAACGTAAGTTCAGTTAACAGGGCTGCGTTGAAATGTGCAAGTTACTCCCGGATGTTTTGCCCTGGATTCCTGCTCTTGTTGGCGCTCGTTTTTAGGTACAGGGATCCGGAGCAAAATATTCGCTATCATTTTGCTCTTCTGCACTTTATTTTCTTTTTATGGCATTTCATGCAAGCTGTCTCCATAGGAGGGAATTGCCATGGAATATCAATACAAATATGGAGATACTAAAAAAAGCTACATGCACGGACACAGCCCTCTCAAAACACCGGATAACCAGCTAGTAGTCTTTATAAATCTATAGCGGGCCTTTATCGGCCCGTCATCTACCCTGACGGGCCGATAACGGCCCGCTATAGATTTAAAAAGAATGCTTACTGGATTTAATAGCATGAAATGAGCCGCGTCGCGAGAAAAGGGCTCTCCGGACTTTCTGTCGAAACCTTCCAGTGCCCATGCATGCCCGACACCTTAGCAAGGCCACATGTCTAGTTATTTTGCTGAAGTTTCCTCTTGGCACACCGCTTACGTGAGCGAACAGCATAGATGTGGCGAGACTCGCCTGAATCTGAACCTATGCTGTTCGCATATGCGATAACGACTCTTTTCTCATGACTTGGCTCAAGTACAATACAAAATCGCATTTCATAGAGAACAGACCGAACAATAAACGAGTAACCACAACAAAAAATACAACCTTGGCGCAACTTAAATATAAGTGGTCTTGTCGAGTAGGCGTTTCCGACTCATCAATGGATCAACACACACACACGCATGCACGCACGCACAACTATGATGAAACAAAGATTAGGATTAGACTAGAAATCGAAAGTTAGAGCAAACGAAAACCATTAGTTGAACCACGGTAAGCCCGACTACAAATGAGACACAAGCCTTAGAGAGATAAAATAGCTTTTGAGTCGTGATTCAGTTTACAGGCCGACTCCACCGTCGTGCAACAAAATTGATAATTTCAATCAGGGCCCAGTTGTTCAAAGCTAACGGCGTCGTTAGTTAACGATTCGTTTAAATTTACATCGAGTGATACGCAAATATGTTGAAATTTTTTGTTGAAAAAATGTGAGTAGCTTTTGCAGTGCAAAAGCTACTCACATTTTTGTCAGCAAAAAATATCAGAATATTGTGTATTGAATCAGCTAAAACAGTTAACGAAATGACCCTTAACGACGTCGTTAAGCTAACGACGCTTTGAACAACTGGGCCCAGACTTACAAGTTACCATGGTGTCAGTCGCATGGCATCTACATTATATCCAAAAAATCTTTATACGTCGATTAATAAATCTTTTTTTTTTTTTTTTTTTCTGAAGGAAAAGGCAAACTTATCAACAACTATCCTGAATACCTCACCATATCTCGCATTCTAATATATTCCGTCGAAGAAGTATTTTCAAACTAACGTTACATTTCGAAATAAATTTAACATCTTTTCAAGATACCGTTATATTTAGAGATTAATTCAGATTTCTGACGGCAAAATTGCGAAAAAAATATTTTGCGATGTTTATGATACTGATAACCTTATTTGAGACTTTTGCATCTAAGGCTTGCATTTAAGGTTTAATACAGTGGTAATGGCTCTAACGGACTTGAGCATGTTAAGGTCATGTAAAAGTAGCTACATGTAGAGATAACCTATATGACGTAGCACTGAGGGCGTCTAAAATTCAAAATAATGCGATGCCATCTCTTTTGTTATATATTACTATAGAAGAAGTAATTATATAGTATGTGGAAATGGAGAAACCCTATTTGATGAAAAACATAAATAAATAAACAAAGAATATCCGATCACGTTGTTGAATTTGCACAGAGAGTGCTTAAGAATAAGATAATTCTACCCCGTCTTTATTATATGAAGTCGTAAACTAGGGGCGGAGGCTGAATTCTGAATAAATATAGCATTTCTTTTTACCGCTGTGTTTAAAATCTCCGAAATAATTTGTGAAACCTTTTTATTTATCAAACCATCCACTGAAAGGGATAGCCCCATTTTGTGCAGCCACAGTAGACATTTAGGAGTCCAAAGCTTAAATTTTAAATTGATAACTCTAAACAAATGCAGTCAACATTTTAAAGTGTTGAAAATAAACTTGGCATTTTATTCTATATGTCTCCGAAGCAGGAAACAATTCGAACGAAATGCCAAGTTTTATTTTCTGTGAAAAATATGAAAACAATATCAGATTTTATCATCTTATAAGTTAGCCTTCCGAGTACTAAAGCTTAAAATGTATAGGAGACAGAACGCGTAATCGCCATTAAAATCTATTGATTTACTTATTCAAAATAACTATGAAGTTTGTTTTCACTGCATCTCTCCATTAAAGTTCCACTAAAGTACATTCCCCTAAAACGCACCATTCTAGACTCAACCTTAACACTCCATTCCAAGGGAATACATTCGTAATATATCAGCATGCACACCGCAAAGCTACAGAAACTCGGTGATCCGCCCAGTACATTATAAGGTTCTAATATCCTGCCGTCCTATAGCAATTACGTAATTGGAATAGTTTACCGTAAAGTCGCGGAACAAAAGTTTTACACAGGGAAACTTAATTTCTTAAAATAACTGATCCGCGACGTGAGATAGCGTACCTTCGAACATGTGCGCCCACAGAAGACTCAGATCAGCCTGTGCATGCGCGAAGTGATCAGAGTCTTCTTGGTCCGCATAGAGCAACCTTGTATCCTTAGCCAGCCAGAATGCGCAAACTGATCTGAATCTTCGCTGGGCGCATATGTCTGAAGGTACGTTTTCTGAAGTTGCGACTCAATTGTTTTCTATCTGTTTTTACTATGTTTGATTTGGTTCTTTAGGTTACAAGAATGTCAGTGTTTCTGACCTAATGGCATCGTTTTCTATTTCTCGTAACATTACAGTATTATCAGTCTGAAATCGTCCTAACTAAATCAATAATGATTCAAGCACTAAGAATACAAGTTATTATAATCAACGGAATTAATCTATCAAAAAGTGACATGCAAAGCAATTGTAAAGAGACGAGAATTCGCGTAATTCACGAGTATAATAATTTTCTCTCCCCTTCCCATTAGTAACGTGAGGAATCCCATTTCAGTCTACGTAATAAAACAAATGCTCAGGTTATTACACCATTGCGATGGGGTCTGAAATGAATCGCATTTAATGTTTTGATAATGAACAAAATCTAGTATTCATTAAGGAATTTTGTTAAAGATTTGAAATAGAATATCTTATTCAATCTGATTTTATTCCGTCTCAGAAATGAGTTTGAAGCTATAAATCACTTGTTTCCATATCTTCTGGCAGCTCGTTATGCCATGCAATTGTTAAATGAACCGTAACGTGAAATGGTATATGTGAACAGCTAATTCCCAGCGCACCAAGCAGGCGCATTTAGTTGTGACCCAGGCCCTGTCGTTTATTTATATATCCTACAGACAATGATCATATTACGCGGATAACCGTTACTCTGGCCACCATGTACGGCTATGCAAACCGACTCGGCCCTTCGCCGTTCGATGAAGATATTTTATAAAAAAAAAACAACAAAAAAAAAAACAAACAGAAAAAAAACAACAACAAAAAAACCGTGGGTTATTTCACATTTCGGTCCGAGTTAGTATACATTAAAAAGCACACACGTTTTCAGTTGCCATTGTATATACAATCGCACCAGAACAATTTTTGTGGGACGTTTAAATTTTAAATAATTTTAAGTCCTCATTTAGCTGCCCATAAAAAGTCCTGTTTCGTATAGAATAAAAGAATATTAAATGTGAACAGAGTTCATCATTCGGAGCTTTCAGAAATTCTCCCATCGCAATAGATACTGATAGATACTAACAGCTACAAGTGGCTACCGAGGCCGGTTTCGGTAGCTTTCGGTAATCGACATACGCGCGACTTTTAAATTAACTGCATGCAAAGTTTATAAATAGATTCTAAAAGGAATGACACTTGAGAGCAATGAACTTATATACACGTATGTAATAACTAAAATTTCTTGAAGTGTCCATGTTTTCTGGGCCAGATTAGCCAGTTTTCATCACGAAAACATGCCTATATAATTTTGAGCCACTTAAACCCCACTTTTACATAGTAAAACTGGGGTTTACAGGAATATACATTATTTTTCTGCTCAAAAACATAGATTGTGGGTACTCGTTAGAACCACCTCGTCGTCTAACGAGTACCCACAATATATGTTTTGAGCAGAAATATGAAAAATATCAGATTATTTTATCTAAAAAGTTTCATTTTTTGGTGGTAATATTTTCTGTATATTTGAATAGGCATGTTTTCGTAATGAGCCAGTCAAGCCTCATCAGTTACTCTCATATAAATATTCTAACAATGCCGGAGTGGGCTTAGTGATCATAATTCATAAAGGACCAAAATATATCATTACATTATAGAGAAGTACGGTGAGGCGTTTTATGGTCGCCACACGCCACTAGCATCAAGAAAGAACGAACAACAATAAAGCTCCTGTCTGTTCAAGCTCCTGATTGTTGTATGTCCATAGTGCAAGAAGCATAAGATTATTTCAGTCAGACAGGCTTTACTCTATTTCAATAAGAGTTTGTTACAAGTGAAAAAAGCAATTGTAAGCTTAATACCGATTTCAAAAAAATAAATGCGTCCAGATACAGGGGCAGTGCCTCATTAAGCTCCGTCCGCTCAACCGGACGAGCTTATAAGTGCAATATATTTTAGGGCCTAGTTTTATAGACATTTTTGTCCATACCAGAGTCACTGACGTTTGTTTCGATGCGGAGAAAGTATGAGAGGAAGTATTAATTCTTCAAGCATAAACAATTAAGAAGATGGACTGCAATGATGCTCATTGGAAGAAAAATAATAATGGATGTCACCCTTCTGGTTAGGGTCTACTTTAAATCGAAAGAATTTGCCCCCGAAATGAGCAAATAGGTCTCTTCTTGGAAAGGAACTTAGTGTGCTGAAAAGCAAACAGGAAGTCACAAAAAGCTCTCCCTTTTAGACATGCGAAATATCCACCAAGTGTAATGTCTGGAGGTGCTCCAGGCAATTCATACCAGTTCAAATATAAGAGAAGATACCCATAAAATTCCACAATCACGAAGACCAGCCTTCCTGATGCAGCAAATGAAACAGAGATGAGGAACGAACAATCACGAAACATACTGATGGATGAACAAAGAAGATTTGTAACCGAGGAACCCGCTTGGAATTGTCAGTAGAAAAAGCTACTTGTAAAATAACTATAGTCAACACTCGTTATCTCGACTTCGCTCATCTCGAATACCAGTTTATCTCGAACTGAAAATCTGGTCCCTGTTTAAACAGGGAACTCTAAAAACGGGTAACAAAATATTGTGAAAAAGAGGAGAAATTGCTTCTAAGGAGCTCTTTACCACAATATTTTCAATATATCTCTAACTTCAGGAGTCAAATTACATATTAATTTGTGAAATGTTATTGTTCGATTTATTTTTTCCTCAATTCTGCAAATCTGATATGTCGAAGTACGGATATCTCGTAGTATTTTAGATAGTCCCTTGGTCTTGGAGATAACGATAGTCGACTGTACTACTAAAATAACTACGTAAAACTCGTTATAACGCCAGCTTACTGCAGATCGCTCCAAGGTGGCTTATCTGTTATAGCTTTCCTTTGTCGGTTATAGTAAATGCCCTCTTTTGCGCTGTCATTGCTTGTTCCGCATCGCTCATGTCGTTACCTATAGAATGTTTTGCTTTGTGATCGTGGTTTTTCCTGGGTAACATCATTAATGCATTCAAACGCTAATTTGGCTTTTTTGCAGTTACTGACAGTGTATACGCGAAGGTACCAATCCGAATAGTTGAAAAAAGAATACATTATACGGATCAAGACCTCTTTGTGCCTACCACCTTTATCGAACTGTGCTGATGCGTACGCTGAGCTTGGCTTGTAGTATTCTTATTTGTACTATGGACCGCTTAACGTGGGACCGCCTATAGCTTATAACACTGTAAATGAGATACTATCACAACATAGCATTAAACGATGTTTGTATTAAAATACAAACTAGAGTCCATTCTACAAGGCTTAGTATGATAATGAATAACGAATCTCCACTGTACCATGGTGTAACAAAATAAATAAATGTACTTAACTCCACACTACACCAGGGTGTAAAGAGCTAAAATAAATATATCGTACCTCCACACTAACGTGGTGTAAAATATATCAAATAACGTACCTCTGTACTACCAGTGTGTAAAAAATAAATACTATAACGTATCTACACACAATCAGGCAGTACAAAATAAAAAAGTAACGTGCCTACATACTACCAGGGTGTACCAGGGTGTAAAAATGCTTTATAAGTAACGTGCCTCAAAACTTCCAAATTGTAAAACACTAAATAAGTAACGTGCCTTCACACTACCTGGGTGTTTGTTTGTGTTGAGGTTTTACGGCCCAGTCAACCTAGTGGGGTCATGTCGAGCACGGTAAATTTACCTAACCACACGTTTACTGGGCAGGCTTAGTCCTCTAAGCGGTTAACCAGTATTGTGCACATTCCTTCGCCAGAAACTGACAACTGCCCTTCTTGAATCAGCGGAAGGGAGAGAATGACCGTGCCTCCACACTATCAGGGTGTTAAAATAAATATGTAACGTGCTTCCACATTATCAGGGTGTACGCAATGAAAACAAGTAGCGTGCCTCCACACTACCAGGATGTAAAAAATAATTAAGTAATCCATACTACAAGGGTGTAAAAAATAAATAACGTGCCTCCAGACTACCAGAGTTAAAAACCTAAATAAGTAATGTGCCTCCATACTACCAGTGTGTAAAAATAGATACGTAACGTGCCTTCCCACTACCAGAGTATACACAAGAAATACGTGACGTGCCTCAACACTTTCAAGATGTAAAAATAAATAGATAATGTGCTTTCACACTACCAGGGTGTAAAAATAAACAAATAACGGAGCTCCACGCTAACAAATAAACAAATAACGCAGCTCCACACTACCAGGATGTAAAAAGTATGTAACGTGTTTACACACTACCAGGGTGCACACAATAAATAAGTAACATGCCTCCATACTACTAGGATGTCAAAAATAAATAAGTAACGTGCCTCCGCACTACCAGGCTATACAAAATAAATAAGTATCGTGCCTCCAAACGACCAGAGTGTAAAAAAGTAACCTCCACACTACTAGGATAATAGAGTGTCTCCGCACTACCAGGGTGTAAAAATAGATATGTAACGTGCTTCCACACTACCAGAGTGTATAAAATGAATACGTCACGTGCCTCCACACTACCAAGATGTAAAATAAATAAATAAGTAACGTGCCTCCACACAACCAAGAAGTAAAATATAAATAAGTAACGTGCATTCACACTACCAGGGTATAAAAAAAACATAATTAACGTGCTTCCACACTACCAAGATGTAAAACATGAACAAATAAGGCGCCTTCGAACTACCAGGGTGTAAAAAATAAATAATTGACGTGCTTCCACACTACCTGGGTGTACAAAATAAATAAGTAATGTGCCTCCACACTACCAGGATATAAAAAATAAATAAGTAATGTGCTTCCACATTACCAGGGTGTAAAAGTAAGTAAGTAGTGCGCCTCCACACTACCAATGTATAACGTGCCTTCACATTACCAGATTGTTAAAATTTAATGAAATAGCATACCGCCACATTTCCAGGGTAAAAAAAAATAAAATAAAATAGGACATCTTCAAACTAACAGACTGTAAAAAGATAAAACGAAACAGCGTACCACCGCACTACCAGGGTGTAAAAAACGTACCTACGCACTACCATAATGTAAAACCAAAATAAAATAAGGTAAAATGTACAATCGAACCTCGATGGCTCGAACACCGATGGCTCGTTTACCATGGCTAATTCGAACTCATTATTGAGCCCCTACGAAATTTTTCCGCTAGCTGAAGAAAACAAATATTTAGGGAAATTTTTTTATTTTATCATGAAATTGTATGTTGGGTGTACTCATTAGAACCGCCTCATCGAGCGATTCTAATGAGTACACTCAACAAACAATTATAATGATATAAAAAAAATCCATAAATTATCGCTATTTGCTTCCTGAACTGGTGCCATGATTAACCCTCAGTGGCTCGAACTACCCATGTCTCGAACGAATTTCCATGGTCCTAAAGATGTTAGAGCCATTGAGGTTCGACTGTACTAACTTTCTTAAGTATTCGGATAGACTGGCCTAAAGTAGTTGTCATTTTTCCAGCATTTTATAGATTTACCAATTTGGCAGTCACACTAACCTGTAAGGATTTTAGGACAAATATGGTGAGGAGTTAAGGTGCCCAAATACTTAGGATGAAAACAGTATATAATCCATTTTGGAAGGTTTACAGTTTAGACGATTTCTGGCGGCAGGTTCACATTCCACTAGATACTAAACAGGGCCCAGTTGTTCTAGACTAACGATGTCGTTAGTAAACGATTCGTTAAAATTTACATTGAGCGATACGCAAATATGCTGAAATTTTTTGCTGACAACTATCAGAATATTGTGTATTGAATCCGCTAAAACAGTTAACGAAATGACCCTTAACGAGCTCGTTAAGCTAACGACGCTTTGAACAACTGGGCCCTAATGAATGTTTACTGATCATGATGTAGCTTGGGATTCTACTGTTTTGCATTGAAATTTCAGTATTTATTTTGTGACGTAATGGTCAATAAACATTTGTCGATTTATAGATGTTTTCATACCGCATCATCTTCAGACCTGTAAACAAAACCACCATCTTAAGTATACGTTGAGGCAAAACTAAGAATATAGGTAACTATTTTTTTTTATTTGTTACCGCATAAATCTTGAATGACTCAGTTAAGATCTATCATTTATGCATAATTTGCGATAATTTTCAGAAAAATCGATCAAAGATTGAGGCAATGGTATGAAACGAATAAGGGGTTTGAGCTTGAGAACATGTAGCTTTCCTTTGAAAGTGCATTTGGACAGTTGAGATCAAAATTATGCATTTTTATGCTTCCAATCGATAAAAGGATATAAAAGATGCAACGACAGGTTACACCCTCAAATGGATCACGGGTTAAAGTGTTGATTTTTACACACACACAAAAAGAATGTTATTGACATTCACATTGCTTTCAAAATAATTGTTATTCGGTATTTATGTATCAAAATAAAATCTGATTAGAATAAAATACTGAAAAACATCACGAAAACATGTCTATATAATGTTGACCCCCTTAAACCCCACTTTTATATAGTAAAACTGGGGTTTACAGGGATATACATTATTTTTCTTAGTTTTGCTATTAAACATAGATTGTGGGTACTCGTTAGAACCGCCTCGCCGAGGCGGTTCTAACGAGTACCCACAATCTATGTTTTGAGCAGAAATATGAAAAATATCGGGGTTTTTTTTTATCTGATTTGTTTTAGTTTTTGGAGGTGAAATCTTCTATATATTTGAATAGGCGTGTTTTCGTAATGAGAAACAAACAACCAAAAAAAAAAAAAAAAAAAAAAAAAAAAGAAAAAATAAAGCAAAAAATAATGCAGACAGTTAAATTTGAAGAAACTGGAATTTAATTCGCATTGCAATGTAGCTTATAATTAACGTGGCAAGTCTGTTTGGCATTACGAAACACGCCTATTCAAATATATTGAAAATTTTACCACCAAAAAATGAAAAAAATCAGATAAAAATTTTTGATATTTTTCATGTTTCTGCTCAAAACATAGATTGTGGGTACTCGTTAGAACCGCGGTTCTAACGAGTACCCACAATCTATGTTTTGAGCAGAAATAAGAAATGTAAGGTATACCCCAGTAAACCCCAGTTTTACCATATAAAAGTGGGGTTTATGGGGGTCAAAATTTTATAGGCATGTTTTCGGGATGGGATTTTGCTGTTGTGTAAACTGCAAAGACAAAGGTGCCCCATAGGGAAAAACCCCATAGCCTTGCGGTCAAAGAGGTAATAGGAGCCTTTACAGCCCACTGTGACTTGGGAACAGCATATGGGCGGTCGTACCTACCTAATCCTAGCCTTCACCACTAAATGAACAGAGTTTTCATCTTTTAGTCTGAAATGAATTCTAACCCACAGCCTTCAACACCACAGTCAAATGCTCTACCCGTTCGGCTACGGCGCTTCCCCCATTTTTCAGTACAGAATCCCGATGAAACCGACCAGCTTTTGTCAATGTTAACCCTTTCACCCTTGAGTTTCTGAAGTGAATTCTTCCGTATATGAAACTGACTTTGTCCATTACCTCAATACGGGATGTCGTGCAGAAAAAAAAATATCGAAAAGAAAATGGCAAACAGATTAGTGACAAAACAGAAAAAAAGGCAAACAGTATAGATCCTGATGGGACGGCTCTTGAGCCGTCTCATCAGGATCTACACTGTTTGCAGGAAAAAAATCTATTTCGGTCTGCAGGGCTGAAAGGATTAAGACTGCTCTGACTCACTTTTCTTTTCTCACATATCACTTTATATCTTTCACCATACAGCGCCTCATAAATTTATTATGATAGCGAGCAATGATTACTTTAAAGCAGATCAATTCACTGTACGTCTAGGAGCGAACAAATCCGGTCATTGGAATTTTTAGCCGCCTTATTCGTTAGCGATGACCAATGGAGACAAGTGCTATAATTTATCACATCAAACGGGAAGAAGCATTGATAGGTACAGATAATCGATTAGTGCAGTACATATGCACCTTATTGATATCGTGTTGCGCCCAGAAACTGCCTAAGTATTCGGACAGATAGGCTGAGCAAATTGTTGACCCAGAACAGCGGCGTCTGATCAGGACTACACTGTTTGTCACTCGGAATGTTGATATACTACAGACGCATGTGACTGCATCGATAATAGTTTACATAAGATTGTAAATACACTCACACAGCAGATTTACATGTGGGTGTCACTTTCCAACTTTCGATTTCGATGCGGAGCTTGGAGGACAGAAATAATATCAACGACATCGCTTAAAATCTTTCCATACCATTTCGTCTGAGCAAAGAACGGTAAAAAAAAAAAAGATAGTATGACATTCTATGATTTTTTGAAATAATTTTGTGTCAAGAAATAATGTAACTAACCTATACTTCGCGAAAACTAGCTATAGATACAATGTTCAAACTGGCATCAAGGCATCGGAAGTTAATTTGACATGTTTATCGGGCGGGATGAAATATCAGAAAGTGTCAGAAAAAATAATCATTGCTCTCTTTACCCAGCGGGTACATAACGTTTATACAACGTCGTATCAACGACGATGCAATGTCATGACGTTGAATCAACGTTAATGCGACATTGTATAAACGCCACGTGCCCCTGGGTAGTTATTTCTTTTTGAAATGTTTCTGTCCCTGATAACTGAACACATTATTTTTGAAATGTCTGATACAGGGCCTAAAATCTGAATAAACGTAACAAGAAAGCTGTTCGAATTTTCAATAGAAAGCCCATAAAATGCCATTTCATTTACACAAAAAGTTTTAAAATTTTCCAATAAGTTTTGCAAATCTGCTTTCATATGACCTTGGAAATAGCTGAACTTTGTGTTTAATGCTATTTCCAAGAATCAAGAAATCTGCTCATGTTGATGATTTTTTTGTCTTAATGTAGAAAGGCGACTTTGCTTAAAACCATAGAGTGTTGTTTGATTCAAAAGACTTCTATGATTTACATGAGAGCAAAAGAGAGGATGTCGACTTTCTGAGTGAAAACAAGATAAACTGTAAGACTGCAATAACAATAATTCTTACATATTTTAGAAACCAAAAGCACATAAAGTTTGGAGATAGAAACAGTTGTAATTACGTTTTCCAGATTTTACCTTATAGATGACGAAACCCTTACTTTCACTTTTGTTTACAAATAAAGGGGAGGCACACTCTTTTGACAATCACACAGCCTACGTTACCTTGCAAATAAGGTCAATGTCACCAAAACTTTGTCATCTCTTCGCTCTGTCCCAATGTTCTATTCAGGTAAATTTCAAAATAATTCACCATTCAGTTCCGGAGTAGGCAATGTTTTACTGAATTCCAAGATGCAAAATTTTCATAAAAGTCTTGTTGCACATGTTTTCTTCAAAGGTAGGCAAGTGGGATAGGATATTACATATGGTATTTGTTTAACAAACAGTAGGTATAACTGGTGTGATATACCGTACTTTAAAAGAGGAACAGTGTTTAGAATATGGTATCTCAGGTTCATACTGAATTACCCAACCCACTTTCATGATCATGTTTTTTTCCAAAATTAGAGCTTACGTTGCAAAATTAATACTGTTTTAGTAAATGGGACACTACAGGTAATGTATCAGCAATAAAATGAAATTTTTTGTTAGGGGCAGAAAAAGGGGTCTTATGGACACTCACTTTGGCGTATGTAGATCAAAATATAAACTTGCCGTTGACCTGAGGTTTTCGGTTCCAAGCTGTATTACGTCAACTTGAAAAATGAAACCAGAAGTCACCGGACAAGGTTATATTTATATCTATATCTGCCGAGTCCAGTAGCGAACCTCCTATTGAACTATTAGCCGGTCACAGCATTTCCTACAAGATTGCATGTGCGCCAAGCGAAGACTCAGATCCGCCAATCATATTCAAAGGAGCCAAAGCGCCTTCAAGCGGACTTGTAATATTCTGATCATCCTGCACGGACGCGCAGGTTGATCTGCATTACGAAAACACGCCTATTCAAATATATAGAGAATTTCACCTCCAAAAACCGAAAATTTTCAGGTAAAAAACCCCTGATATTTTTTCATATTTCTGCTCAAAACATAGATTATGGGTACTCGTTAGAACCGCCTCGGCGAGGCGGTTCTAACAAGTACCCACAATCTATGTTTTTGAGCAGAAATAAAAAAAATAATGTATACCCCTGTAAACCCCAGTTTTACTATATAAAAGTGGGGTTTAAGGTGGTCAAAATTAAATAGGCATGTTTTCGTGATGAGTTTCTGCTGGGCGCACATGCAATCTTGTAGGCAATACTGTGCCTAGACTCTTATTCTAAAACAGTTACAAAATATGGAGGCCTGAAGCTTTCGTTTGTTGCATCTTATTTTTATTCATAAGGAGCCAATAATGTCATTGGTGCTTGTTAATAATTTCAAAAGTTTTAAGACAGTAAATTTCAAAACAGTCAGGAAGTAAATAAAGGAATTGGCAAACCCAGCGGGCATGCAACGTTGAAACAACAACGCATCAGCATCGATGCAACGGTCAAGACGTCATATCAACGTTGGTGCGACGTTGTATAAACGGCATGTGCCTGCTGAGGATTTTCTTTCTATTTAAATGTACAGTTGTAATGCGAGTATGGTTTAGGTTTCAGTATAAACTTGCAAATTTAAATTAAACATTAAATAAAACAAAATATCACAATTGATTAAATTACAATTTCCTGTGTCATTTTATTACTTTCAATAAAATAACCTTTCTGAAGGTAGTAATGATCACGTTTGTTTTCGGTACTGAGTATAGCTTTATTCCGAAATGATTATTTGTATCTTACTTTTTCAAATGTACAAAAAAGTGATTAAATAAAATAAAATAAAAATAAATTAAATGAGGATTAAGCCTCTGAAAATATTGCTCTTTCAATATTTAATATTGTTAGCGTATTAAATTTCATTAAATTGATTAGAAATAAAACTGAATAAGCGGAAACTAATTTATGAATCAATCATGTCTCAGAAAGATAGTTCCGTGTGGAATACCTATTTCACTATATATTAATATATGAACAAAACAAAATAAACGCAACGCCGCCAAATGGTAAAACGAAACGAAGGCTGTCCAACGGCACGCAAAGTTGAGACAATATTGCATTACCGTCGATGTAACGTCATGACGTTGCATTGACGTTAGTGCGAAGTTGTATAGCTGGGAAGTACCTATGATTGTAAATCTGATCCAGTATATAAATATGCATGTAAATAAACAACTGAGGGTATATTGTTTATTTTTCAATATAAAATATGCATGCAAGAAATCATGGAAAATTTTATTACAACATCCAAAATGTACTAATCGTACTTTCTTTGCAGTTCAGAAGTGTTGCATAAATGAAGATACCCAGGAAATGCAACAATGACTAAGCACTCCCTTTCAGAGGCACCAAAGGAAGCAGAGACGATGTGTTTTGGGTCAGTATAATAACACAAGTAACTGTGCATCACGAAAATATGCCTATATAATTTTCACCCCTTAAACCCCACTTTTATATAGTAAAACTGGGGTTTACAATGATATATATTTTTTTCTTATTTCTGCTCAAAAACATAGATTGTGGGTACTCGTTAGAACCGCCTCGTGGAGGCGGTTCTAACGAGTACCCAACGAGGCGGTTCTAACGAGTACCCACAATTTATGTTTTGAGTTGAAATATGAAAAATATTTGAATTTTTCATTTGAAACTTTTCAGTTTTTGGTGGTAAAATTTTCAGTATATTTGAATAGGCGTGTATTCGTAATGGACTGTCAATTTATGTAACTTATGACCGGTTGGAATTTATACACGTGATTTTCGACTATTTACAAAATTATCGCGACGCTGTCTTAAAAAAATATTCCAACATTATGCCCAGGGTTAATCACCTTTTCGAAACTGGATACACTTAGTACATACACAGGGGAAACAACTGTTGTGATTTCAAGTTTGTTTTTCTGTACATCAATTCCCCTTCAGAAATGATCTTTAATAGGGAAGAACTTGCTCCCATTGGAAGTGATCCGCTTCCTTTTAGAGGAAACCATTTTCCAGAAGGCGACATAACAATTTTGATAGAGTTGCCTCCCTGAAAATATATTTATTCCTATAGACTTTACAAGATCCCAGTAAGCATTCTACATAAATCTACATCGGGCCGTTATCGGTTGTCAGTACCCAAAAGTACAAGTCACGGTGTAAAGCCGGAAATAAGGCACTTAAATATGAGATCAAATAGTACATAAACAGATATTTCACCCAAATATGCACTTTGAAATTCGCAAAGCAAGCAGATTTAATTTCAAAGCCAAGATTCGGAATTGAATGATTTCGTGATATTGCGACAATTACAGTGTACCTTTCTGTTTATTATCTGTACACTTTTTGCAAGAAATGGAATATTTGATAACATTTAACAAAAGTAGTAAAGTGTCTTTAATTGCATAAGTCTAGGTCGATTTTAAAACGAAACTGACATGCGTCCCAAATCAAATAGATCGGGCATACAGAGATAACGCGAGAACGCAACCTCACAAGAGAACAAATGAAGAAAGCATTTGATCCGAAATGTCTATAAACGTACCTTAGAAAATGAGCGCCCAAAGAAGATTCAGATCAGCCTGCGCATCCGTCCGTCTGATCAGAGTCTTCATTATCTACATGAAGGTACTTTGCATCCTTGGCTGTTCAAAATGCGCACAGCGAATATTCTGATCAGACTGCGCGAATGCGCAGGCTGATCTGAATATACGATGGACGCACATGACCGAAGGTACGTTTTTTGGACATTGCGGCTCATTTTATCATGTCGAAAATACTTAATGACGAAGATTAATAAGGGCTTTCATACGTCATTATAATATAGATACAGTGACATCTGTAGTGGGAGCCTGATGTGCTAACAGAAAACAGACAGAACTTCGACATAAAACGCACATACTCAAAACGAAAATGCTATATCTTAATTGATGTTCCTCTGATTTAATCTTGAATTTATCTATATTCATGACGCAAAAGTATCGAATTTTAAACAGATGGTAAAATATTATATTCAAACAATTTCCAACTGCTTTAGACTAATGAAGATATATTCTCAATATACAACAAAGTTCTCAGTCATATTCATCCTGATTTAACTTAAGCCTGGTCCTGCTGAACCCGGATATGCATTGCCTTTACAAACAGTGTAGATCCAGATTAGTTGGCTTCTGAAACCACCTGATCTGGATCTGCACTGTTTGTCATTAAGAATGTGAATTTGTATCAAGGATTAAATGTTCTATATACCGTATTTGACGTAAATACCGCACATGCACCTACAAGCGCGCAATCAAACAATTTCTGAGTCTTCAGGTTACCGTCCATGTAACATAATCAAGTTCTCTGTAAAATGACATGTTGTGGGTAGCCATTTGAGTCGAGGCGATTCAGACAAAACCCCACAATATATGCTTTGAAAAGGAAAATCAGAAAAAAAGTAAGGCATAATCATCATTTAACACTCATCTTAAAACGTCCTGCGCTGATCTTTCTTTCAAGTGGCACGTGCCATTATTAGATTTTATAACAAGTAATTTTGAGAAAACTACGCGCACAGTGCGGTTATTAGATTCTAAAAGGAATTGTCCTTGAGAGAAATGACCACACTCACGAAACTGTATGCAGCTGACGTTTACAGTTTTCTGGGCCAGACCAGCTAGTTTCGGTTAATTAGGCCTCATCGTTGAACCTCCATCACGAAAACATACCTATATAATTTTGACCCCCATAAGCCCCACTTTCATATAGTAAAACTGGGGTATACATTATGTTTCTTATTTCTGCTCAAAAACAGATATTGTGGGTACACGTTAGAACCGCCTCGGCGAGGCGGTTCTAACGAGTACCCACAATCTATGTTTGAGAAGAAATATGAAAAATATCAGAATTTTTATCTTTTTTGGTGGTGAAATTGTCAATATATTTGGATAGGCGTGTTTTCGTAATGATATAAATAGCCGAACCTCGGAATGGGCTAATTGATCGCATAGGACCAGAAAATATAAACAACACTATAGTGAAGTACGCGGAGACATTTTTACGGCCACCACGAATAAGTTGTATGTTCTTTTCATGAACATAATAAAATATCCCAACGGGCACATGACGTTTACACAACGTCGCGTCAACGTTGCATCGACGTTGACGCGACGTTGTAGAAAACGTCATGTGCCCACTGGAATGAACCTATAACTGAAACACATTTATGTGTATCATTCATCTTCTCTTGATATGGAATGGGAGGACTCTTGTTCTTTAAATGTGCAGAAAATCATTAATACAAATATGGGGATATCTATATAGATAACGCCATGGAACACAGCCCTCTAAAGGTGTGAATGACGTGAAACGACGTCAAAAAACAGCACTCTAACGAAAACAGAATGAACAAAACGAAGCAGAACTGCCTTGGAGCGGCAACGGTAAAACTATTTGGGGCTTAACCCATTGTATACTGAACAGACTCTCCCACACTATATATTGGAAGAGTCCAATGTCAATTTTAGGTACGTTCGGCTATGAGATTTTCATATTCCTGAGTAAAATGGCTAAACTATTTGCAAACAGTGGAGACCCTGATCAGACGCCGCGTTCTGCGGCGTCTGATCTGGGTCTGCACTGTTTGCCAATTATCCGTTTACGGGTCTTCCGACTACAATGGGTTAACTTGGTTATAAAGTATATTCATTTGTCTCGTTATAGGTATATGAGGCAATAAATATTATAATTTAAACCGATAATTATTATATCTGCATTTGAAAAACAACGCTTGACCCGTGAGCAACATTCCAGATGGCACTTGACGTTTATATAACATCGCATCAACGTTGACGTTGACGCGACTTTGTATAGACGTCATGTGCCCGCTAGGATTTGCTTCTAATAAAATATTTTTGTATAAAGCTGACAGTATCACTGTGGTACTAATGAGTACTAAAATATAAGCAGATACCCAAAAAATGACATAATCACAAAGTTTAGCCTTCCTAAGGCAGCAAAAAGCAGCAGAGATGAGGAATAATGACAATACAAACGCCACATATGAATACATCGACAAAGAGCAAAGAACAGTTGCAGGAGAAAAGTTACTCGGTGGGCGGGGCTTAAATCGGTGGGCGGGGCTTAAACCAGTTTTACTCGCGCGAAACCTCACCCTTGATTCTGACCAGCTCCAAATTACAAACATGTTCGGTCCGCAAAAACATCCATCACAGTGACACTCAATAATCACAAAAATTGTTATGAAACAAAGCAAAGGGGATCTGAAGTCAAATGGAAGAAAACCACTAACAGGTCCACGATGTGTACGCCCACAGACATTGATAGTCAGACAGCAAACTTCCGGAACAGTTTGAGGAGGCAGCCATCATCTAGTCTGAAGACCGACTCAGCGTCGTGTAGTTAAAGAGGAAAGCAGGGTTATCAACCATAACTGGGTTAACAACCGTGCATACAGTTTGCCACAGAATATCCATGTTGTAGCCTACTTTTTGAAGCGAGTTGAAATCTTTTAAAATTGTTCCGAAAAATAGGTTTCTCTAATATTTTTTTCTAAATTAATGGAAATAGTCGGCATAAATTCAAGTTCTGACAGACCCTCTTGCAGAAGTATTTACAAAACAATGTTATATTTGGACATCTATTCAGAATAACAAAGATAAAACTAAAACAATGTTAAAACGCAGTTCATGATACCGGTATCCCTACTTAAGAAATTAACCCTTGCCCTGCTGAATGAATTAAGATGCTACGCCCACTTCCAATCAGATTACTTGATCCAGGTTGTTGATACAGCTTCACATATTTAATGGCAAACAGTGCAGATCCAGATCAGTTGGCTTCTTCAGAAGCCATCTAATCTTGATCTACACTGTTTGCAAAGGTAAGGTACATCCGGGCTCAGCAGGACTAAGGTTAAGAAGTTTAAATTTTAGTTCCATTATTAAAGTCACTGACTTGACAACGGATGCTCTAGCGAAACGTATTAACTGACAAATGTATACACCAAAAGATGGAGCACTAGGGACATCGCCATTCAAAAATGGAAAATTTGCATAATTATCAAAATCAAAGTGGTCTCGTTTGTCATAAATGTTATGTCATTAGAAATCCAGAAACGGTGCTTCTGTGTGGATACATGCATCTACCATTTGTTCGCAATAATCGTGTTCTGCCTAGTATTTAGTAAGTAATAATGTACATATAATGTAAAATATAAACTACAGGTACTCTCTGGATATTAGCAGCAGTATTTCTGATTTACCAAGAGGGCATATGACGTTTATACAGCGTCGAAATAACGTCGATGCAAACGTCTGTGAGAAAACGTCATGACCGTGGCACGACGTTAATACGACGTTGTATAAACGTCATGTGCCTGCTGAGTACCATTCCTTTCAGAAGGGAGCTAAAACAAATTTGACAGCTTTGTCCCCTCACAGTGTATCAATTCCTCAGAAATAGTTCATGCACATCCGACTCTAACACATTTGTGAGGACAACTGGCCTTGCTAAATATACTCGCTCAAATGCCGTAATGTATATATATATATATATATATATATATATATATATATATATATATATATATATATATATATATATATATATATATATATATATATATATATATATATTCATCAGACGACAAGTTGATGATATTTCCAGAAAACAGGATTCGACGTTTCGTTCAATTTTAGGTCCGAAAAGGGGTAAGGGAAAAGTCCAGGGAATGCCACAATCACAAACCGCAGCCCTTCCCAGACATCAAGAGGAAGAGGAAACCGACAAACCAAACAAAAACAAATCGAAAACACGTACGTAAAGCATTAAGATTAGCTCTCTCTTCCCCAAGCGAGGTAATCGAATGCTAAAAGGACTGAAAAACACAAGAACAAAATAACACAAGGTAAGACATAAAACAAATCGCCTCGTAGGATAAACCACAAAGCAACAAAGAATAAGACTAACACCGGTACCACCGCCTTAGAACGATCAGTAGAATAAACCACCGGGGATTTAAACCACTTTTACAGCTAGCCAACTTTACCCTGGGTCCCGATTCAAATCGTAATACAGAAATACATAAAAAATCGGTTCGCATAAAGGCTCCCAACTCAGTCAATTCATCAAAGCGAAAACATAAAAGTCAAATTAATCACTATAATAAACAAAGACGAGTACTCCTGGCTAATTCTACTGTATGCCAGAGTAAATGAAAACCAATAGTTTAACCACGGCGGGCCAAGCCAAAGACATATCGTCAAGCCCCATCCCACTGGTTAAAGTTTTACGAAGAGGCCGTCATTGAGTCTGAGGCCCGAACCGCCGTCGTGCAATTAAAGAGTGAAGCATAGCCATCAACTAGGCATGCAGTCTGCCGTATAATTTCCAGGCTATAGCCAATTCTTTTATAACGGTTAGTAAGTTTTCTGAATTGCTCCGAAAAGTTAGATTTTCCTACAAGTTTTCTAAATCTGTATACTAAGTCACCGTAAAATTCTGGTTCCGTGTACCTTGTTGCAGAAGTGTTTTCAGGCTGACGCTATATTTTTCTACCAAGGCACTGTGTCTGCGGTAAAATTTCGAAAACACCTTACGAAGTTTAAAATAACGATAGCCCTGTCTAAGAAGTTTGGCAGTAAGACCAAATTAGATCGTACTACAGACGTATATACATGTATATCATAGAACATAGACATATGTAGACAAAACATAACTGAAACAATTAGAAGAATAACAAAGTAGTGCATGTGTGTGTGTGTGTGTGAGAGAGAGAGAGGGTTCCTAATTCCTCAAGACTGAAATCATTCATTTTCTGATATATATTTCTGAACAGCAAGAAAAATCTCTATATTGCTGTCACAGTATAAATGGTTGGTTTCCAAACAATATGAAATTCAAACTAGGCATTTAATACCCAGATATTTAATTTAGCATTTCAGTCCATATTTGACTATACCTCTGCCATTTAAATAAATAAAGTTTGGTAGTTTCAATTGTATCACAAATACAGTTAGGATCATTTACAATATTCTTGGAAAACAAATGATGGCTCAAGGAACTACAAGCAGTCCTAAGACGTATGCTGTAGTAGAGCAAATCTGTCGCCAGCTGTATAATATGTTGGTGGTTTTCGTAAGTTCTTATTAATTTGATATTAAAAACTCACAAACGAATTGGCGTCGCTTGTTTTTACTGGAAGATCGTCACACAATCTACTTTCGAGGGGCTGGCTTACTTGGGTGATTCTCCGGACCGCCAGAAAGAAATACCATCCCTTAGTTCTGGGTTATCTGCCTTCAATGCCAATCGGGACCCAGTTGTTCAAAACTAACGATTCGTTAGTTTACGTATCGTTAAAACTTTGATTATTAAATATGGCATATACTTTAATATTTTAACTGAAAAACGTGAGTAGTTTTTGCATTTGCAAAAGCTACTCACATTTTGTCAGCAAAAATACCTGTGAATTAGATATTGTATTTACTAGAACAGTTAACATTTTGACCACTAACAAGCTCGTGAAGCTAACGATGCTTTGAACAACTGGGTCCAGTGAATTAATGTCACAGGTCCTGTCTGCATGTAACATTGTAATTATCTCATCGGATAAGTTGCTTTGCTTTTCTTTGGTTTGAAACAGGTATGCTGTCTATCTTTGTTTGTTTACCTTTCCTTTTGCTGTCATTGCTAAGTTATGTTCTGTAATTGTGGCTATGTGTGGAGACCTTCTATACTATTTTTAACTAATTTGTTTTCTGATCTTTTGGTCTTACCCAATCTGAATAAATAGGGATCTTGTGTCGACCTTGCGGAATCAAAGCAAATAATAATACTCACATTTTGCGCTTATCCCTTGAAGTTCTTTTTCACATCACGAAAACATACCTATATTTTTTTACCCCCTTCTATCCTACTTTTATGTAGTAAAACTGCGGTTTACAGGGGTAAACATTATTTTTTCTTATTCCTGCTCAAAATCATAGATTGTGGGTACTCGTTAGAATCGCGCGGTTCTAACCAGTACCCACAATATATGTTTGGAGCAGAAGTATGAAAAAAAATATCAGAGTTTTCCATCTGAAAACTTTCAGTTTTTTGGTGGTGAAATTTTCAATATATTTGAATATGCGTATTTTCGTGATGATGCATCTTAAATCTCCTTTGCTGAATGTTCTGAGGATCCTGTCGTTAGATTCACATCACCTGTGAGATCTAGAGACTAGTCTTTGCAATCGTTGGCCCTGGTGAATGAATGTCTATTGATGTATCACCAGTAAAATATTCTGATTCTGATCTGATTCTGAAATAGGTTTGCAATACTTCTGATCGGGTAATAGTCAACCTGTCTATTGGTGCATGTCTGAATAGAATCGGTGAAGAACAAGGGAAATAACGGGTGTTCAGGTAAGGTACCCGTTCACCACTTTCTTAGATCAAGACCAGACGAAAGTGCAGCAGGATAAGGGTTATTTATTAATCAAATAACTGATTTGAAAAGTATCTGCGGCTATTAGACAAAGTGACACATGTGGGGTCCCAATTTTTCGTCGGATGAATGTTTAGACTTTTGGCGTTTGAATATATTTCTGGCATTTCTAATCACCGTTTTACTTATCCCTTGGAAAATCTTGGGCTGAAAAACTATTTTGTCTCAGTGTTAAATATAAGTTCATATAAGACTTCTTATTATCTGATTTCTCTTTATTGTTTCATTGAGACAGCATTGTCTTCTTATAAGGTGTGATAATATCAGGTGTACGAAACCCATTGTGTTGGACAAGCGGAATTTTCGATTTCAGAAAAGATTTTGTTTTCTTTCTGTATAGGTTTTTGCTTTTAATTTTATGACATGTATTAACATTTTTTGTAGTGGAATTTTCTTTTCTCTGTCTTGGAAATGTTTTTTGTTATGCTTTTCGTT
Organism: Anodontia alba; assembly: GCA_964016985.1. Lineage (NCBI taxonomy): Eukaryota > Metazoa > Mollusca > Bivalvia > Lucinida > Lucinidae > Anodontia > Anodontia alba. Next base: position 31,714,358 of record OZ024823.1, on the reverse strand, counting down.
ATATAATTATTTGCTTCGTTTTTTTTTTCTTCTTTTGTTTGTGTTGGTAATTTTAATTACTGACCGTTCTAAAGGGGTGGTTCTGGTGTAGTTTGGTCTTTGTTTAGCCGAGTGGCTACTCACTCTGGGGCGTTTTCCATGTTTATATATATATATATATATATATATATATATATATATATATATATATATATATATATATATATATATATAAGCTCTGATATCTTTAAAATTTCTGCTCAAAATATAAATTGTGGGTACTCGTTAGAACCGTCTCGGCGAGGCGGTTCCAACGAGTACCCACAGTCTATGTTTTTGAGCAAAAATTAAAAAAAATGACGTATACCCCCCAGTTTTACTAAATAGAAGTGGGCTTAAAAGGGTTCAAAATTATATAGGCATGTTTTCATGATGGTTGATACAATGTACTTGGCTAAAGTTAGATACTGTTATAGTGCAAGTCCAAAACCCACCCAATGAGCAATTTTCATATGATGGGCAAAAGCAAATCTATAAAATAGAAATAATATATGTAGCTTTATGTCGACCATAAAGGGACGTCGGACTTATTGAGAAAGAATTATATTAAAAACTATAGGTTAGTCAAATGGACATATGTTTAGGTGACCTTTGCAACTGGACTGTTTCAAAACCTAAATATTTTGTCTTGTCTATCAGAAATTCATCTAGTGGATGAACTAATCAAAATTGTAGCAATTGTTTAGGATACGAGGGCGTGTCAATAAATGACCAGCCTATCCCATTTCCGATGGACCGAGACGGTCACGATTTTCATGCTTTGTTTCAATATACGAGTGTTTTATACATGGGTACAAAATTGCACACGTATCGAGTCATTCTTTAATAAGATATTGAATGTCAAACATGGCTAGTGATGCAAAGGCATGCTTTTCATCTAAAGTTGAGTACCGTACTGTAATTCGGTATCTGTATTTAAAAGGTTAAACAAGCAAGGGAAAAACAAGGCGAGTTAGCCGATGTTTATGGGTCATCTGCACCATCTTATGCTCAGGTTAAATTCTGGGTAGGGGAAGTCAAACGCGGTAGAACGTCTTTAGAAGATGAAGCCAGGTCTGGACGCCCACTGGATGCCACCGACGAAGAAATGTGTAAGAAAGTTCGGGATCTGGTATACTCTGATAGGCGAATTCAGGTGGAAGAAATAGCGCAGGCAATAAGCATTTCACATAGTAGCGTTTCAACAATCTTACATGATCGTTTAGGTATGCGCAAGCTAACAGCCCGTTGGGTCCCCAAATCCCTTAGCGATGAGCAAATGGCAACCAGAGCATCAGTATGCATCGCCTTGTTGAAGCGTTTTAGGTCAAAAGATGATTTTCTTTTGCGTCTGGTGACTGTAGATGAGACTTGGGTTCATTATTATGAGCCAGAGAATAAAGCTCAGCGTCGTCAGTGGGTAGGGCCTGGGTCCCCGAGGCCAAAGAAGTTCAAGACGCAACCATCTGCTGGCAAGGTGATGGCCACAGTATTTTGGGAAGCAAAAGGCGTTATTGCGTTGGACTTTTCAGCCAAGAGAAGTACAATAACTGGAGTGTACTATGCAAACTTGTTAGACCAGCTGAGAACCGCCATCCGTGAAAAACGCCGAGGTAAACTCTCTAAAGGTGTTTCGCTGCAACAGGACAACGCGAGAGTCCACACTTGCAAAGTTGCAATGGATGCTGTAGAGCGAAACGGGTATGAATTAATACCACATTGCCTATTCGCCTGACCTACCTCCTAGCGATTTCTTCCTATTTCCAAACTTGAAAAAGAATATCCGTGGACTTCATTTCGGGTCTGATAAAGAAGTCGTGACGGCAGTTGAGGAGTGGTTCAATGGAAAGGACCCTGACTTTTTCAGTTCTGGGCTGATGAACACCGTTGGTCTAAGTGCATCTTACTAGAGGGCAATTACATCGAAAAAGAAGAGGTGGATCTCAACCGCAAATAAGTTAGGCTGGTTACTTATTGACTCACCCTCGTAAATATTCGGGCACCATAACTCTTAGCCTGGCACCACGCTGTGGGTTTTACATTTCTAATCTAACAAAGGTAAAATACTCCTCCTTGACTATTTTTCTACATATATCATCTCCCTTACTAATCAGAAACTCATAACTGCTCAGTCAAATCAGAGAGAAGGACATTCCAAAAGATAGGATGTTTTGTAATATAAATCGTTTTTTGCTGATTCATATATCAGTTAGACGGGAGCCAGTCTAGTTATAACTCCTTACCATACTTGTCCTAAAATTTGAAAAAGTCCATTTTACTACTATGGACATCTGCTTAACCCTTAAAATGGACATTAGCATATGGTGTAGACCCAGATCAGACGCCACAGAACGCAGCGTCTGATCAGGGTCTACACTGTTTGTCTTTAGGACAGGAATTGATCTACACTATTTGCAATCATTTCCCATTTATGCCGAGTGGACTCTTCTACATTATCACTTCGAACCGCTTCATTTCAATATAAAGAGTGTCTGGTTAACTTTTATTATTACTATACTATATCATGTTTAATAGCCTGATCAGAAGACGTATTCTGTGCGACTGATCTAATTCTATATACTGATTGCTCAGGTCCGTCAGTCCGATTAATCAGGGTAAATGCGGTGCTCACAGCTTTTTTTTTTTCTGCTTCAAAAGTTCAATGATATGGTAAGGGAGACAATTCAAACATTTCTTTTCCATTCTTTTTACTCACGGTTATGTTACTGTCTGGTTGAGGATTTATAGATGTTGGATTAATATTTCTTTTGTCCTGATCAGTGCCTTTGTTGTTCGCTATAAATCTTTTTTTCGACGGAGAAGCTTCTCACAAGCTTAAATGGAGGACAAAATAATATTCTGGAACATATTAGTTTCTCATAAAATCTGTCCTTTCAGGGCTGTTCAGCCCTTTGATTTAGTTTTGCTAGGGGTTTTCAAAAATAAAGTTACCCAGGAAAGGCCACAATCACGAAGCGCAACCTTTCTAAAGCGCCTAAAGATGAAGAAATGGGGAAAATTCACAACAACAGAGCACCATCACGAAAACATGCCTATATAATTTTGATCCTTTAAACCCCACTTTTATATAGTAAAACTGGGGTTTACAGATGTATCCATTATTTTTCTTATTTCTGCTCAAAAACAGGCGGTTCTAACGAGTACCCACAATCTATGGTTTGAGAAGAAATATGAAAAATATCAGATTTTTTTATCTGAAATTTTTCATGTTTTGGTGGTAAAATTTTCAGTATATTTGAATAGGCGTGTTTTCGTTATGAATTGCAATAACTGACAGGCAAACAAAGATTACAAAAGAGGAACCGCCTCAACCCTCCAAACTGCAAATACAGTCGACTCTCGTTATCTCGAATTCCAAGGGACTCTCGGAAATACTTCGAGGTATCCATACCTCGACATATCAGATTTGCAGAATTTAGGGAAAAAAAAAGAGTAAATTGAAGAACCATATTTAACAAATGTGTATGTAATTTGACTCCTGATTTTAGAGATATATTGAAAATATTGTGGAAAAGAGAAGCAATTTCTCCTCTTTTCCACAATATTTTTTCACCTGTTGTTACATTTTCATGTTAAGGCAGGGACCAGATTTTCACTTCGAGATAAGCGGTTAGTCGAGATAAGCGAGGTTGAGATGTATATGTTCGATCTGCGTAAGCGTTCTTTACCTCATGAGTGAAGCGTCACAGTAAAACGCATATAATCATAAATACAGTTGACTTTCGCTATCTCGAACTCGCTTATCTCGAGTAACTGCTTATCTCGAAGTGAAAATCTGGTCCCTACCTTAATAGGAAAATCTAACAATAGGTAAAAAATATTGTGGAAAAATGGAGAAATTGCGAGCAATTTCTCCTCTTTTCCACAATATTTTCAATATACTCGTATCTCTAACTTCAAGTCCAATTACATATATATTTGTTAAATGTGGTTGTTCGAATTTTTTTTCCTCAATTCTGCAAATCTTATATGTCGAGGTACGGACATCTCGAAGTATTTAATAGAGTCCCTTGGAATTCGAGATAACGAGAGTCGACTGTATATGTTCGGTCTGCGTAAGCGTTCTTTACCTTGTGAGCGGAACATCACAGTAAAACGCATATACTCACAAATACAGTTGACTTTCGCTATCTCGACCTCGCTTATCTTGAATAACTGCTTATCTCGAAGTGAAAATCTGGTTCCTGCCTTAATATGAACATCTAACAATAGGTAAAAAATATTGTGGAAAAGAGGAGAATTTTTCCTCTTTTCCACAATATTTTCAATATATCTCTAACTTCAGGAGTCCAATTACATGTATATTTGTTAAATGTGGTTGTTCGAATAATTTTTTCCTCAATTCTGCAAATCTAATACGTCGAGGTACGGATATCTCGAAGTATTTAATAGCCCCTTGGAATTCGAGATAACGAGAGTCAACTGTATATGTTCGGTAAGCGTAATCACAAATACAGTTGACTCTCGTTATCTCGAACTCGCTTATCTCGAATAACCGCTTATCTCGAAGCGAAAATCGGATCCCTGCCTTAACATGAAAATCTAACAACAGGTAAAAAAATATTGTGGAAAAGAGGAGAAGTTGCTCCTCAGGAGCAATTTCTCTTCTTTTCCACAATATTTTCAATATACGAGTCCATAGCATAATTATATATTTGTTAAATGTGGTCGTTCGAATTATTGTTTCCTCAATTCTGCAAATCTGATATGTCGATGTATGGATATCTCGAAGTATTTCAGAGAGTCCCTTGGAATTCGAGATAACGAGAGTCGACTGTATTATAATGAAACAAAGTAGAGTGCTTAATGGAGATTGAAGTCAGAGCGCCAGAAAACGTAAGACCAAGGAGCACCCGAACACAGACTGCGGTAGTCAGATACCAATCTTCTGGACAGATTGAGGGATTAGCCGTCAAACAGTCTGAGGATCGACTCTACATCGTGCAATTAAAGAGGGAAGCAAAGTCATCAACCATAACTGGGCTGACAACCATAAAAACCAAGCATGCAATTTGCCGCATAACAGTCATTATTTCAAGCCAACTTTACTTTCGGAAATTAATTCAGAATGACGGCGATGAAACCTAGAAAAATGTTTTACTTGCAGATAAAAGTTTAATCACCCTTTCAACCCGATAGACCAAAACAAATACATGGTGGTTTTCTTTTGCTTCAGTATTCTAGTAGTGCTGTTTGACACCCCAACGATCTTCAAGTGTCTCAACACATTGTCTGTGTTGAGTCCTCATCTTTGCTTCATTATAGGCTTTATCTGTGATCTATTTGCTGCCAGTGATGATTCATGGATGAGTTGAAGACCTCAACGCGGACCGAGCAAATATATGTCATGGAAGCTGGGATCCCGTAAAGCTAGCTTAAGCCCCTTTACCCCCCACTCCCCCCTCCCCCTCCACACATATACACACACACTGTTACGAGCCAGGCGTAACGAGTATTCACAAAAAAATGAGACAAGATTCAAAACAAAATAATGTAAGTAAACAGTACCTTTCAAGTTTATGTCGTCACAAAGTCCCGCACAAATAATCCACAAGAATTTATTAATCAAATCCTTTGAATAACAGATTCTGATCCCACAATTTAAAGTTCCTGAATTCAGAATTTAAGTCCAGAAAGAATAAAATATTAAAGTAATCCAGTATAGAATAATTTCCGATGAAAGTATACAAAGATGCCCATATAAAAATCTTCTCTCCTTATATAATATCAAAGAACGTCCTAGAAAAAGAATTTACTACAAGCATCCCTTATTTTCCAGGTTCCTTCAAGAAACTTCCAAATATTCTATGACATGCCAAAAATAACTCAGTCCAGAACCACGGACATAAACAACATGTTATTATAAACATGCTGTTCCAGAAAGTTATTTTTGGAAACATAGTAAATAAAGCTATTTATGGAAACATAGTAAACATGATGCTTAAAATAATTGAACACCCTGTATATAACAACACAGAGTAATTTATTACTGACCGTACTAAGGCGGTATTTTCATTGTGGTACTTTTTGTAAAATGTTCTGTAGTGTTTCATTTTCGAATGTTTTTTCTTTCTTTTAACACCTTTGTAAGTTAAATATATATTCAGTTAAGTTTAGGTAACAGAGATTCCATCTTCTCGAGAAAAAGGTTGCCATCTCTGTTTGTCATCTGTTGTTTTTTTTGTGTGTCTGTTTAATTATATTTGTCCGTCGTTTCCTTTGATATTTAGAACTTGATCTGGTCTGATCAGTTCATGAGTCCACTCATTAACTTTAGGAAAACAGTGTAGATTCAGATGAGATGGTTCATAACGAGGCGTCTCGTGAGGATCCACACTGTTTGTTGTCCGGTTCTAGATATATAGATATCCCTACTTGCAACAATGGGCATGTCCGAATTCAAAGACGAAAGAGCCCATTGCGAAAATTCAGGGATGAAAGGGTTAAATTCACTAGTGAAACGAATAAGCTGAAAAATGTTCTCCAGCAACAACAATAAACAGTAATTACCAATATCAAAATCAAAGCTATAAATGTTCGTACAGACTATATAATTAGATGTTCATAAATCTAAATTTTGAAAAGGGGCTTTAGTAAGGTACAAGATATTAGCTTTGTTTAGTTGAAAAAACATATTTGAATGCTTCAATAACATCTACATGCCATTCGTGAGAAGGGGATAATATAAAGTCGCTTTCGTCACAAAACAGAAATGGATCTGCAACAAGAGAGCACTATTTACTCATCGATGTACTCGCTAATTGTTTGTATAATTTATTCCCAAAAAGAATAAAGATATTATCAAGAAGAAAGTAGAGAACATCACAAACGTTTTGACCAGACAATGGCATATGGTAAAACCTTTATGATCATCAGAAAAAAAAAAAACATATTTCTGATTACAAGCAAAATATTTAGAAACAATACAAGCAGCGAGTGCACTAGTCAGACTACATGTTGACTCTTTGACTAGTCTGAAAGCCACGGAAACCTAATGTGAACAGCGAAAGCCCTGATCAGTCTACTACTCTGAGCACCATAGAAACATGTTGAGAACAAAATTGCCTTAACTTTATTCCAGTTATTGTTATTTTTTCTGAGCTACATCTACATCTGTTCTGTACACACTGTCCGTCACACTTGACGATTGTAGCGCTGGGGTTGCGACTTTAGAGACAAGAGAAAAAAAATGATAGGACAGACAGAATAAAAGTATAAGACATGACAGGAAAGCCAGAAGAATTTGGAAAGTTTGGTCGAATGTTTTTCAACCCTTCAATCCCGTCAACTCTAGCTTCCTTGAATGAACTAGGGCCCACGAATTCCCAGCCAGCACAGCACACATTACGAAAACATGCCTATTCAATTATATATAAAATTTCACCTCCAAAAAGTTAAAATTTTCAGATAAAAAAAATCTTATAGTTTTCATATTTCTGCTCAAAACATAGAGTGTGTGTACTCGTTAGAACCGCCTCGCCGAGGCGGTTCTAACGCGCACCCACAATCTATGTTTTTGAGCAGAAATAAGAAAAATAATGTATACAGCTGTAAACCCCAGTTTTACTATATAAAAGTGGGGTTTAAGGGGATCAGAATTATATAGGCATGTTTTCGTGATGCTGTACACACTGTCCGCCACACCTGACGATTGTAGAGCGGGAGTTACAACTTTAGAGAAAAGAGACAAAATGATAGGACAGATAGAAGAAAAGTATAAGCATGATAGGAAAGCCATAATAATTCGAAAAGTTTTGTCGAATGTTTTTCAACCCTTCAATACCGTCAACTCTAGCTTCCTTGAATGAACTAGGGCCCACGAATTCCCAGCCAGCACAGCACATCACTAAAGATCCTTAGAATCTACTTGCATTCAATCGCCCCTGAACAGATTTAGAGTGACATGGTGCTAAGCTCCCGTTTGAAAAGTACCAAACCGCTAAAGTGGTGGAAGAAAATCCAATGACGTACAGTTTTAGGTAAGTAACTTGATGCAGGGATCTATCTGAACTTATAGGAATGAGATGCTCTAGTTCTTATTGAGGCTTGTGGTTTATTCTACTGACCGTTCTAAAGCGGTGGTCCCGGTGTTAATCTTATGTGGTTTATTCTACGAGGCGATTTGTTTTATGTCTTACCTTGTGGCATTTTGTTTTTGTGTTTTTCAGTCCTTTTAGCATTTCGATTACCTCGCTTGGGAAAATCCCATGGTAAGCGCAAAAATGGCAATTTTAAACGAAAACATAAAACTGTCTTATCTCTTTTTGATTTTAATATTCTCTTAAATTCTTGACGTCATCAAATGCTTTCAAAACTAGCTTCACTGTCTGTTTCTTCATTACTTAAGTTAGATGATGAGGCGAATAAATTTTATGATAGAAAACATGATTTGTATGAAGCAGCTCTCCTTACTAGATGTTATACTCAACATGCTCTTCGTCCTTACATTGATTCTGAAATTAACCACATTAGACACTTCATCAAAATTCCATTCATTAATAAAGGTATTGAATTCATAGATTTATCTAGCATATTTCGAGATAATAATGTTATATCAGCTATACCTTCATATTTCGAAAACACGGAATCTCCTATTATTTGTTATAAATATAACAAACCTATCCGTAATACTATACTTAATTTCAATAAATTAGTTTCTGATCTTGATATTGAAACTAGTTCCCCTGATTCTTGAGATTGTAAAGATTCTAAATTTTGTTATCAACCAGCGGGTCATAATGTCACTGGTAACTTGAAGATTATAACTGATTCACGAATCCGTTCAGTTATTTCAAAAGGACCTAAATATAGATTCCCGGCCCACTTTGATTTCAATAAATGTCAGGAAACAATTGCCAGTGCTTTAAATGATTATTGTACGCGTTGGTGTAAACGAGAGCATGTTGAGTCTAATGCTTTAAATAATTGGAAATTAAAGATTTTTAAGATCATTGATGAACGTGTGTTATTTTACTCTTATAACCTTGATCTTCTCCCTCCTAAGTCTAAATTATCTTTTCGATATTTGAAACAAGGTATCCAAGAATTTCATAGGAAGTATGTTTTGGCTCCAGCTGATAAAGCTGCTAATAATGTTGTTGTTGTGTGACGACTTTATTATATCAATACTCTAATACAAGAACTTGGTAGTACCAAAACATATGAACGGATTTCTACCGACGAGAGATCTATTGTCAATACCCATTCTATCGATATTACTGCTAAGTTTGCAGTGAGTATTAAAGAAAAGCAAGACAGACTTTCTACGTTATATTGGTTACCGAAACTTCATAAACGACCTTATAAAACACGTTTCATTGCTAATTCTAGCTCATGTACGACTACTGTTTTGTCCAAACTGCTAACTTCGTGCCTTACTGCTGATAAAAAACATTGGATTAGATACTATGATACTATTTACGAAAGGGACGGAATTAACTATTTTGGTCAATTAAAAATTCTAATGATGTTCTCAATAAATTTAAATCTAAAAAGTTTCAGGCTTCTAAATTGTCTACATATGATTTTTCTACACTGTATACTACGTTACCTCATCATCTTATAAAAGATAAACTTATTGATTTAATAAACCGAACGTTTATTCGGGGGAATACCCAATGTTTGGCTTGCAACGAAGAATGTGCTTTTTTCACTTCTGATGTATATAATAATCACAATTTATGGTCGTGTCAAAAAGTCTGTGATGCCCTTGTTTATCTTTTGGATAATAGTTTTATTAGATTTGGAACTAAACTTTATAGGCAAACTATTGGTATTCCAATGGGAACAAATTGTGCTCTTCGTGTTGCAGATTTGTTTCTTTTTTGTTATGAGAGAGATTTCATGAAGTTTCTCTCACGTGAAAATCAGGCTGACATTATTGAGTCTTTCAATTCAACTTCAAGATACCTTGATGATTTATTAAATATTGACAATATTTACTTTGACCAAATGGTGGACCGGATATACCCTACAGAACTCCAATTAAATAGAGCAAATTCTTCCGATTCCGAGGCACTTTTTTTGGATTTGAATCTATTGTTATATAACAGGGTGTTCAATTGTTTTAAACAACATGTTTACTATGTTTCCATAAATAGCTTTATTTACAATGTTTCCAAAAATAACTTTCTGGAATGTTCAACATGTTTACAATAACATGATGTTTACGTCCTTGATTCTGGACTGAGTTCTTTTTGGAATGTCATGGAAGATTTAGAAGTTTCTTGATTGGAACTGGAAAATAAGAGATGCTTGTAGAAAATTCTTTTTCTAGAACCTTCTTTGATATTATATAAGGAGAACAGATTTTCATCTGGGCATCTTTGTATACTTTCACTGGAAATTATTCTATACTGGATTACTTTAGTATTTTATTCATTCTGGACTTAAATTCTGAATTCAGGAACATTAAATTGTGGGATCAGAAACTGATATTCAAAGGATTTGTTTTATAAATTCTCATGGATTATTTCAGATGGACTTTGTGACATAAACTTGAAAGGTACTGTCTACTTACATTCTTCTGTTTTGAATCTTGTCTTATTTTTTTTGTGAATAAATATTGTTAATAAGTTAAAGCTTATTGCTGGTTTCACTTTCATTTCTTTCTCGTTACGCCTGGCTCGTAACAGAAATTGGGGGCTCGTCCGCGATCGAACATTTTCTTGAGCTAAAACAAGTTTGAGCTTTTTAAAGAAAACAAATATTGATTTTTAAGGAAAAAAAATATTTGTTTGCTATAAAACAAGTACTGATTTTTAAAAAATCTCAGTAAATATAAAAATATTTGTTTCATAAAAAGCAAGTATTGACTTTTGAAAAAATAAATAAACTCTGATTGAAAATCTACTTGATAAAACCAGCAAAAAGCAATCATGTCATTTGACCTTCAAGCTTTTATCACTGCGCCTTCGCAGGAGCTGTTAGATTTGGCCAAAAAGTCTGATTTGTTGGATATTGCTGCTCACTATGAATTGACTACCGTCAACAAGTCCATGTTAAAACAGGAAATAAAAAATATTTTGGTTCAATTTTTGGTTGATAAGGAAATTCTTGATTCTTCTGCTTTGTCTCTTGTTCTCGTAACTCAGACAGGTTTGCATATACGAGAGCTTGAAATTCAGAAGCAAATTGAGTTAGAAAAATTAAGATTAGAACAAGAAAGACAAATGCAGAAGGAAAGAATGGAAATGGAAGAAAGAGTGCAGAAAGAAAGAATGGAAATGGAAGAGAGGGAGAAAGAAAAAGAAAGACAAATGCAGATAGAAAGGGAAAAATTAAAATTTGATACAGAATTAAGAATGAAAGAATTAGAAATGCAAAATATGACGGTAAAACGGCAACCTTTAGACTCTGGCGTTCATTTTGACATTACCAAACACATCAGATTAGTTCCCCCTTTTCAAGAAAAAGAGGTTGACAAATATTTTCTTCATTTTGAAAAAGTAGCAGAAAATTTAAAATGGCCAAAGGAGCATTGGACCTTGCTTTTGCAAAGTGTTATAATTGGGAAGGCTCGAGAAATTTATACTCAGCTGACTGTCCAGCAGAGCTCCAGTTATGATACTGTAAAGGAATTAATTCTTAAGGCTTATGAGTTGGTCCCTGAGGCTTACAGGCAAAAATTTAGGAACTGTAAGAAAGAAAATGAGCAGACCCATGTTGAATTTGCTAGAACTAAAGAACAGTTATTTGACAGGTGGTGTTCTTCGAAAAAAATTGGCTCTGATCATGAAAAACTTAGGCAGCTCATGCTTGTAGAGGAGTTCAAAAGGTGCATAAATTCAGACATTAAGTCCTTTTTAGATGAGAAACAGGTTGAAACTTTGGAAGCTGCAGCTCGACTTGCAGACGATTATGCTTTAACACATAAAGTTTCCTTTATAAATAAGTCAAATCCCTCTAGAAGACCATTTTTCCCACATTCAGGATCCAAACATAGTCCTAGTAATCCACCTGGTAGTCATAGCCAAACAATTACTCCCAAACCCAAACCTTCTGGTGAAAATAAAGATCAAAATCCCTTATCTCAACCAATTTGCAATTATTGCAAAAGGACAGGTCATATTATATCTGAATGTTTACATTTGAAAAGAAAGAAAGAAAAACAAGAGGGGCTTAAACCTACTGGCCTTACCTCTTTACGGTCAAAACCACAGTCATGTGTTAAGGAGGAAGATCCTATCCAGACCGAAAGGCCTGAGACTGATTCTGTTATGGAGATTTATGAACCATTCTTATCAGATGGTTTTGTGTCACTAAATAGTGACTATGCCCAGTCTACCCCAATTAAAATCTTACGAGATACTGGAGCTTCTCAATCCCTTATTTTAGCAGATACTCTGCCTTTTTCTGAGAAGACTTCTTCTGGGACAAGTGTCCTTATTCAGGGTGTAGAGTGTGGATTTGTTAATGTTCCTCTTCATAACATTTATTTATCCTCAGACTTGGTAACTGGTTTAGTGGCTGTTGGTATTCGACCTTCTTTACCTTTTAAAGGTGTTCACTTACTGTTAGGCAATGACTTAGCAGGAGATAAGGTTGTGGTAAATCCACTTTTGACTACTATACCTTGTCTTGATCAGCCACCTGATCCCATTGAGCAGGAAATCCCTGATCTGTACCCATCTTGTGCTGTTACAAGGGCCATGGCAAAGAAAGCAAAACAGAATGATGGGGAAATTGATTTAACTGATACCTTTTTGGGTCAGTCTTTTACAGACGAGATTATAAATTCTCTTTCACCCAGCCTGTCTGGCAAGCAGACAGACTTAACTGACAAGTCAGAGTCCAGTCATTACTCTTCAGTATTAAATGACCAAGGTCAAGGTCATGACTTGGTGTCAAGGTCACAGCTTTGTAAGGAACAGCATAATGATCCTGAAATTTTGCCTTTGCTTGAAAGGGCTTTAGATGAGAAAGAAATAGATCAAGTCCCAGTCTGTTTTTATGTCAAAAATGACATTTTAATGAGAAAATGGCGTCCTCCTGATGTCTCAGCAGAAAACGAGTGGACTGTTAACCACCAAATAGTGGTTCCAAGGGTTTATCGCCCTGAAATTTTAAACTTGGCCCATGAGACTCCCATGTCAGGTCATTTAGGTGTAAACAAGACCTATCACAAAATTCTTAACCATTTTTACTGGCCAGGGTTAAAATCTGACGTTTCTCAATTTTGTAAATCTTGCCATACTTGTCAGATGGTAGGAAAACCCAACCAGACAATACCAAAAGCTCATTTACAGCCCATACCTGCTTTTGATGAACCTTTTAGCAGAATAATTATTGACTGTGTTGGTCCCTTGCCTAAAACCAAGGCAGGCCATGAGTATCTTCTCACTATAATGTGTGCTTCTACACGTTTCCCAGAAGCCATTCCACTTCGGAATATTAAAACAAAGAATATTGTTAAGGCTTTGGTAAAGTTTTTCACATTTGTAGGCCTTCCAAAGTCTGTTCAGTCGGATCAGGGCTCAAATTTCATGTCAGGAATTTTTCAACAGGTCATGCATGAGTTGGGAATTACTCAATTTAAATCATCACCTTACCATCCTGAAAGTCAAGGTGCCCTTGAAAGATTTCATCAGACACTGAAAAATATGATCAGGTCATACTGCTTTGACACTGGAAAAGATTGGGATGAAGGCATTCATTTGTTGTTGTTTGCCGTTAGAGAATCTGTTCAGGAATCTCTTGGTTTCAGCCCATTTGAGCTGGTATTTGGCCACACTGTGCGTGGACCTTTGAAACTTTTGAAAGAGAAATTTCTCTCAAATGATGACAGTTCTCTGAACTTACTTCAGTATGTATCAGATTTTAAAGACAGACTGTCTAAAGCTTGTGAGGCTGCTCGGACCAATCTTAAGTCAGCACAAAGGAAAATGAAACGCTGGTATGATGAAAATGCAAAAGAAAGAAAATTCATGCCTGGAGATAGGGTACTTGCTCTTTTGCCTATTCCTGGCAAACCTTTGCAAGCCAGATATTACGGCCCTTACACTGTAGATAAACAGATTAGTGATGTAAATTACATTGTTAACACTCCTGGGAGACGCAAACAAAAACAGTTATGTCATGTTAACATGCTTAAACAATACATAGATAGGGATAGCTCTTCTGTTACACCAATTAGTGTTGTTAGTTCAGTCCCTCAGGAACAAAGTGAAATGAACTCTGAAGACATGAACTTCATCAAATCTGATCCTGCTTCATCAAAACTTCAGAATTCTGACATTCTAAAGGATCTCGACCAGAAACTTTCACACCTAGATCCAGTCCAAAGAAAAGAACTGAAACAGCTAATTTATCAATATGAACACTTATTTCCGGACATTCCTACAAGGACTGACAAAATTTATCATGATGTGAATGTTGAGGACTCACAACCTGTCAAACAACATCCATATAGAATGAACCCAACAAAACAAAAATATCTTAAGGAGGAAATTCAGTATTTGCTGGACAACGATTTCATTGAACCAAGTCAAAGTGAATGGAGTTCACCTTGCATTCTTGTGCCAAAACCTGATGGAACATATCGGATGTGCACCGATTACAGGAAGGTCAATAATTTGAGTAAAACAGACACTTTTCCCATACCAAGAATGGATGACTGTATTGACAAAGTTGGAAATTCAAAATATATAACTAAATTTGATCTTCTGAAAGGATTTTGGCAAATTCCTCTCACAGAAAGAGCCAAAGAGATCTCAGCATTTGTTACTCCTGATAGATTATATCACTATAAAGTAATGCCTTTCGGAATGAAAAACTCTCCAGCAACATTTCAACGCTTAATCAACACCATAATAGCTGGAATCGAGCATTGCGATGCTTACATCGATGATGCCATCATATACAGTGATGAATGGAATCACCATCTTGGAACTATCAAAGCATTCTTTGATAAACTAAGTGAAGCAAAATTGACAATAAACCTTGCTAAAAGTGAATTCTGTCATGCAACTTTAACATTTCTAGGACATGTTGTGGGTCATGGTCAGGTTAAACCTATAGAGGCTAAAGTTGAAGCTATTTCAAATTTTCCGGTGCCCACAGGCAAAAGACAACTGATGAGGTTTCTTGGTATGGCCGGTTATTACAGAAAATTCTGTAATAATTTTTCTGTCATTGCTGAGCCACTGACTAATTTACTTAGTATAAGAATGAGGTTTAAGTGGACCAGTGATTGTCAGAATGCCTTTGATAAACTGAAAGCCATACTGAGAAGTGAGCCGGTTCTCTTGGCACCGAATTTTAATAAAGAATTCAAGTTAGCAGTAGATGCGAGTGATGTTGGTGCAGGTGGTGTATTACTGCAAGAGGATGACAATGGTGTGGATCATCCAGTTTGTTACTTTTCCAAAAAGTTTAACAAACATCAAAAGAATTATTCTACAGTAGAGAAAGAATGTTTGTCTCTCATTCTTGCTCTTCAACATTTTGAAGTTTATCTGACTTCTTCGTCCTCACCTATTGTTGTTTTCAGTGATCACAATCCACTGACTTTCATCCATAAGATGAAAAACAAGAATCAGAGGTTGCTCAGATGGAGTCTGTTGTTACAGGAATACAATCTTGACATCAGGCATATCAGGGGAAAAGATAATATTATTCCTGATGCCTTGTCCAGAGCATGATGTCTTGATCTGTGGTTTCCTGTAACTTGCTGTATACAAGATAATAATTGCCTTTATCAGTATTTTATTTTATGATAATTTTATGGCAAAAGAAAGCTTTATTACATAAATCTTTCTTTTCCCTGAAGAGGGGAAGTGTTATATAACAGGGTGTTCAATTGTTTTAAACAACATGTTTACTATGTTTCCATAAATAGCTTTATTTACAATGTTTCCAAAAATAACTTTCTGGAATGTTCAACATGTTTACAATAACATGATGTTTACGTCCTTGATTCTGGACTGAGTTCTTTTTGGAATGTCATGGAAGATTTAGAAGTTTCTTGATTGGAACTGGAAAATAAGAGATGCTTGTAGAAAATTCTTTTTCTAGAACCTTCTTTGATATTATATAAGGAGAACAGATTTTCATCTGGGCATCTTTGTATACTTTCACTGGAAATTATTCTATACTGGATTACTTTAGTATTTTATTCATTCTGGACTTAAATTCTGAATTCAGGAACATTAAATTGTGGGATCAGAAACTGATATTCAAAGGATTTGTTTTATAAATTCTCATGGATTATTTCAGATGGACTTTGTGACATAAACTTGAAAGGTACTGTCTACTTACATTCTTCTGTTTTGAATCTTGTCTTATTTTTTTTGTGAATAAATATTGTTAATAAGTTAAAGCTTGTTGCTGGTTTCACTTTCATTTCTTTCTCGTTACGCCTGGCTCGTAACACTATGTATATCTAATGGTACAGTTTCCACCAAAATTTATGATAAACGGGACGATTTTTATTTTGATATAGTCAATTTCCCTTTTCGGGATGGCGATATCCCCCGGCGTACCTCATATGGGGTATACATATCTCAACTTATTAGATTCGCCAGAGCTTCTTCAAATCTTAATGACTTTTACTACCGTAATAAAGCCCTTACTGCCAAACTTCTTAGACAGGGCTATCGTTATTTTAAACTTCGTAAGGCGTTTTCGAAATTTTATCGCAGACACAGTGCCTTGTTAGAAAAATATAGCGTCAGTCTGAAAACACTTCTGCAACAAGGTATATCGGAACCAGAATTTTACGGTGACTTAGTGTACAGATTTAGAAAAATTGTAGGTAAATCTAACTTTTCGGAACAATTCAGAAAACTTACTAACCGTTATAAAAGAAGTGGCTATAGCCTCGATATTATGCGGCAGACTGCATGCCTAGTTGTCAACCCAATCATTGTTGATAGCTATTCTTCACTCTTTAATTGCACGACGGCGGTTCGGGCCTCAGACTCAATGACGGCCTCTTCGTAAAACTTTAAACAGTGGGTTGGGGCTTGACGATATGTCTTTGGCTTGGCCCGCCGTGGTTCAACTATTGGTTTTTTCATTTACTCTGGCATACAGTAGAGTTAGCCATGAGTACTCGTCTTTGTTTATTATAGTGATTAATTTGATTTTCATGTTTTCGCTTTGATGCATTGACTGAGTTGGGAACCTTTATGCGAACCGAATTTTTATGTGTTTCTGTATTAAGAGTAGCATCGGGACCCAGGATGAAGTTAGCTAGCTGTAAAAGTGATTTAAACCCTTCCCCCCACCCCCCCCCACCCCCCACCCCCCACCCAGTGGTTTACTCTGCTTACCGTTCTAAGGCAGTGGTCCCGGTGTTAGTCTTAGTCTTTGTTGCTTTGTGGTTTATTCTACGAGGCGATTTGTTGGATGTCTTTCCGTGTGTCATTTTGTTCTTGTTTTTTTTAGTCCTTTTAGTATTGCGATTACCTCGCTTGGGGAAGAGAGAGTTAATCTTGGTGTTTTTCGTACGTTTGCTCGATTTGTGCTTGTTTGGATTTGTCGGTTTCCTCTTCCTCTTGGGGTCTGGGAAGGGCTGCGGATTGTGATTGTGGCACTCCCTGGACTTTTCTCTTACCTTTTTTTAGGTATGGTTCTGCGGAATATCTACTTAGACATTGATGATTTTAACAATATGCATGATTAGCTGGCACTTGACAAGACTGGATTCCAGGGATTCTAAGTGTTCCAGCATGGAGGTCACGCTACTGGTATCTACTGGTGACGTACCTCGCTGTTCTTTGCAGGATCATTTCTAGCTTGTTAATATACTATTGTGTGTAGGGGCTCCAGACTGTACAACAGTACTCCAGCAAGGATCGAATAAAAGAGAAATATGCAGCAAGTTTTGCTGACTCGTTGCTGACTTTCAAATTTCTTCTCAGGAAGGCCAACATACTATTTCCCTTCTTAATAGTTTGATCCATATGCTTATAAAAAGCCATTTTGGATTGCTGCTCTACACCAAGTTACCGGATTGAATCCTCTGTTGTTAGGCTGTCCCTTTAACGAGTAATCCCTGATGATTGTTTTCCTAGATCTGGATACTCTGATGGTGCACACTTGTCCGAGTGGATGTACATACCTCACTTCTTCTCCCAAGATGCCAGCCGGTTAAGGTCAGCTTGTAAGATGTCACAATCTCTCTGATTCTTTATCCTTCTGTACAGAATACAATCGTCCGCGAACACCCGTGTCCTTTCTGAGAGGTCGTTTATAAACAAGAGGAACAACAATGGTCCCAGGACTATTCCCTGTGACACTCTGCTGACGACTGGAACACTGTCCTAGGTAACTTCTTCCACCAGCATCTGTTGAGTGCTGTCAGTTACATGTAGGAACGCTCGTATCCATAGGTGCACATTGGCCCTAAGCGCCAGCTTCCTCATCAGGCGTTCATGGGGCACGGGATCGAAGGCTTTAAAGAAATCTGATATAATCTGGTCGTGCGGATACTTGTTGTATAAGCCTGAGATATGCAAATGGGCTAATGTAAGTAGTTGCGTTTCAGAGCTACGCTTGGCTCTAATCCTATGTTTGTAGTCTGTAAGTATTTCATATTCATCATGGTTGAAACCGTTACTGGTTACTATGTATTCCTGTATCTTACAACAAAGACTTGTGACAGAAACTAGTCTGTAATTCGATGCTGTTTACTTCTCTCCTTTGGAACTGTCCCAGTGTTAAAGCTCATCTGCAAGGTTCAATACCCTTGCTGCGAGCAGATCTGGTCCGTTAGCTTTATTTGGGTTTAACTTGTGCAGAACATTCACCACTCCTTCATTGGTAACCGTTATCTCTTCCATTTGGGGAAATGGTGAACCGTCAGGTAAAGATATGCTGGTCTTGTCCTCTTTCGTCCTTATTGATCCATATTGTCTATTGAGGATATCTGCTTCATCATTTGGTTCAGCTGGAGGTCCGTTTTCCTTCAGAGGTTGGTACTCCTATTCAGGGTTTCCTTTGTCAATGATATGGTTCACAAAGTTTCAATTTCACTATCACTCGGACTTCTGCAGTCTGGCTTTTGTTTCTTTGTAGTGTCGGATGTCCTGTAGTCGACTAGTTCTTCTGTATCTTCAAGAGCTTGTCTCTCTTACGAATTAGGGCCTTGACCTCCCTCAATAGCAAAGGTTTTTGAAGCTTGTTCCCGCACAGAAGTTGTGATGGTACATACCAGCCTATGAGGGACTGTATCATGTTCTTAAATACTGTCCAGAGTTTATCGACGTCCTCTGTGGCTGCCTTTACCTCAAACTGATTTAAATGTTCTAAGCTCCTCTTTCATAGTCTTGTAATCAGCTTTTCTATATTGGTAGACCTTCCTAGCCGGAATCTTAGCATTCATGGCCTCAGACATGACTCAATGACTCGTGGCCCGAGATTTCTGGGATGATTTCAACTTTGTTGATTGGGGTCTGATTGTTTGTGAAGGAAAGTCAAGAGTATTTCAGGTCGTTTCCGTGATTCTGGTAGGCTCAGATACAACCTAGTCCAAGAAGCAGCTGGTTGGATAGTATGCTGTATCATGCTTAAGGGGTTACATATTCCTCCTTCCAGTTTATGTCTGGCAGATTGAAATCCCCTCCTAGCCAAAGACGGGCACTCTTGTCTGTGTGATTCGGTTTATGGTGGACTGCAGACGTTGGATGTATTCTGGGTCTGCCTTGTCTGACGGCCTATATAAGGATCTTACATAGAGATCTGGTAAAGGGTGCTCCAACAGAAGAGAAGATGCAAAAAGGTGTAGATCAAGTATCTGACTCCTGTGACAGCTATGGCCTCACAATCAGCATAAAAAAGACCGCGGTGGTTTATCAACCAGCACCTGGCAAGCCTTACAAGGAGCCCACCTTTACAGTGAAAGGTCAAAGATTGCAAATGGTAGACAAGTCCACCTACCTTGGAAGCACATTGTCAAGAGTCGCGCACATTGATGATGAAGTAAATGCCAGTATTGCCAAAGCTAGTGCAGCATTTGGCCGACTACGTGGAACCAGGCTTGACACAAAGCTGAAAGCCTACAAAGCTGTGGTGCTGCCAACACTATTGTATGCATGCGAAATGTGGATAGTTTACCAACGGCACGCCAAAAGACTGAACCACAAAGCCAGAGCTAAGGCATCACCAACAGAGCTGTCTTGCTCTGACCTTTGTTGTTCCATCTGCAACAGACAGTTTAGAGCTAGAATTGGTCTAACCAGCCATCTTAGAACACACAAATAGTAGCATTTCTCGCATGTGATTGAGACTGGTCATTGTCAGTAATGACAGACGAACTATATACGTGGCAAAAAAAGTTAGGGATATTTATATGTACGGTGAAATAAAAGGAAACTAAGACATATCTGAAATCTGAAATTGATATATTTGATTACATCATTTCATTTACAGACAAAACTCCATCAGTTGGAGTCCGTAGCACTAGATGTGAATGAGAAAATTTGTATGGAAGATCGCTATGGTCACCAATACAACCTCACAAATCTGTCAATATCGCGTATGTCCACCTCTTGCATCTATGCAGGCCACACAACGACGACGCATACTCCTGATGAGTCTGGCAATCTGTAGCTGGGGTATCCTCCTCCATTCCTCCTGCAAGGCTGCGCCCAAAGCTTGGAGCGTTCTTGGTCGTGGAACTCTCTGTCGTACACGCTGGCCAAGAATGTCCCAAACATGCTCAATTGGCGACAAGTCAGGGGATCGAGCAGGCCAATCGAGATGATCCACATTGTTCTGCTGCAGGAACTGCTGTACTATCCTCGCCCGATGAGGTCTTGCGTTGTCATCCTGCAACACTGCGTGGTACCATAAGACTTCCTCCTCCATACCGGTCATGTTCAACAATGGCGCAGTTCGCTGTGAAGTCGATTCCGCACGGTTTGAACAGACACTCTTGTTCCAGTTCTTGAGAGACGTTCGCGCAGTTGTTCGGTGCTTACTGGAACAAGAGTGTCTATTCAAACCGTGCGGAATCGACTTCACAGCGCTGGACTTAGAGCTCGGCGACCTTACGTTGGGGTGCCACTTTCCCAGAGATATAGACAAGCCAGGCTAGCATGGACAAGGCAGCATCGTCGATGGACTAGCCAACAATGGGCGACTGTACACTTTACCGACGAGTCACGGTTTCTGCTGGATATGCTTGACAGACGACGTCGCGTGTGGCGTCGCAGAGGCGAGAGGTACGCGAACTGCGCCATTGTTGAACATGACCGGTATGGAGGAGGAAGTCTTATGGTATGGGGCGGCATATCTGTTCGTTCCCGTACAGAGCTGCTTGTGCTTAACGGAACTCTGACAGGCCAACGCTACATCAATGAAGTGCTACAGCCGGTTGTTCTGCTTTTGTTCAACAACACCACGTAGTGCTGCAGGATGACAACGCAAGACCTCATCGGGCGAGGATAGTACAGCAGTTCCTGCAGCAGAACAATGTGGATCATCTCGATTGGCCTGCTCGATCCCCTGACTTGTCGCCAATCGAGCATGTTTGGGACATTCTCGGCCAGCGTGTACGACAGAGAGTTCCACGACCAAGAACGCTCCAAGCTTTAGGCGCAACCTTGCAGGAGGAGTGGAGGAGGATACCCCAGCTACAGATTGCCAGACTCATCAGAAGTATGCGTCGTCGTTATGTGGTCTGCATAGATGCAACAGGTGGACATACGCGATATTGACAGATTTGTGAGGTTTTATAAGTGACCCTAGTGATCTTCCATATAAATTTTCTCATTCACTTCTAGTGCTACAGACTCCAACGGATGGATTTTTGTCTGTAAATGAATGATGTAATCAAATATATCAATTTCAGGTTTCAGATATGTCTTAGTTTCCTTTTATTTGACCGTACATACAAATATCCCTAACTTTTTTTGCCACGTATATTACATAGAGATCACTGATTCCTTGGACTTTTACCTTTACTCTTATCAGCTCACGATCGTGATGTCTTCAATCAGAAGTTCCCCTGGTTGGCTACTGTGATACTGTTTGGAGGCAAGTAGGAAGACTCCACCACCATTTCTAGTAGGTCTGTCCCATCTGTAAGAGTTAAAACATCCAGAAAGACTTCTTGTGACTTAAGGATCGTATCAGCATGAAACTTACAGTTCAAATAAGAAAATAATGATACAACTGAAAACGCTTTATTGTTATTTGTTAATACTGCATTATAAAGAGATATCTAAATACACCAAAAGAGCTGTCTTGCTCTGATCTCTGTTGTTCCATCTGCAACAGACAGTTTAGAGCTAGAATTGGTCTAATCAACCATGTTAGAACACACAAACAGTAGCATTTCTCGCATGTGATTAAGACTGGTCATTGTCAGTAATGACAGACATATTGGCCATGCCGTCTTTTTCGAATCTCATACTGTATTTACCCAGCATACACCCAGATCAAACTGCTCCGAAAAGCACTTTGATCAGTTCACTTTTTAGCTCACCTGAGCCGAAGGCTCAGGATGAGCTGTTGTGATCACTCTGCGTCTGTCGTCCATCCGTCCGTTCACACCTTTGAACGACTTCTCCTCTGAAACCCTTGGGCCAAACTTCTTCAAACTTTAAGTGGAACCTTGTGTTAAAGGGGGATTGAAAATATGTACAAATAGTCAAGCAAGATGGCTGCCATGCCCATATATAGCTGCCATAGACTTATAATGGGGAAAACTTAAAAAAATTCTTCTCAGAAACCGTGAGGCCCACGGCTTATATATTTAATATGTATCCATGTTTAGTGTTCCCCTACATAAATCCTGCCAATCAAGCCCCTGGGGCCCAAACTGGCCACGCCCCGGGGTCATTAGTTCCCATAGACTTATAATGGGAAAAACTTAAAAAAAAACTTCTTCTCTGAAACCATGAGGCCCGCAGCTTATATGTTTAGTATGTAGCAATGTTAAGTGGTCCCCTATATAAATCCTGCCAATCAAACCCCTGGGGTCCAAATTGACCACGCCCCAGGGGGTCATATGTTTGGGGGTTCATGTTTATATAGAGCTATATAGCTACAGAACTTTAAAAAATATTCTTCTCTGAAACCATGATGCCGAGAGCTAACAGATTAAGTATGTTGGGATGTTTGGTGCTCTCCTACATAAATCCTGCAAATCAAGCCCCTGGGGTCCAAACTGGCCACGCGCTGGGGGTCATTAGCTCCCATACTCTTATAATAGGATAAACTTAAAAAGCTTCATCTCCGAAACCATGAGGCCCACAGGTTACATATTTAGTATGTAGCAATGTTGAGTGGTCCCCTACATAAATCCTGCCAATCAAGCCCCTGGGGTCCAAACTTGCCACGCCCCGGGGATTATTAACTCCCATAGACTTATAATGGAAAAAAACATAAAAAACATCATCTTCTCTGAAACCATGAGGCTCTGAGCTTATATATTTAGTATGTAGCAATGTTTAGTGGTCTCCTACATAAATCCTGCCAATCAAGCCCCTGGGCTCCAAACTGGCCACATCCCAGGGAGTCATATGTTTATATTGAGCTATATTGCTAAAGAACCTTTAAAAATCTTCTTCTCTGAAACCATGAGGCAAAGAGCTAACAGATTAAGTATGTAGTGATGTTTATTGGTCCCCAACATAAATCCTGCCAGCCATGCTCCTGGGATCCAAAGTGGTCACGCCCCGGGGTAAATCCTGCCAATCAAGCCCCTGGGGTCCAAACCGGCCATGCCCCGGAGGTCATTAGCTCCCATAGACTTATAATGGGAAAAAAACTTTAAAAAATCTTCTCTGAAGCCATGAGGCCAACAACTTATATATTTCTATGTAGCAATGTTTAGTGATTCCCTACATAAATCCTACTACAATCAAGTCCCGGGGTCCAAATTGGCCACGCCCCAGTGGGGGGATATGTTTAAAAAGAGCTATATAGCTAAAGAACCTTCAAAAATCTTCTTCTCTGGATCCATGAGGCCCACAGATTTAGTATGAAGCAATGTTTGGTGGTATCCTACATAAATCTTGCCAAACATGCCCCAGCGGTCCAAATAGGCCACACCCGGGGATCATTATCCCCCATGGACAAATATAATGGGAAAAAAATTTTGCTTCTCTGAAACCATGAGGCCTATAGTTTATATATTTAGTATGTAGCGATGTTTAGAAGTCCCCTACATAAATCCTGCCAAGTAGGCCCCTGGGGTCTAAATTGGCCATGCCCCCGGGGGACATTAGCTCCCATAGACTTATATTAGGAAAACCTTAAAAAAATCTTCTTCTCTGACACCATGAGGCCCACAGCTTATATATTTAGAATGTAGCAATGTTAAGTGGT
Source organism: Anodontia alba (assembly GCA_964016985.1). NCBI lineage: Eukaryota > Metazoa > Mollusca > Bivalvia > Lucinida > Lucinidae > Anodontia > Anodontia alba. The sequence goes on along the minus strand of OZ024823.1, from coordinate 31,690,040 downwards.
CCCCTACATAAATCCTGCCAACCATGCCCCCGGGGTCATTAACTCCCATAGACTTATAATGGGAAAAACTTAAAAAAAATCTTCTTCTCTGAAACCATGAGGCCCATAGCTTAGGTATTTAGTATGTAGCAATGTTTAGTGGTCCCCTACATAAAGCCAGCCAATCAAGCCCCTAGGGCCCAAACTGGCCATGCCCCAGGGGGTCATTAGCTCCCATAGACTTATAATGGAAAAAAATCTTCTCTGAAACCATGAGGCCCACAGCCTATATATTTAGTATGTAGCAATGTTTAGTGGTTCCCTTCATAAATCCTGCCAATCAAGCCCCTAGGGCCCAAACTGGTCATGCTCCAGGAGGGTTATTTGTTTATATAGAAGTATATAGCTAAAGAACCCTCAAAACTCTTCTTCTCTAAGGCCATGAGGCCCAGAGCTAACATATTTAGTATGTAGCAATGTTTAGTGGTCTCCTATATATAAAACCTGCTAACCATGCCCCTGGAGTGCAAATTGGTCACGCCCCGGGGGTCATTAGCTCCCATAGACTTATAATGGGGAAAAACTTAAAAAATCTTCTTCTGAAACCATGAGACCCACAGCTTATATATTATATTTAGTATATAGCAATGTTTAGTGGTCTCCCACATAAATCCTACCAACCATGTCCCTGAAGTCCAAATTGGCCATGCCCTGGGGTCATTTATTAATATAGAGCTATATAGCTAAAACTTAAAGAAAAAACTTCTCTGAAACCAAAGGGCCCTAAGCAGGTGCGATCATCATGAACCTTGCTCAAAATGTTTGTCTAGATGATTTCTAGTTTGGACCTGGGTCACTTATGACCAATATTCACGCTCCAGTGACTTTCTTAAGGGTTTTTTTTTCCATTTAGGTCAGCTTCTCAGTAACTGTTGGTCCTACAGCAGTGATACTTGGCACTTGCAGAAATCTTAGCATAGCCTCTTGAATGCAGTCATCTATATTTGACCTTGTACTATATTCCATGGTCCACTGACCTTGTTCAGTTTTTGCATTTTGTTCAGTTTCTCGGTAATTATTGGTTCTACAGCCAGTGATACTTAGCACATGCATACATCTTAGCATGGCCTCTTGAGTACAGTCATTCTTATTTGACCTTGATCTATATTTCATGGTCCATTAGGCATGCTACATTGTCTTACTTGTTCATATAATCATCATGAATCTTGGTCAGAATGTCTGCCTTGATCATTTATGGACCAGGTTCTCTAAGTGCTATGATACAAGTTTAGGTGAGCATCACAGGGCCATGACCCTCTTCTTTATCCGACTGAGCAATTTTAGAATCATCAGGTGGACTTTCAATTTTTAGGATAAGTACAACGAGCTGATGTGTCTAAATACTCTGGGCAATTGCGGAAGACATAACTATTCGGACTGCATGGACAAAAAAGACAGTTCCACATGAGAACATCTTCATCGACCGTCAGGTCATGATTTACTGTTATAACGATCACAATCCTCTGTTATGAATGTTTGGCAATTTAAATATCTATCACTCTTTCTGTATTTTTGATATTCCCAAATATTATGTCGGTGAACTGCCTTCAAATATGTCGGTGAACTGTCTCCAATTTTGTCGGTAAACTGTCTCCAAAATATGTGTCGGTGAACTGTCTTGTTGGTGAACTCTCTCGGAACCATCGTTACGGTACCATTGGGATTACTGCGCTCCTTTTCGGTCTGGCCAAGTACCACTTGGTCCGATTGGGTTGAACGAAGGGAGCACCAGTTGGTATATTTTTGGTTCTGATGGACAACATTCATGATTAACCATATCCTCAGGTGTACATTGTGTTCATCTCTGAGGTTATCAAGTTTTCGAAGTTTGTCAGTAGTGTCAAGACGTAACAACCTTGGCTGGAAAGGCATGGATGCAACCATTCAGTCCAATGACATATCAGACATGGGGAATGTAAACAAACCAAAACTCAGCATGGACAAAAAGCATTATGTTACCAGACGAGACGTTAGTGATGAAGTTAAAGACCAAAGAGGTAACAGTGTGCAGTACAAACATTTAATTGTGTGTTATTGAGCCCAACCCACTCCAAAACAACAACCACACTAACAATAAAAACAATGGATACTGGACGGTATCAAGAAGTTTCACCCTCAAGACATTTCGCCCCTGGTCGTTTCGCCTCTATTTTTTACCCCCAATACCATTTCCCCCTGGTCGTTTCGCCCCCAATCCATAACTCGTTTCGTCCACAAGCCTATTTAACCGTGTCTTGTGCGTATGAAAAACATAATCAAAAAACATTTATGAACATTTGTATCTCGGACCCAATAATACCTGGACTTGTCACTAACGGAAGTGCCAAAATATGTTGTCTTTGCTTGATTTTAGGACGTTTGTACAACACTGTCATGACTATGGTCATTAAAAATAATTTTGAATAATAACTGAAATTGTTATATATTGTTTTTAATAGGTTTGGTTGAAAAATGTTAAGTCACAATTAATAAGTTTGAAGTTATACCATCTTTTTGGGTGAGTTTTGGCTAAAGGTGACGAAAATAGCTAAAATTGGTGCCTAGGTTTCTTGTTGATGTTAACAGTTTGATTTTCCTTAAGTATAATGCTGCAGTCTTAAAGGAAATATATTGGGTTGGGTATAAAAGCCAATTCTGATCCGCCTATCATTTTTCGGCCGATCATAAAATTTATTTTTCCTGTTAAATCTTAGTTATGATTCAACTGTCCAGTATCTGAGTTTTATATGATCATACATTGGTTAATTGATATTCCACAAAAGAATTATCTTTTTTCTCTGCTTTTGGATTTGATTTTGACGCCTTTTTTCTGTCTTCTAGGGGTATAAAAGCCAAGCTCAGTAAATTATGCTAAGTCTTAGTTTTCATGTTAATAAAGCTAATAAATATAGTGACCTGGTAGTGTTTCCCCCAGAAACAGAAAAGGGCATGGTTATTTTTTTCTACAAAAGGGGCACTTTCAGCGCGCAGCGTTCCATGAAGAAGGCAAAGTGCTTTTGAAGTGTGCGTCATTCCACAAAGCAGGCAAAGGCATTTTGAAGCACTTACAATATATAGTAAAATTCCGCCATTAAGAACACCTAAGATAAAAACTAAATCTACTTTTAAAGGCTGATTGAGAAGGTTTCAGTTAATTTCTTTGTGTTTACTATACCTATTGTATCATGGTAAGAGACAACCTTTGGGACTGTTCTAAAAGTGGTCTACCACTTAAAACCTCCTTTGAACAGTCCCAAAGGTGGTATCAATGTAGAAATTTTACTGTATGTTGGCTCAATAACTATACATTTTGAATACTTGATACATCAATGAAACACAATACATGAACTGTTCAATAATAGTCCCTCAGTTTAATCAATTTAAAAACTGAATGAATGAATGATAACATGTTGCAGTAGCTCTGACAGAGTGGCAGACAGTATCCACGGGTCAGCTGTTTTGTATTCCAGCACCCTAGATAAGCTGTGTATTTGCGTAAATACACAAATACATATTTCCAAAAACCCAATTAAATAATTTTGTTGCGTATCTAAATGCAAATAAAATCTCTGATATGCAGAACGAAAAGTATCGGTGTGTATTTATGTTAAAAGCTCCAAGAAATTTTGCTCGGTTTCGGCGCGTGAATATTACTGTCTGCACGTATCTACTGCACTCGTAGATACTGGTTTTCTGTGCCATTGTATTAATTGCGCTTGGCTATAGGTAAGTGCAGGTAACTAGTAAAGTTTTCATTTATCCCATATGGCTACCAATATCCTGGAAGAAAGAAACTTGCTACAGAATCACAGTCGAATAAAATTACAGACTATTTAAGACAGCAAGCAACTGCTTGTGATCCAACTACTTTTGTGCATGATATAATCAACAAGATTATTGATCATGATGATCAGCAGTTTTCTATAGCATCGGCAATCAGTGAAGATTTAAGGGGAAAGTGAAACTGAAAGTACAAGTTTGCACATGAGTGACAGAGTAACGGATAAAATGTCACTTGCCGGAAGCTAAGTATATATTTATAATCTGTTTTGGGCACATGTGAAAAAATACCCATTTTACTTTTTTCAAATATCCCATTGAATTGAAAATCAGTGGGTAAAGTACCCAATTGGTGAAAAGCATATCTAGGGTGCTGGTATTCCATTCAAAAAAAAAAAAAAAATATATATATATATATATATATATATATATATATATATATATATATATATATATATATATATATATATATATATATATATATATATATATACATTGATGTTTACTGTTTTGGACATTCTCTTTTCCAGTATAGAATACAAAAATATATGTGAAAGTACCAAGAAAATGCAACAATCACTATTTTAGACATTCTCTTTTCCAGTATAGAATATAAAAATATATGTGAAAATACTCAGAAAATGCAACAATCACGTACACTCCCTTGCCCCTCATGAAGAAACCGCATGCTCGTAACGGTAACGTCACGAGAAATAGTGGCGGAAACCGCTTGGAGAGAGAGAGACAGAAAAAAAACCCCACTTACATTCTTTGAAATATAGAGTATTTTTTTTCCGTCAGAAATGCACATGAAACTGGCATGTATTAAAAATACAACCTAAGTATGGAAACTGTAGACTCAGATCAGACGCCGCAGAGAAAGACGGAATGAAACAAGTTAGGGGGATCTGAGAAATGGAAATTTGGAAAACACTTTTAAGAGAATAAAATGTGCGACCAGCAAAGACTCAGGTCATCTTCCGATGCAAGGGCGGTCAGATACTGCCGTTTGTGGTGACAAACAGGCATGTAAACTCCAGTTCTTAAGAGAGGTTGCAAACCACTGTTTCAGTGAAGGGTTAAATGCATTCTGTGGCGTCTGATCTGGGTCAGCATTGTTTGCTCAGGCCTATCTGTCAGAATACGTAGAGTAAGTACGGAAATTCGATCAAACTGAACCCCTTCAAGGCTTCAACTGATTCATAAAAATGCTGCGTTCCACTCGTAAAATTCCTTATCAATGCATATGCAGTTAGCTCCCTTTAAACAGTAAAACATAAAGCGTAAGGGCCTTGCTGAGGGGCCTTGCCCTGTATTTACCAGAGTATAAATAAAGATTAGTACTGTTTATATTCATTTACATTTTCTATATATTGAGAAAATTATAATTATTAAAATACCCAGAAAATGCAACAGTCACAAAGCAAGATTAAACCACATGCTCGTAGCGGTAACGTCACGTGAAATCGTGGCGGGAAACCGCTTGGGGAGTAAACAAACTTAATTTAAAGAGCCTTTTCTCGTCAGAAACTGACACGTATTTAAAATTGAAAGAACCTGAATTTTGGGACAGATAGGTCTATGCAAACAGTGTTGACCCAGATCAGACTCCGCTAGATCAAGGGAATGAAACTTATTTGGTGGAATAGAAAAGCCAGTATTTGTTTCGGTAGATTTCCAGTACTTCGGTAAGTCATGTGACCGCGCATGCTCTGCCTAAGTAAAGAATAATTGTGATTTACTGAACATGGCCGTTTAAATAAAAGATACTGTGCAAATTATCTGCATGAATTTATTGCTCAGGTTTATTTTTGTAATAAAATTTAAAGAAACTGATTAGAAGTAAACGAACGCAGGCTCATGCCAGTGATACTCGCAGTGTCTGTAATATTCTAGCATCAAAGAGATACCGACAACACCGCTCATGGAGTCATATTGTGCCCCATGGTGTTTATCTAACCACCGCTAATCCTTTCACAGTTTCATGAATTACTTCGGCGCGTGTCGCATGATTTATAACTGTTAATCGGCACAAGGCAATTTTTTAAATCGGAACATTACGTCACCAGCTCTGTCTCAGAGATTTATTGATCACTAGAACATAACTTCTTTCTGACATATGAAAATTATGTCATAGACAAGCCATTTTATCGCTTTTCTCTCTCTCTCTTTTTTTGCACGCATACTGTTCTAAAAATAGATACTATGGTAAATGGCAAGGGAACGAAAATGTTTTAACAATTTGCTGCTATTACCAAAAAAAAAAAAAAGAAAAAAGAAGGGAAAAGAAGATGAAAAATGAGAAATAATAATACTGGTAGTTATATATTATATTATATTTAAATATTCTTAAAACACATTCTTCCGCTGTCAGAAAATTTCACCACTTTCGTCTCATTTCAGGACGCTGTTGTAAGTAACGTCATAGTTTGCATGTCTGTTTATAGATGCGTCGAATCCAGGTCGTTTCGTCCGGTCATTTCGCCCTGATTTAGGGGTGGGTCGATTCGCCCTTATAAGGTGAGTCGTTTTGCCCGTGGGTCGTTTTGCCCCAGTTATATTTTTCTAAGGGAGGGACAGACGGGATGTATGGGTAAACGGACGGATGGGTAAAACGGGAAACGGGATGGATGGGTAAACGGACGGAGTGGTGCGTGGGTAGAAAGACGGACGGACTAACGGACATGCAAGTATACAAATGGACGAGATAGATAGGTAGATAGATAGATAACGGACTGAGGGATGGAATGGTGCATGGCTAGACGGACGAACGGATGGGTGAATGTATGGACGTGATAGATAGAGAGATAGATAGATAACTGAATGGATGGATTGGTGCGTGGGTAGACGGACCAACGGACGGGTGAACGGACAGACGGAATGGATGGATGAATGAATGAATGAACGAACGAATAGATACATAGATAGATTGATGGAATGGTGCGTGGGTAGACTGACGAACGGACGGATGATTTTACGGACTGACGGGATGGATGAATGAATGAATAATGTTTGTGGCAGGAAGCAGCATCGTCTTTCCGGGACAGGTAATTTATTTATTTACTGATTTTTTTTTTCATTTAATTCGAAGATGGTTTCAGCATCACACTTATTTGCGAGAGAGGTAAGTTTATTTATTTATTTATTCATCTACAAATTGTCATTTTCACAGCCATAAAATCACATTATATTGCATAGGCATGTTAAAGTAATGTGAGCTCGCATCTCTTTCTCAAAAAGGTGGTAGCTCAGTTGCCCAAACCTAACGTATATCGTTGAGCTGCACCAAACGAGGACATTACAGTATAAAGCTTATAAGCACTAGATACTGAATAAACAGGCCAGAGCTATAACCAAATGCACACCGACTCCCCATACCCCCTCGACTCCTTTATATACCAAAACATACCTTACCTCAATCCATAGGGCCTGAATAAAAATATAGGCGAAACGACCCACCAAATTGGGGCGAAATGACTCACGGGAGAATCTGCCCAGGGCGAAACGACTGATGGGCGAAACAACCGTTACCGATGTGTCTAATTTGGTGAACAAACTGGGAAAAAAAAATGATCTTATTGAAACATGAATCATAATGTATATAATTTCAGCATTTCAAACTAAGTTTGTTCTATAAATGGGCATAACTGAGACAAAAATACAAGAAATGCTCTCGGCTAGTTTTCTTCTGAGCTTGGCTTTTATACCTCTGCAATGAGAAACAATCATTGTCAATCAAAAACTAGAACAATGATTTCAACAATATCGATGCTGTAAATAATAATCATAAGAAACTGAGATACAAGCCGCTTGAATCATAGTGTAGATATAATGACAAAAATAAAATTTATGATCGGCTGAAAAATGATTGGCAAATTGGATCAGACTTGGCTTTTATACCCGACCAATATATTGAACTCTTGCTTTTTGAAACCAAATCTAAAATATTTGGAGAAATAATTGAAATATGAGCATTTAAACTTCATCATACAAAATTATGAAAACTCAGCTGAAAACAGGTGCTTTTAGCAAATGGCTTTAATTATCTCGTTAGTATATTTACCTGTTTGAAACCTACATGCCATATCTCACACTGTGAGATAAAATCTCACTGAATCTGGCCCATCTGGAAGGCAATTCCCATACAAAAATTCAAATCTCACAAAATTTTCAGATCATTTAGAACAGATTTTAAGAAGAAATAAACATAAATCACACACTGTTGTGGTTGTCACAAGCTTCTTACATGAAAAAGGGACTTTAGACTATACTGGAGAAGCTCAAAAATGATGTTTAAGAAAATCTCACTGATGTTTGTCAAATCTCCCTTAAATTTTTGCCTTATCTCACAGATTTTAGTCCACAGCTTATGGCATGTATGTTTAAATAGTGTATTAAATTGGTCAGTTGATCCTTTGACATTGTCGGTGAACAACGGCGGTAAAAGGTAAAATAGAATCCCAAATTGTCATAATTGGCATATCTTTCATATCAAGAAAATCTTTCACATGCCAACTTCAGGGCAAGACAAGACTGTAGAATGTGTAAAAACTGACAGTTTTTTGTTCAGAGGGTATTGTTTTCACTGAACATTCATATTGTTGAAAGGAAAAGCAATATTGATTAAAAGATGTCTAAGATGAAAGATCTTGAAAAACCATGCAAAGTAAATAAAAAATAATAATAATAAATAAAAAAAATAAAAAAAAGACGGCTGGTAAATGGTTAAGCTAAAATCTTTGAGAAAGACAATCCCAATATTTTAGTGTAGCAAGTCCCAGTCACATCTCCCTGAGAGGCCACTTTTGAGGCCTGATGTCGGCCAGGAACTAAGTATAAGTTGTCCTTAGGCTGACGTGACAGGGCGATGACAGGTTTATGAGTTGTTTCTCAAACAACGTTATACAACAAATGTTGTTGAAATGGTGTTATTATCCGCTAAATGTATTAAAACATTTATGCCAAAAATTAAAACATTTATGCCAAATGGACTCTTCTGTCTTTTTTCTTTGAACCTACTGGACAATTTGGCCCCTAACAAAGTCGCCCCTAACTAATCCGAGTCTTCTCTGGTATTTTTGTGGCTTTTCTTTGTATAGACCTTTTTAAGCACCTCGTCACACAATAAACATCATTCGGAACCTCTCGGTCTTTAACGCAGAGTACATTCTAGCCTTGTTCCTACTGGATGGCAGAAAGTTGTTGTTTACGTTTACCGGACAGTATAACTGCCGATATTTATTCAGAAAAATAAAGCAGTTTCATTCATCAAAGTTTCTTTTCAGTAGAGATTCTCATCGAGTGATCATTTAAATGTCATAACCACAAATATTAGCATATATTTTGACTATATAGTAGCTAAAACTAGGCGTAAAAATGGTCACCATAAAGCAATATTATGGTTACGCGCGTGCCTGCTGATATCGGCAAAATGTCATTGAAACAGTTGTATTTGTCTTAGAAAAAGCAATCAGATTGCTTCTTAAAGCTGTATTTCAAAATACTAGATAAAATTTCCAATTAAATATTCACCAAAATCATTTATTTGGTTTGAATCAATTGGTATCAATGGAACCGGAAATGTTTTGCCATCCACAATTTTCAATCACATGGCATAACATTGTAATCATGCGGTCAGTAGCCCGGATGAAAACAATAACATTGAAAAGGTCTATTGATATTTGCCACTAACATCAGAGTACCCTTACCTCAAATTTACGAAAGCTACGAACAGTTCTCTTCGTAAATGAGTGGATTCTTTTGTATTTTTGCGTAATTTTGTCCGGAGATTGCGTATATTCTTATAGTTTGTTACGAAGGTTTCCGGAAATCTGCGTATTTACAAACAAATTTCTGTACATAAGTAGAAATATATTCGTAACTGTCTACAAACAAACGGAGCAATCTCCGCACTCTGAACGGATTACTTCGTAAAACTGTGGACTTAACATTTTTCGGTGCGGAACAGTTCGTAGAATATAGACTTAAACTTATTTCAGTTCGTATATGTATGGAGATTACTGGACTTAGAAATTTTTTAGACCAAATGAGAACATAGAATATAACTTAACCAATTTTTGGTTCGTAGTCTTTCGTAGCATTCATAGTGTGCTTAGAGACTTTTGTAATTTAATATGCAATACAGATTCACAGAAGAATTTGTTGCCATGGATACAAAATGGTATCAATTAAGATATCGTAAAAGTAGTTGCTTTATTGCTTTGATACCAAAAAGAAATACATATACTTGGTTTTTGTGTTTTACATGTAAAATGGAATAGTCTAAATGACTTTAATAGTCCATGGAAATGTGATTGCTGATTTCAGTGGTTTGGACAGAAGGTTGGTGTTCTTTTTTGATTAGATGTATTTCAATAGAATATAAGCAAATCAAAAAGTTGAATTCTAAGTCTTGCACTTTTTATTTTTTCATTCACAATACATTGATTATAATGCTTTTCTTAAAAAGAAATGCTGTAAAACTGCTGTAAAATCTTTTTTCCATCACTGTTAACAGATATACAAAACACACATGTACATGACTTTTTAAGTAGATTCCAGTGACTAATAACCTTTTTGTAAATACAAAATGCTTTAATACAAAATAAACTTATGTTATGCTTCATTTTGTGGTAGAAAAAGCATGCTTTATGGAGTTTTCATAATAATTTTGTTACTGCCCTACCTTGAAATCCTTGAGGTGCTTGCTATGTTCATTCCGAAGCCAGCCTATGTGGCTTCGTTGGATGCACGTCCAACTTGTGATTAGGTTACAGGTTTGACCCCCATCGGGTCAGCAACATTATTTCATTGGGATATGATCATGAAATACTTTTTATGGTCATTCTCTCCCTTCCACTGTCATGTAAGAAGGGCAGTTGTCAGTTTCTGGCGAAAGAATGTGCACACTCACTGGTTAACCACTAAGAGGACTAAGCTGCCCAGTAAAAGTGTGGTTAGGTACACTGACCAGGCTGTACATGACCCCATTAGGTTGACTAGGCCGTAAAACCTCAACACAAACAAATGTTCATTTGGAGACAAATAGGTAGTCATGCAGAGTATTAGGACATTTTCTACGAAACTTTACGCAACATACAAATGGTAAGTGTGCGTAAGCATACGGAGCTAGTTATGAACAATTACGCAGTCATGCGGAGCTGATTACAAATTAGCGGAGTATTGGGACATTTTCTACAAACCTTTACGCAAGATACAAATGGTAAGTATGCGTAAGCATGCGGAAATTTCATCCCAAAACTCCGCTTGTTACGAAAGTGTATAGCTCATTCCGAATGTGGTGGTAATCGTAGAGGTTTACGCATTCTCTGCTCTGTTTTCCATTTTTCAGTAAAAAATTGCTTCGTAGTAAATGTCCCAATACTCCGCACAATATTTTCTTCCTAGTTATTCATAGTTGCACGGAATCCTTCGGAAATTTGAGGTACATGTAACTCCTATATTGAAAATTAGGAATTTTCGTGTCCTGTCTAAAATGAGGGTTGTCACCAAAAAAAACCCAAACTAGAGGCATGGAAGTTAATTGTAATGTAGATAGCCACTAAAGATTATCTAAGTAATATTTTATGATTGAAAAAATGATAATACTTGAATTTCATAATGAATAATTGACATTTTGAGGCAACAAATTGGCTTTTACCGTGTACAGTCTAGGCAACGAGGGTAAACTTTGACAGGTATAGTGAAAACGCTGGTTATGCGTGTTTCCAATGAAACAAATTATTTGATTTATTGGAAAATGGTTTCTTTTGTTTATTATAAAATTTTATATTGCTATCTGCTAAATGGTATTCAGAATTTTCTTTGAAAGTGCCCAGCCAAGACTGGCTTGGGAAATTTTGCATTTTCGCTAGCTAAGTTGCTCTGACGGTAAGTGGTAAACATCAAAATAAAGAAAAGCCACTTAAAAGTCAGAGAAGACTCGGACTAGCCCCTAACCAACTCGGGGGCCCCCTAACTCGGCCCCTAATATTTATTAATGATCATGAACATGAACATATTATGAGTCTGCATGTTTTAAAAATAATGCATGTATCTATATCTATTATCTTCAGTGTTATATGTTATTTCAAGTTAGATCTTATACAGCCATCATATCATCATAATCGGATTTTTGATTAACACACAGGTACAGGGGCAACATCCACATGAGTGGGTCCCCCTTCCAGATAGCTGGCTTGCTGCATGCATGGCGGATCTCACACTAGATCTCCAGCCATGTAGGTGAATTCTGCGCATCGGCTAATCCTGCTCATTCAAATAGTTTTGAACAAAATTCAAAACCATTTCATTTTGGGACATCATTTTGAGATACTGATGGAAAGAGAATAAAAATCATTTTCAATAATGCAAATTCAAAATATTTGTAAAATGATTAGGAAAACTCGTGTTTATGTGAAAAATAACACAGGACTGTGTGAAAATCACAATTTTCAACAAGACTGTCGCAAGAAAATATGAACTTTTATTATTCACATTCATTAACTACTCAAATGTGTATTTGAAGAACCAGATCATAGTAGTATTATAAAATAAGGAAGGGATTTACTCCAGGTGCGCAGAATTAGCAGAAAATTTTCATGTCTCAAATACACAATGATAGCGACGTTTGAGGCCTACACTGACAACAAATTAAAACTAGAGATGAACAAAATGACGTCCAATTGGCTCTACATTGGCAAGGCTCTGAAGTGTGTCTAAAATGCATTTTATTTATTTTTCTGTAATGAGCTTAAATGTGCAGGATTGGCTGACAGCACTGTATGATAGTTAAATCCTAAAATACCTTTATAAAACATTCTTTTTGTGTCCATCAACCCATCCACTAGCTATGAAGTTATTACAAATTGGTATATTTTAAATATAATATGTATACTTATCAAGTTTCTTCAGTTTACTTTAAATATAATATGTATATTTTAAATATAATATGTATGCTTTAATTTTTATATCACAAGGTAGATCTTTTATAATTATTTCCACAAAATATACTTATTAAACATTCATTTATCCATCGATTCATCCACTCAGCTATCTTAACGCTTAGCACTATGGGTAAAATTTTCAGCAGACAACATTTTGAAATATTTTTCATATTTTTTCCAGAAAATAGGATTTGACACTTCATGTGAATGGAGGCAATTTGTAGGAACTATCAAAACCTGTTTTCTGGGAAAAATAAGAAAAATATGATCAATTGTCTGTTGAATTAGCCCAGAGGGTGGTAAAGGTTAATTGACCTTAATCAGTGGCCATTATCATTTATGATCAATTAAGTGTCCTGGAACAATTATCACACATGGCATAATATTGTTTTGGACTCATCATCACTCACTTCCAAATAAAAAATCCCTTATAGAAATGTAAGGTCTCTGGCTCTAAATTGCAGCTACAAAGCTGTAACTTGTGGCTCTGTAGCCGAAAATGCTAGCAGCTTTGGCATATTTCGTGTGCAAATTAGTTTTCTGGCTACAAGTTGTGGGTCTGTTCTGGCTACTAGTTGTGGCTTCGTTTTGGTTACTTGTTGTGGCTACCTTTTGGCTAGTAGTAGTGGCTGTATAGCAGCTTTAGCGTATTTCATATGCAAATTAGTTTTCTGGTGACAAGCTGACTAGTTATGGATCTGGGCTGGCCTCAAATTGTGGCTACTTTTGGCTACCTTTCAAATAGTTGTCTCTGAACATATATATTTTGAGTTGGGAAGACGGTAAAAGAAATAGCTAGTGTCATTGTTTTCCGCCAAAATATGGTTGGTCATGTGATCAGAGTCCACCTGACTAATTTCCATTCGGATTTACAGAGAATTACAGAACACAGGTAGCTATGAACTGACATGCTTGGAAATAGTTGATTAGTATAAAAATACAGGAACAACTATAGAAAATAATCATATATTAAGTGTCGCTACAGCGTCTAATTTATGTAAATTACAGCTCATAGTTGTTATTTAGGCTGGTGTTAGCTACTGGTCAGATTATGTGCAGTGCTCCACCAACACAATGGCCTTAAGGGCAAAGTCACAGACTTAGAAATAAACTATTTTTTTGAAGAAAAAAAATATATATGTATTGTGTAGGAGAGATTTTTTTTTATCTTACAGTACCATGTTGATAATAACCACCACAACTATTCAGGCTGTAGGAGACTTCATTAGCATATCATCAGATTTGATATCTGTTAACATCAAACCCTAATTCTGGCAAAAATAAGAAAAAAAAAACAACAACACATTTTATAATGTTACGCAGCATGTCAAATACTTTTTACATGACATACATGTAATTTGTCTGTTTATTTGCTTCAGAAAAATTCCTTAGTATGTCTAAAGAAGAGAAGAGAAAACTATACAAGAAGAAGCAGTTTGTTGTTCTCGATGAAATTGAAACTTGGCAACAACAGGCTCCACATATCCTCAGTAAAGCTGGTGTAAAATGTATGTATACTTCTCAAAGGGAGAATACTTTTAAATTGAAAAATTGCCTTCTTTCTCAAAGAGAGACCACTCCAGGAGCAAAAAACTGCTTCTTAAATAGACAAATGTTTATGAAAGGGGCTATAATTAAAGAAAGTCTAATGAGTACCCGTAGTGTATTTTTTATGGCAAAGGGGAGCAAATTCTTTTCTTAAAGTATAAGCCTCTCACCTAAGAGAAGGGAGGCGTATACTTTCAGGTCAGAGTGATCTTCCTTAGACATGGCAAATTAAAAGGTACATGTACCTTGATATATCGTTGTTGGGGAGTCAAAACATAACTCCATTTTTTGCCAAAATGACTTTTTGGCAATGCGGGAATACCTGCCATTCAGAGCACCTTCTCTCAAATTCTCGTACCTCTAGGCCAGTTAGAACCCCCTTAGACCTGAGTTACAAGCATTTTGACAATATTTTTGTTTAGTTTGTATAGTCTTTCTAATGAGATACAATGTCTTGATGCATTTTAAGCATTTAAATGTCGTAAGTCGAGAGAAAAATATATCAAACTGTATCAAAGTGATTTATCGAGAGACGGTATGAATTCTCATCTGTAAGATTAGAATAGCTATGGCTGTGAATTTGTATGTCACTAAATACATTACTGTCCAAATTTCGTCAATATTGGTCAAGTCTAGCAAAAACTATAAAGTTTTTTCTTTCCCCTGAAAAGTTAAGAAATCTGAAATACGACTATTTGATTCCTCACTGACGATATGTAAAATGTTCAGAGCAGATTTTGTATGAGTAAACCACTCAAAAATCTGAGTAAACCACTCATTACTCAAGATAAGCCACCTTTTTCAACTGAAAAGTGGTGAATTTTTATTTTTTAATGAAAACCTATGTTGTGGATACTCATTACAGGCTTTTGACTCGGCCCTCCTTTTCCTACTATTCCTACTTTTGCCCTGCTTTTTGGTTCTTGTTCCTACTTGTCCCTACTTTTTCTTAACCCTTATCCTGCTGAATAAATTAAGATGCCACACCCATTTCTAATTTTCAGCCAATCAGATTACTTGATCCAGATTGTTGATATAAATTCACATACTTAATGGCAAACAGTGCAGATCCAGATCAGTTGGCTTCTTGATCTGGATCTACACTGTTTGCAAAGGCAGGACATACCTAGCAGGACTAGGGTTAAAAGTGCCCTACTATCCCTATTTTTTTTGTAAAAAATGCTTCACTTTAGGGTTCACTATATGTTATTATTGACCTTGAACATGGATTACACAAAACATACATACATGTTTACCTGTATATCACACAAATGTACACGTATTGTATAGAGCTAAATATAGAACTTTTGAGCCATGTCGCAAGAAAAAAGCGTCTTGTGTAATTATTCTTTCTGTGCACATGCCTGGCCCCTTTGCTTGAGTTTACCCTTGGCCTACCACTTACATGAGCAAACAATATAGGTTCTGGTGAGACTGTGCAGAAGGGCAAGCTCCTTTGAACATTTGCTGTTTGCATATGCTGTAATAGCTCATTTCCCATGATGTGGCTCATATTTACGGTATTCCACCTAATTACCACACATGCCCTTATTAGCGCACAGTTGCCAGCCTTGGTGGCTAAGTTGAATGCCCATCAGACTGGTAATCAAGAGCTTGCGAGTTCCACCACCTCCGGGTCTGCAACATTCTTTCGTGGAGATTTGATCATGAAATATTTTCTACAGTCATTCTCTCCCTTCCGCTGATTCAAGAAGGGCAGTTGTCAGTTTCTGGCTAAAGAATGTGCACAATACTGGTAAACCACTTAGAGGACTAAGCCTGTCCAGTAAAAGTGTGGTATATATGTTGTTATTGACCTTGAACATGGATTACACACAACACTGTGCTTGACATGACCCTAATGGGTCGACTGGGCCATAAAACCTTAACACAAACAAAATTAGTGCACAGTCAAGCAATTCCCTAGTCTTCAGATTTTAGTCAGTTTTTGATTTTCATAGACTAGTCATTGCAATTCAAATGAGTACCCACAACATATGCTTTTATAAAGAAAATCAGACAAAAAAAATTGCATAAACATCATCGAATAAATCCTTTTCTGATCTTTTTTTAAGGGTATATCACATAGTAGGTAGATACATACTAGTATTTTACAAGTTTTCCCAGTAGTTTTGAAAAATCTAAGCACACAGTGTGGTAATTATGTCAGATACAGTAGTTGTATAACACTTCAATGGCTCAAACATCTTTGGGACCATTGAAATTTGTTCGAGACATGGGTAGTTTGAGCCACTGAGGATTAATGATAGCGCCAGGTCAGGAGGCAAATGGGGATAATTTAGGATTGTCTTTTCCAACTTTTATATAATAATGGTATGTTGTATGTACTCATTTGAATTGCCTCAATGAGGCAATTCTGATGAGTACACACAACATACATTTTCAGCATAAATTAAGAAAATATCCTTAAAATTTAGTTTTCTTGAGCTATCGGAAAAATGTCCTGTGGACTCAAAAACTAGATTGAGTCATCTACAATAAACGAGCCGTCCGTGTTCGAGCCATTGAGGTTACACTGTATTTTGTATTACATGGCTGAAAAGGGTCATTTTTTAAGAGACTTGAGGCTGCTGAAAACCTCTTTCATGAATTTTGTTTTCATGGAGAAATAACCCGGCAGGCACATGACGTAAATACAAGGTCGCCTCAACGTCGATGCAACGTCATGAACGTCGATGCAACGTCATGACGTTGCATCGACGTTGAGGCGACGTTATATTTACGTCATGTGCCCGCTGGGAAGAAAAGTATTTATCTGCATACTCCTGTTATTTGGAGCTCTGCTGTCTCTGTCAGATCACCACAAGCTGCAACCAGTCAAGGAGGTGAATGAAACTTTAAACAACAAGATCTCATTGTGGAAAGGGGACATCACTACAGTAGAAATTGATGCTATAGTGAATGCCGCAAACAACAGCTTGCTGGGTGGAGGTGGAGGTAAGCAAATCAAATCAATCAAAATCAAATTATTATTGGTCCAAATCCAACATCAGGACTGTCACCAAATATATATAACACAGTATATCTTGATACAGAACAAATACGATTTATACAAATTAGATTTTTTATAGGTCATTATTAATATGTAGGTACTCCTGAGGATAATCATCACGAAAACATGTTTATGTAATTTTGACCCCTGAAACCCCACTTTTATATTGAAAAAATGGGGTTTGCAGGGGTATACATTAGTTTTCTTATTTTGTGCTATAAAGCATAGATTGTGGGTACCCGTTAGAACTGTCTCGACGAGGAGGTTCTAAGAAGTAAGTACCCACAATCTCTGTTTTGAGCAAAAACAAAAGATTACATTTTTCATCTGAAACTTTTTGTGTTTTGCAGCCATAAAAAGTGCAATTATATTGAATGGGTTTGCTTTCATAATTTAAAATTTACCCATACAATTAATACGTCAAAATGAACTATTCAAATTAATAGTCAAAATGAACTATTTATGCTATAATATAATATTACATCATTATTGTCTGTCCTTATTTAGATTTTGAGGCAGACTTTCCCTCAAAAAAGGCTTGTCTAGACTGAAGAAATCTCCACAGAAAATCAATTGAAGCTTTGAGGTGGGAATTGTCTTAGAGGCATAGACACACAGTAAATGCCCAGATCAGTCAACAAAATAGCCCTGAATCATTTTGTAGTGTAGAATATTAATATCGTCATTGCCCAAGATTGCCACAATAGCCATACATAGCTCAAGATAAAGCACTTTTATATATATATATGTATATATGTATATATATATATATATATATATATATAACTGTTATTTTGTTATTTCTCCATGAAAACATACATTGTGGTACTCATTTGAAGCACATCAGTGATGGGCTTCTAATGATTACCCTCAATATATCATATGCTTTCATGGAGAAATAAGAAAAATAAATTCTTGAGTCCACCTCTTATAGAGCTACAGATGTTCAAAACATTAGAACCTCCAGAACCAAGAAAGCTTTTAGACTGTGTCTTGTATAGATCACCAACTTTGTTCTTATGATAATTATTGCATAAAAAGCAGTGTCGCACGTTATTAACAGCCATGCATTAACCTGCAAAAAGCCGTGTATTAACAAGGCAATTCACGCGCTGTTAATGCACGGCTACGCAACTTTCAGTATGATCATACCGGGGCCACAGATTTGCTGCCATTACGTGTACTGCCAGGCCCAAGAATGACCATAGTCCGTGTAAATTGCGTTCGCGAGGCATAGGTGAAAAGGCGAAACAAAATAGTGCAAGAAATAACACGAAATGTAGCAAATGTTTTCAGTTTTTATGCAATAATAGCGATCGAACATGGTTTTTCAATGCATTAACATTCGCCAGGTCCCCATGGAGGTGTTGAAAACTGTGGCCTCTGGCCTCGGTTTTCAACACCTCCCTCGGGACCTGGCATATGTTAATGCATGAAAAACCATGTTTGATCCCTATATTGTAGTTTGACCTTTGACCTTTTTACAGCAGACATTTTAAAATATTTGTCTTATTTTTCCCATAAAACAGATTTTGACATTACATGCAAATTGTCTCCTATGGAGACAATTTGCATGTAATGTCAAAACCTGTTTTCTGGGAAAAATAAAAAAAAATATCATCATTGCTTTTGGAAAAGAAATTGCAAAGCTTCAGCAACAATGCATCAGGTTCCACAATTAAACAGAATCTTTCCAAATTGCTAGAATTAGCAAGTGATGGAAATTGCAGCTTGCTTTTTGAGGAAATTAACTAGCATTTAGTAAGTTAGCAAGTGCTAAAATTGATCCCTGTATGCATTAGAAGTGCTTTACTGAGTACCCAAAACATATGTTTTTGTGGAGGAATAAGAAAAACACTTTGTGGTGCCCACTTCTATGATTTAGTGATTGTAAAGGTAATGGTTGTTTGTTCTATGATATAACAGTGGATGGAGCTATTCATTCATCAGCTGGTTACCGACTGAGAGAAGAGTGTAGTACTATTAGTCCTTGTGATACAGGAGATGCCAAAATAACAGCAGGTAAACAGTCACATTCAGAACAAAAATTGTTGTTATATTTATAAATTTTAAGTTTTTAAGTCTTTTGGGTGAGGCCAATACCGTAATACCTGTAAGTATTGGGATAGACAGGCCTGAAATAATGTAGACCTTGCAAATAGTGTAAACCTAGATCAAATCGGCAAAATACGGCGTCTGATCAGGGTCTACAATGTCCACACTCATCCAGAAGTTTTTATACATGTAAAAAGGTAGTGGAGTGGTATGGTTTGAAATTGTTTAGGGGAAATATTGTAAGGAGTTAGGTTGGCCCAATATTTAGGGTTAATATGGTAGATGGTGCACAAAGAGGGCCCCACCTGAGCAGTCATGTAGTCTTCTTAATCCTTGTCATGCTAAATAAAGATGCCCCGCTCACTTCTAATTTTGAACCAATTAAATTACTTGTTTCAGGTTCTTGATACAAACACATATATAATGACAAACAATGCGGATCCAGATCATTTGGCTTCTTCAGAAGTCAGTTGATCTGGATCTACACTGTTTGCAAAGTTGGGGCATATCCAGGTTCAGCAGGACTATGGTTAAGATCTTTGCAATATGTCTTCAAAGTCATTGCTTTAGACCGGCACAGTGGCTCAGTGGTAGAGTGTCCGCTTTGTGACCGGGAGGTTGCGGGTTCGATCCCAGGCCGGGTCATACCAAAGACTTTAAAAATGGTACTAGCTGCTCTTTCGCTTGGCGCTCAGCATTAAGAAAGTAGAGCTAGAACTGGTCAGCTCAGTGTCAGTATAATGTGACTGGGTGGAATATCATGTCAAAGTGTCTGGGGCGTGATATTTCAGTGAGGCAGCACTCTAAAAGTGAGCATTGAGCTCCCTGCCACATCCAGACACCGTTGCGATATGACTGAAAAAGGTTGAAAGCGACGTTAAGCCCAAATCAAACAAACAAACATTGCTTTAGATAAGATACCATATTTACTCGAAGTACAGTTGACTCTTGTTATCGCAACCTCGCTTATCTCGAATAACCGCTTGTCTTGAAGTGAAAATCTGGTCCCTGCCTTAACATGAAAATCTAACAACAGGTAAAAAAATATTGTGGAAAAGAGGAGAAATTGCTCTTCAGGAGCAATTTCTCCTCTTTTCCACAATATTTTCAATATATCTCTAACTTCAAGAGTCCAATAGCATAATTATACATTTGTATATTTGTTAAATGTGGTTATTCGAATTATTTTTTCCTCAATTCTGCAAATCTGATATGTTGAGGTACGCATATCTTGAAGTATTTCAGAGAGTCCCTTGGAATTCGAGATAATGAGAGTCGACTGTATTAGGACACCTTATCTACTTTCCTTACTTGTGCTAAAATTTGAAATAGTCCATTGTTCTACCTATTGATGTAATTAAAATATTGTATGTATGGCAGACATTGTAGACCTTGATCTGAAGCTGTGTATTGCGGCATCTGATCTGGGTATACACGGTTTGCATAATGCCTATCTGTCCCAATATTAGGGCTATTAGGGTACTTTTTTTTCCAACCAAAATTCCTGTATAACCAGCAAAGATTCAGATCAGCCTGTACATCCGCCCAGTATGGCTTTGGTTCTCGTTAATCTCGCTTTGAATAGCCTGGAGGCTATTGAAGGCACATGCCATCAGTGAAGACTGATCAGACTGCACAAATGTGCAGGCTGATCTGAGTCTTTGCTGGTCGGACAAGTCTTATTGTAGGTTTTGTCGTGTACTGGCAATTTTTTTTTAAATCAGTTTAGTTGTGTTTTAAAGATGATTCTACCATCTGCTGATTCAAGAAGGGCAATTGTCAGTTTCTGGCAAAAGAATGTGCACAAGTACTGGTTAACTGCTTAGAGGACTAAGCTTACCTAGTTAAAGTGTGGTTAGGTAAACTGATTGGCTTAGCTGCGCCATAAAACCTCAACTCAATCAAAAAAGATGATTTCTGAATTAACACATTTCTGTTGTTATGATCTTACACCAGAGTTCTGTTAGATGCACATTGGACTTATTTAGCATGAGTGCTGTAATTGTTTAAGTGTTTGCTTGGATAAATGTTTGCAATTTTATAATTTTAGACATTTTCACTGGTATTTAAATTCACAGATTAGTAAATTGGCCTTAATATTTCTATACAAAAATATACCATTCATATGTATGAAAGTTTGCAGATTTATGCTGACTGCAAAATTTGTGAACATTTGTACAATTACAGTATTTATTGCTTATTCTGGGATAACTTTTCTTATTTCTTCATAAAAACATATGTTGTGGGAACTCACTAGAAGCAACTTCCAAGGTGCTTCTAGTGAGTAGTCGCAACATACGTTTTTATAGCAAATTGGAGAATACCATCCCAGAATTATCAAATACACCACAACCTCTTTATAACACTATTGTTGGGGTCCGTAGCATGAACCGTGTTCGTTAAACACTTTGTTATATCCAAACAAAAATGTATAGATTATATTGAAAAATGACCATTTATGGTCATTTTTCAATATAATCTATACATTTTTGGGATCCATCTTTGAACAGTGTTATATCCAAAACTGTGTTATAACGAACTGTGTTATAAAGAGGTTGTAGTGTAGTACTCCCTACCTAACAACTGGAAGCAGATGAAATTTTGTTGCAGATATAATTCAGTTTTCATTATCAGCAATATCAGGATATTTAAGAATTAATTAAAAGAAGCAAAATGTTTAATACTTAATCAAAAGTACTGAGAGTTGATTTTTGATGTTCTGAGGTTGGAGAGCATTGTTCTGTGATATTCAGTATAGATCATACAGTGTTCTGTTTCCAGTTTAGTCACAATAGAATGACAGTTTCCTGAAATTGGGTTAAAATAAAGAGCAAAAGAAAACAATTGACCATGTAACAAAGATTTTGTATTGTATGCCTTATTGAGAAAAGAATGTTAATGTTTTTGTATATTTCTGCTGGAATCTCTCTTTCTTTTTCAGGTTATAATTTACCAGCCAAGTGTAAGTAGATATAGGATTCATAGTACACACAACACACTTTTCATTAGAGAAATGAGAAGAAATAAATGCCATAGAACCATGTTTAACTTGTTTAAAGTTTAACCCATTTTAGTCAGGAAAACCCGCGAAAAGGTAATTGGTAAACAGTGCAGACAAGATCAGATGCGAAGAATGTGGCATCTATTCGGGGTATGCACTATTTGCATTAAAATACAGAAATTTCTTTTAAACATAGAAGTAATAAAAACTAACCTAAACCAGACACTGTGCTGTTGGAAATGGACTGATACAAAGAGTTATGAAAGAGTCCACTCAACATAAATGGGTTAAACTATAAAAGGCGTAGCGGTAGATGTGATGGGTGTCCACGCAAGTATTTCAGAACATATATGTTGTGTAGTCATTAGGAGCACCTCCGCAAGATGCTGCAGAAGAATACCACAGCTTATTTTGATGGAGAAATAAGAAAAATGTGGCATTTTGGTATTTGTAACCTTTCATTTCATTAGATTTTTTATGAAACCTGCTGATATTAGAACAATTTGCTGTTTGATCAGTTAAAACAACTGACCAGATTGAACTTAATTAACACAGGTGTGTGATCTTTGTATGGAAATTTTCTGGTTTAAATTGCAGCATTTGATGTATGAACCATCCAAATAAGAATGCATACATGTATATCCAAGGGATTAATTTCAGAGGAAATTTTGAGAGATGTGTTTTTTTTTTGTTTTTTTTTTTGGCTTTTTTTCCAAAAAATGTCTTTGAAATTTGCTAAATGAGAGGTAAAATTTCATAGAAAAGTGTAATTTAGCTAAAGAGTTTACTAAAATTAGTCAATTTTTTGCTAGTTTCGGCTGAATGAGATATTTTCTCCCATGATATTCTGAGTCAGAAATACCCCTGATATCCTATGCATATGTATGTCAACCTGCACATTTATGTTTGACCAAAATCATTTGTAACATTAGGTAAGAGGCAGTATCAGGTGAAAAATGTTATGGGTACTCATTAGAAGTTCCTTGGCAAGGCACTTCTAATGAGTACCCACAACATATGTTTTCATGGAGAAGTAAGGAAAAGTGCCTTATCAAGAGCTATGATCATTGTTGGGCAGCTGCAGAGTACAAACTGGATGTTATAGATTATAAGAACAAATAGAGTCTGCTGTTTGCACATATTTTACCCTTTAACCCTTGTTCTGCTGAATAAATTAAGATGCCATGCCCACTTCTAATTTTCAGCCAATCAGACTACTTGATCTGGATTATTGATAAAAATTCACATACTTAATGGCAAACAGTGCAGATCCAAATCAGTTGGCTTCTTCAGAAGCCAACTGATCTGGATCTACACTGTTTGCAAAGGCAGGGTATATCTGGGCTCAGCAGGATAAGGGTTAAAGGTTCCATATTCCTCAAAAATAGACATTTTTTTATCAAAGCAAGGTTTAATAAATTGTTATATGGTATTAATATGATCATAAAATATGTCATGTGACAGTCCATAAGAATTCAATTAGTCTCGGGGTCGGGGGGGGGGGGGGGGGGGGGGGGGGGGGCGGGGGGGTTTGAACTGGACCAAAAATGAAATGATTTTTTATCATATCTCTGAATAAATTTTGCCAACATTAATTCAGAGGTACGATAAATAATCATTTCATTTTTGATCCTGTTCAAGAACGAGAGACTAACTATAATTTTATAGGCTGTCAGGTGCCACATTTGATGATTTTATTGTTTTTTAAAAAAACCATCTTGGATAATAAAATGTCCATTTTTATGCACCCCCCCCCCCACTAAAAAAGTGGCGGGGTATTATGTTATACCCTCTGAAATTTTGAGTGTCTGTCCGTCCGTCTGTCCGTCAGCGCCCCCACCATTCTTCTGCCCGCAACTCCTCCAACAGTTTTAGGCCAATCCTTTTCAAACTTTACAGGCGCTTTTAGGATGGTCTGAAGATATGCATATTGTTTTTTTCAGAATCCTGAAATTATTTTTTATTACATTTTTTGCATTTTTAATTTAGACTTTTTTCGAGCCCTAATACTACAGAAATGTATAGGGAGTATGTACCTTCTGCCCGCAACTCCTCCTACAGTTTTAGGCCAATCCTTTTTAAACTTTACAGGCGCTTTTATGATGGTCTGAAGATATGCATATTGTTTTTTCAGAATCCTGAAATTATTTTTTATCACATTTTTTGCATTTTTAACTTAGACTTTTTTCGAGCCCTAATACTACAGATATGTATAGGGAGTATGTACCTTCTGCCCGCAACTCTTCGTACAGTTTTAGGCCAATCCTTTTCAAACATTACAGGCACTTTTAGGATTGTCTGAAGATATGCATATTGTTTTTTCAGAATGCTGAAATTATTTTTTATCACAATTTTTGCATTTTTAACTTAGACTTTTTTCCAGCCCTAATACTACAGAAATGTATAGGGAGTATGTACCTTCTGCCCGCAACTCCTCATACAGTTTTAGGCCAATCCTTTTCAAACTTAGGCCAATCCTTTTCAAACTTTACAGGCACTTTTAGGATGGTCTGAAGATATGCATATTGTTTTTTCAGAATCCTGAAATTATTTTTTATTACATTTTTTGCATTTTTAACAGACTTTTTTGGAACCCTAATACTACAGAAATGTATAGGGAGTATGTACCTTGTACACGCAACTCCTCCTACATTTTCAGGCCGATCCTTTTGAAACTTTACACACCTTTTTAGGATGGTCTGAAGATATGCATATTGTTTTTTTTTTCAGAATCCTGAAATTATTTTTTATCACTTTTTATTGCATTTTTAACTTAGACTTTTTTGTGGTTTTTGTGTTTTTTTTTTTGTTTTTTTTTGAGTTATGAAATAACTGTTTATTGCTTCTCTTCATGTTTAACTTAGATTGTTTTCAAACCTTATACTACAGAAGTGCATAGGAAATTTGTCGCTGTGGCGGGGCATGGTGCATGGCTTGCAGTTTTATTGAAGAAAGTAGAGCCTTTAATAGGAATGGATATACTTTCAGTGGAGACAGCTTTATTAAAATTGTTTTGCCTTCTTTCTGATAGGGAGCCTACTTTAAATGAAAAGAATTTTGGAGCAAATTTTCCTTTTATGTGTATACTCTTTTTTCAGAAGGTTTTGATGTGCAGGAAAGGGAACAGGAAGTCACAAAATTGTTTCCCTTGTAAAAATGGCTAAAAATGTACCCAAGTGTATCAAGCTCAATGACAGTTTGGTTTTTTTTCAGAGAAAAGAAGTTTGGCATTTCGTTTGAATTGTGTGCCAGACATGATAGCTTGTCAAGTCATATTTACTCTAAAAGTTAAAAAAAAAAAAAAGCAGAGTATTGTCAGCTACAATTTTGCATACCAGCCTCGGTGGCTCAGTTGGATGTGCGTCCAACTGGAGACTAGTTTTCGCTTTTCCGTTCATCCGTTCGTTCGTACGTACATTCATTCGTATGTTCGTTCCTTCGTATGTTGGTTCGTTCGTCTTTCCGTCGCAGGGTCAAAGTTTTAGCGTTAAAGTTTATAAGACCTCATATTTTGAAGACCCTTTGATGGATTTCATTCATATTTGGCATGATGATAGATATAGGTCTAAAGATTTTATCAGCACCATCCCCACCCCGAGGGTGATCTTGGGGTCAAGGTCACTGACTTAGAATTTTCATAACAAAGTCAAAGTTTTTTGTGTTTAAGTTTATATAGCTATATCATCAAGACCCTTGAGGAATTTCATTTATATTTGACATGTTGGTAGATATCGGCCTAGAGTCTTATCCGCATGATCCCCACCCAGGGTGTGACCGAGGTCAAGATCACGAACTTAGAATTTTCATATAAAAGTAAAAAGTTTTGCGTTTAAGTTTATATAGCCATATCATCAAGACCTTTTGTTAAATTTCATTATCCCCTAATTGAAAGGTCGAGTGGATATAGCTATCAGCAAGGAATCTGTCCGTCTGTCCATCCATCCGTTGAAGCATTATTCGTTCATACTTTAATCTTTCCTTAGGGTCAAAGTTTATAGTTAAAGTTTATGACCTCATATTTTGAAGACACTTTGATGGATTTCATTCATATTTGGCATGATGGTAGATACATTTCTAAAGTTTTTATCAGCATCATCCCCACCCCGGGGGTGATCTTGGGGTCAAGGACTTAGAATTTTCATAAAAAAGTCAAAGTTTTTTGTGTTTAAGTTTATATAGCTATAACATCAAGACCCTTGAGGAATTTCATTTATATTTTACATGTTCGTAGATATTGGCCTAGAGTCTTACTCAGCATTATCCCCACCCAGGGTGTGACCGAGGTCAAGGTCACGGACTTAGAATTTTCATATAAAACTAAAAATGTTTGCATTTAAGTTTATACAGCCATATCATCATTCGTCAAGACATTTTGTTAAATTTTCTTTATCCCCTAACTGACAGGTTGAGCGGATGTAGTTATTAGCAAGGAATCTGTCCGTCTGTCCGTCCATCCGTTGAAGCATTATTCATTCATATTTTTATTTTTGTCTTAGGGTCAAAGTTTTTACGTTACAGTTTATAAGACCTTATATTATGAAGACCTTTTGATAGATTTCATTCATATTTGGCCTGATGGTAGATATAGAGCTTAAGTTTTTATCAGCACCAACCCTATCCCGGTGGATAACCTTGGGGTCAAGATCACAGAATTTTCATAAATAAGTCAAAATTTTTGTGTTTATGTTTATATAAGTATACCATTAAGACCCTTTGAAGAATTTCATTTATATTTTACATGTTGGTAGATATAGGTCTAGAGATTTACTCAGCATCATCCCCATCCCAGGGTATGACCTTGAGGTCAAGGTCACAGACTTGGAAATTTCATATAAAAGTAAAAAAAAAATTGCATCTAAGTTTATATAGCTATACCATCAAGACCTTTTGTTGAATTTCATTATCCTCCTACCGAGAGGTTTAGGAGATATATCTATCAGCATGGAAGCCATCCATCCATCAATCTGTCTGTCCATAACACATTATTGTGCACCACATAACTCCTAACTACCCTTTGAGCTATTTTCAGGAAACTGTCAGGTTGTAGAGGGCATTTGGTAGGGGTGTCAGGTACAAGAAAGACAACTCTGACTTGGTCCATGAGTTATCTCCCTTGTCTGCAGAATTGTAAAAATTTTGTGCGAACCATAACTTTAAAACACGTTAAGATATTTTCATGATACTTCACCAGTATGTAGAGGACATTGAGTAGGCATATCACATTCAAGAATGACAGTCTAACTGTCTTCATTCTGCAGTTTTCTCCCTTGGTTATTTAAATCTTGTGCAGGCAATAACTCTAAAAATTCTTTAAGATATTTTTGTGATACTTTACTGATATGTAGAGGACATTGAGTAGGCATGTCACCTTAAAATTTACATTAAAATTTATATAGCTATATTATGAAGACCCTTTCATTGGTTTCATTAATGTTAAGCATGATGGTATATATAGGTCTAAAGTTTTTCTTGGCACCATCCCCAAGCTGGGGCATGGCTTTTAAGTGAAGCTCACAGACTTTTCATACAAATGTCATTTTTGCTTATATTATAAAGACTGATTGAATTCACTGGTATATGGTGATAGTTATAGGGCTAAAGTTTTATTTAGCTCAACCCCTGTACATGTGCCTGACCTTTGAGGTCAAGGGCTTCATATTATGTGTGATTGAATTTTTCCAATGCTATAACATGTAGCATACACTTGCCATCTCCAGAGTCAAAGCTACATACTTTGTGCTCTTTAAAAATTGGCAGTAGCGCTGGTCGGGGGTATACGTGCCCCACTGGGCACTTTGTCTAGTGAAATATTGTTAGGGTCTTTCTTTCCCTTCCACTGATTCAAGAAGGGCATTTGTCAGTTTTTGCCGAAAGAATGTGCACAATACTGATTAACCACTAAGAGGACTAAGCCTGCCCAGTAAATGTGTGGTTAGGTAAACTGATCCCGCTCAACATGACCCCATTGGGTTGACTGGGCCGTAAAACCTTAACACAAACAAACAATTTTGCATGCCACTTTTAGAGTTCTGACCCTTCAGTTGTTAGTCCATTCCTTCATCCATTCATCGCTTTTAGCATACAGTGACCAATGGTTAGAGAAAGGATCTTGAAATATTATATATGGAATAAGGATGGAAAAAAGTGGACCCATTTTTTTTTTTTTTTTTCTTTTATCAGATTTGTAGTTCTGGAGTTATGCTCCTTTTTCAACATTGTTAGCTTAAAGAACATAAGGAAATCTTGTGTGCAAGATGTCTTGAAAATTGTTTGAGCTAGGACCTTGTAATGAGCTACTAGGGATGATGGGTAGGCCACCTGATTAACTTTTGAAAAAAATCACATTGTTTTTTTTTTTTTTCAGAGATTTGCCCTACATGTATTTTGTATCCACAAGGGTATAGTTGGGAACATGTTTTATGAAGACGTTTCTAGTTTTCTAATATACCCTAAATGTCCTAAAATGTCGAACACTTTTATTCCATACTTTTTTTTTGCCTTTCTTTTTATGCAGTTGTTTCTTAAAATGCTTAGTGGAATGGCAAACAGTATAGACCCTGATCAGACCTCCTTCAGGAGCAGTCTGATCTGGGTCTGCACTGTTTGCATATTCCATTTTGTCAGACACTTTGGTGTACGGAATTTTAAGACATTTACCGTACTTCACACAACTGATTTTGTCATTTTATTTCAGATATAATACATACTGTTGGGCCTATTGGTGTTAATCCTGGGAAGTTATCATCTTGCTATCAAAAGAGTTTGGAGATAGTCAAAAAAGAGAAGCTGAGGACAGTGGTAATTTTCACCTTTCCAGAATTGCCTATGCTTTGCTGAGGAAAAATGTCAGCAGAAGAAGTTCTAAAATATTTTTTTCTTATTTTCTCAAATAATAGGGGTTGAAAGTTTATGCAAATTATCTCCTATGGAGACAATTTTGTATGAACTGTCATATGTAAATAGAAAAAATATTGTCAATTTGTCATCTACTTGTTTTTTGAGAGAGAGCTATCAAGGTTGAAATGAATTTGAACCAAATAGTTGTTTTTTTTTTATTATTTTTAATACCATATTACACCAACCATACATCCAGATAAGAGGAATATCTGGATTATTATTATTTTTTTTTTTATTTCTCCATGAAAGTAGACATCATAGGGTATTCATTAAATGTGCCTTGACAGGATATTTTCAATGAGTACCTGTATCGTGTTTTCATGGAGAAATAAGAAAAATCTCAATAGTTTTGGTTTGAAAATGCACCTTAGCTAAAGCTATCTGAAACGCTATGTTTAATAGGAAAGATGTCCTTGAATTTGCATACAAAAGTAGTTCAGTTTATGGTATTTATCCTAAGTATTTGGAAGATATGCCTGAATGATTTTTTGACTCATCAAGAGAAGCATCTGGATGGCAGTGGCTATCACTCCCAACTTTGGATCACGGGGTCCCGGATTCGATCCCGCTGAAGACTGAATTCAGCTTCATTGCATAGAGCCTTTTTTTATCACCTTCCATTGTCTCAATATGACTTTTATATGTTGAAAGGGATATAAAACACCAAACTATAAATATTTTTCAGAACAATATTTTAACTGTATTTTTGTATATAGCTTCCTCTATGGACATTTATTGATTTTAATTTAAACAATGCATGTTTCCGAAAATATAGAAGATTTTATTGAACAGTTTATAATATTTAGAACCTCATAAAATATTCAAAATAGTGGCATCCTAGACAACGGTTTTAGAATCCTAATCCATTGTATTCTGGAGACCCCTAAAAGGGTAATTGGCAAACAGTACAGATCCTGGTCAGACACTGCAGACTGGGGCATCTGATCAGGGTCTCCACGGTTTGCAAAAATTCAACCATTTTTCTGTAAGAATATCTAAATCACATAGCCTGTAATACCTAAAATAAAAAATAGAATCTTCCAATATATAGTGTGGTAGTGTTCTTTCAGTCTACAATGGGTTAAAATGTCAATGACATTCTTAGTTTTATCCAAATTTACACAAGATTGCACGGTTTGTCAGCATTGTGCATCTTAGATACATTCTTTACCATTGTTGTCTTTTCCTTTAACCATTTTTCTGTAAGAATATCTAAATCACATAGCCTGTAATACCTAAAATAAAAAATAGAATCTTCCAATATATAGTGTGGTAGTGTTCATTCAGTCTACAATGGGTTAAAATGTCAATGACATTCTTAGTTTTATCCAAATTTACACAAGATTGCACGGTTTGTCAACATTGTGCATCTTAGATACATTCTTTACCATTGTTGTCTTTTCCTTTTTTATGGAATTCAGATCGTTTTCCAAAATCTCTGTCATATGGAATGTTTGTCATTTCAAAAAGGTCCCCATTATGAAATGATTCTGAGGCGAATATTGCTTTCTTTATTGCAGGCGTTCCCATGTATCTCTACTGGAATATATGGTAAGTACTTATAACAGTATATGTATTGTCACAACATGGCTGCAGAGATCCAGCCTAGGTGGCTCAGTTGGATGTGCCTCCAACTGGTGATCAGGAGGTCGGGGGTTCTACCCATGCCAGATAAGCAACATTCTTTCGTGGAGATAGATCATGAAATATTTTCTACGGTCATTCTCTCCCTGATTCAAGAAGGGCAGTTGTCAGTTTCTGTAGAAAGAATGCGCACAATACTGGTTAACAGCTTAGAGGACTTAGCCTGCCCAGTAAAAGTATGGATAGGTAAACTGATCATGCTCAACATGATCCGTTTGTGTGTTGACAAGGTTCTAAAACCTCAACACAATTGAAATACTTTTTTATATTTCATGGAGAGGCGACAAAACATCGGTTCTGGTTACTTATTAGAAGCGACTAATGTGTGCCCATAATCTACGTTTTTGTGAGAAATAAGACCAATATCAGTATTTTCTGGTTGTTCAGGGTTGAAAAACATGCCTTATTGAGAGCTATGCGAGAAAATGGTAATTGTGGTAGTAAATTAGGATGTTTAGCCAGCCTCAGTGGCTCATTTAGATGCGCATCCAACTAGTGATCAGGAGGTTGTGGGTTCGACCTCTGCTGGGCCAACAATATTCTTTCATAAGGATTTGATCATGAAATATTTTCTACGGCCAGTCTCTCCTTTCCTCTGTTTCAAGAAGGACAGTGTTATCAGTTTCTGGCGAAAGAATGTGCACAATCCTGAAGATCCACTTAGTGGACTGAGCCACCAGTAAAAGTATAGTTATGTAAACTGACCACGCTCAACATGACACCATTGGGTTGACTGGGCCGTAAAACCTCAACTCAAACAAATACACCAGAACATGTCTGGGCTCAGTTGTTCAAAACTTAACCAAGTTGTTAGCTAATATGATGTTAAAATTTCTGTCTTGAAATATGGCAAATACATTGATATTTTAACTTCGTAATACATTAACCTATAGATAATGTGCTATTCTATTCTGTTATTCACCCCCTCCACAGAAAAAACGACCTTTCAGTCGTTATAAAGTCTTAATTCAGAAGGTCCCTTTAACAGTTACCTGTATGACGTAGTTCCTCCCGCTCAAATGATCACGTGTCAGTTTCTTTTCTGTGGACTTTGAATGTTCAAGGATTATTATTCTGTGTTAGAAAAAATGGATTAAAATTATTCTACACGGTTAAAATTTTTATATCCTTGACTTTCTCTGGTTCTATATTCACTCCTTCTACTATCTATGTACTTATTTTCGAAATATCGATCTTAGATTTCTTGTTTTCTCAATGTTAAATTTCTTCCTTTGTTTCCGCGTCAGTCGATGCATTTCGCCCGCGGCAACTGTGGCCATTTAAAAGCTAAATGGGATACACATTTATCTTGTCTAACTTGTAATTCTTGCACACGTATCTCTCCGTGTTATATTTGTAGTTCCTGGACAGAAAAAGTTTGGAACCTAGCAGAAAGAAGACGCCTTCATGCTACTAGAAAATCAGTTATGACGCAGAAGAGAAAACAGAAGAAATCAAAGAAATCCAAGAAGTCCCAGTCAGACATGTCTGACAACGGGACAGTTGATGGGAGCACCGCCCCTCATAGCTTTACTGCTCGGGGCAGGACCCATCAAGGTGGCAGCCTGGCGGACTTAGAGTCTGACTGGGCACTAAGCCCACCAGTCACCAGTCACCAGTCACCAGTCAACCAGTCAACCAGTCACCAGTCACCAGTCAACCAGTCACCAGTCATCCAGTCACTGGGCAACTTATCTCCGTTCATCCAGTCGCCAGTCAACCAGTCACCAGTCAACCAGGCACCAGTCAACTAGGCTCCAGTCAACCAGGCATGGGTTTACAGTCATTCCCGTATGACCTACAAACACAAATTCCGCCTGGTTATATTCCTATAAATGTGCCTGTACAAAGCTACGCTCCGTCCATAAGTAGCCATATTTCACAGGGTAGTGTCCACAGACTATCCAATGTCTTTATTCCTGGTTACGAACGTTCTAATAGACTAGAACTTCCTAATCCAGCTTCTTCCTCTAGACAGATTATTCCACTTGAACCTGATTTTTCGCAGGTCTCAGATCCGAGTGTAATGATTGAGCCTCCAAATTCAAATGATTTATCTATCTCCAGACCTTCAAGGAAGGATCAGTCTAAAAGAGAGCATAAATCTAAAAAGAGAAGAAGACATCGATCGTCCTCTTCTTCTATCTCTACTTCCAGATCAGACTCTTTGAGTTCTTCTCGGCGAAAGAAAAATTCAAAGAGATCTAAGCACTCTCATAAAAAGAGAAGAAGACGATCGATGACGCCTTCTTCTTCATCAAATTCCTCCCAATCTCAACTTGACATTGGTAGATATACAAGGGCTCATAAATCTCCCCAGGTTGTTCAAACGCCAACTCCAATACAACCTGAGGAGACTAATTTTAGTCAAATCACAAATCAACCTATTAATTACGATCAGATTCAGCCAAATCTCACTCAACAGAATAAGGAGTCAGATTCGGAAACTGAATCCGAAGTCTGGTCATTTGATCGTGCGATTAACGAGGTCTTCCGGCTTCTTCCTCCTGAGTTATGCCCCAAAACTCAGCAGGATCAAGCTCCATTAAAACCTCTCTCTGGGATCGAACAATTAATGGAGTCTCGTTCCACTCCATTACTTGTCCTCCCACAATCCAAATTAGTACAAAATACAACAAAATATATTCAAAATAGACTAGAATCGGACAAATGTTCAAGAGATTGGATTTGTCCGCAAAGCTTGGTTTCGGCTCTTGCTCCGACTAAATTCTACAAGAGCCAAAACCAATATTTGCCAACTGATAATATCCCTCAATTAGAAGCGGATGCGTCGCTCCTAGACATTTCTAATAAAGGAAGAGCTTCTATTCCGCTCAAGAATCTAGAAGCATGGGAAAGGAAGGCTAGAAAACTAGTCGCTATTAATTCTCATGCTGATCTATTTTCTTCAGCTGCCTTCCTTTCATTACAACAGGAATCGATGTCGGTTGCGGCCCTTTTCAGACTTCTGGAGGCCGTAGCCAAATCGATTAAACATGCTACTGCCATGTCTACACTTTTAACTACTGAATTATTCCAAGCTAGGAGGGACGCAGCCCTAGCTTCGTCTAAACTACTACTCGACAATTCCACATACGAGTTAAGGAACGCTCCTATTAACTCAAAATCCTTATTTGACGGCAGGATAAAAGAAATAGCTAAATCAAACTTCGAAGCTCAACAGCAAAGGTTTCTAGCTTCTACATCCATTCAGTCACAATCTCATTCTTATAAGCCTCCTTCGCAGAGCAGAGCTTTCAAGATACCTAAATATCCTGCTAAACAAACAACATCCAGACCTGAACCTACGCAGTCGTATAGGTCCAAAAATATTCCTCAAAGCTCATCTTCTCACATTAAGAAAGATAATATCAAGAGGACTGGTAACATCCGTCAGTTCCCCTCCTCTAAACCTGCCTCTTCCTCCGCAAGATTATGAAGGCCCGCCCTTTCCACTGCCTGCTCTTCCGCTCGCGGACATTCCAGTGGGAGGACGATTGGCCCATTTTGCGGAAAAATGGGAGGAAATAACAGACAACAAATGGGTCCTCTCTATCGTACGAAACGGATTCAGGATACCATTCATCAAAATTCCTCCTTTGTCATCTGTTCCGATCAGAATGAGTCAATCCTCCTCCCCGTTTCTCAGAGAAGAGATCGAAAGTCTTCTCAACAAACGGGCAGTGGAAAGGGTACAGAATCCGGAAACTCCCGGCTTTTATTCCCGGATATTCCTTGTGCCAAAAAAGAACGGAAAGTTTCGTTTAATATTAGACCTGTCTTTATTAAACCGTTACATAGAGAAACAAGCATTCAAAATGGAGACAGTCAAATCGGTAAGACAAGCGATGAGACTCAACGATTGGGCTGTCTCCATAGATTTAACAGATGCATATCTACATGTGCCGATACATCGTCAATCCAGGAAGTATCTTCGTTTCGTACACGAAGATCAAGTATATCACTTTTCGGCCCTACCGTTCGGAATGTCCCTAAGTCTGTTAATTTTCTCGAAACTGATGGACGTTATTGCAGCTTTTCTACGCCAACGTGCCATATCAGTTTTTCCATACCTAGACGATTGGCTGATAAAAAATCTGATTCACAACCGTCTGATTACTCAGACAAAGATTTGCATTCAAACTATTCAAAGCCTAGGTTTTCTGCCAAATCTCAAGAAGTCAGACCTCTTTCCTGCTCAGAAATTCACCTTCATAGGTATGGAATTTCTGACGCAACAAAATTTAGTCAGGGTTCCAGCGGATCGTGTACAGAACCTAATTCTAACAATCAAGAAAATAATGTCAGCAAAACATGTATCGGCACGAACTTTCCTTTCTCTTTTGGGCAAACTCAGTGCTGCAGCAGACCTTGTTCTCCTGGGCAGACTGCACTTACGTCCTCTTCAGATGTGCCTGCTGTCAGTCTGGAAACCTCATATTCTTCCTCTCGATCACCCGATCTCGATAAACGGCATGATTCGATCTCACTTACAATGGTGGATAAACCCCATTCGATTCGAGACAGGGACTTCAATCCATCCTCCAGACCCCAAATTCTTCCTTTATACGGATGCCAGTCATTACGGATGGGGAGCTCATTTAGAGCCGACAACACTGTCCTTTCATGGTCGCTGGACAGAAAACCAATCCCAGCTCCATATCAATATGTTAGAAATGATGGCCATACGATTAGCACTGAAACAAGCCAAAACATTTATTCACCATTCTTGCATCATGATATCCACAGACAACACAACGGTGGTCTCATATATCAACAAACAGGGTGGCACTCATTCCCCCAATCTTTGCGTAGAAGTTTGGAAAATACTCAATTGGTGCCTGGAACAAGACATAGTTATCAGAGTACGTCACATCCCAGGCAAATTCAACATTCTTGCAGACCGCCTCTCAAGACTAGACAAACCTATCAAGACAGAATGGGCTCTGGAGCAAACAGTTGCGAATTCAGTATTCCAGATGCTCAACTTCCCAAATGTGGATCTGTTTGCGACAAGATTCAACCACAGACTCCCATTATATGTCTCTCCAGTACAAGACTACAAAGCACTAGCGATAGATGCCCTGTCCATGGACTGGAATCATCTTCATGCATATGCTTTTCCTCCTTTTATTCTGATACCTGCTGTTCTAGAGAAAATCCGACAACATCAGCGCAGAATAGTTCTCATAGCTCCGTTCTGGCCACAGCAACAGTGGTTCTCAGAACTTCTTCTTCTATTAGTGTCAGCTCCGATTCGTCTGCCACTAATTCCAAGACTACTGACTCAATCCAAAGGAAGATTTGTACATCAAAACCTCCCAATTCTCAACCTTCACGCTTGGGAGTTATCAAACAATCAATCAGAGATAAGAAATTTTCACAAAACGTTGCAGATTTTGTCTCCAGATCAAGAAGAGCATCTACACAAAAAGTCTACGATGCAAAATGGACCATCTTCTCTAATTGGTGTCATACAAAAAAGGTTAATCTGATCTCGGCCCCTATTACAGTTATAGCCGATTTCTTAATCTTTCTTTTTTCGGAAAAGAAATGTCAGATTAGTACTATTAAAGGTTATAGATCTATGATCTCTAACACTTTAAAATTCAAAACTGGTAATAGAATCGGATCTAATCCAGTTTTATCTGAACTTATCAGATCCTTTGAACTTCAACGACCAGTACAAAGATCTCTTACACCTAAATGGGACTTATCATGGGTTTTAGTATGTCTACAAAAACCACCTTTTGAACCTCTTGATAAGGCTTCTAAATTTCACGTTACTATTAAGACAGCCTTTCTCTTAGCTCTTGCCACTGCTAAAAGGTGTAGTGAAATACATGCTCTAGCTATGGATTCACAACATTTAAGATTTAATCAATCTGATGGTTCAGTTTCCTTGATTCTTAAATCTGGTTTTTTAGCAAAAAACCAGCTTCCTTCTGTTAAACCAGATCCTATTGTTGTTCCTAGTCTTGCTCG
Organism: Anodontia alba; assembly: GCA_964016985.1. Lineage (NCBI taxonomy): Eukaryota > Metazoa > Mollusca > Bivalvia > Lucinida > Lucinidae > Anodontia > Anodontia alba. Next base: position 31,653,154 of record OZ024823.1, on the reverse strand, counting down.
AATATGTAAATGGGAACATACTGACAGACTTCTTTGCCCCGTTAGGGCTCTGAAATTCTATCTCAAAATGACTAGCTCTTATCGCCAAAATAGAACTAGACTTTTTCTTCCTATTAAAGGCAATAAGGATATCTCTAAAGATACTATCTCGAGATGGATATCTTACACTGTTAAACTTGCCTATAGGAAACTCACTAAACGAGATATCTCTTTCCTTAAAATCAAAGCTCATGAAGTTAGAGCTCTTTCCTCTTCTTGGGCTTTCTTCGACAAAGTTCCTCTCAATGATATACTTCAAGCAGCGGTTTGGAATAGTTCATCAACTTTTGCCAAATTCTATCTCAGAGACATGTCTCAACAAGCACAGAATCTCCAAAGTTTGGGCCCCATTGTAGTGGCCCAAAAAGTGGTGGGGGGCCAACAGCAATCAGCTATGGATGTGTAGACAACGTCAACAGCCCCCCTAGACCTGATGCTATACTAGAGAGGTACTAATTATATCTTTATTATATATATATGTTAACCCTGGATTACTTTATCCTTGGTTAAAGGATCTTATTATTGCCTTAAGCACTAATTATGTCCTCATTATATATATATAAAAAATAAATCCTTTTATTAAGCCTTAATTCAGAAGTTGGGACTAACTTATTAGGAGAAATCCTCCCTCCTATTCTACAAATTCTAGCACATTATCTATAGGTTAATGTATTACAAAGTTAAAATGAAGTTTTTTAAAAGTAAAACATATTTTAACGAGTAATACTTAACCTATAGATAAGTATTTATCGTCCCACCTCCCTTCCCTCGCTCCTTTCTCCTAATTGTGTATTGTTTTACACATAAAAGAAACTGACACGTGATCATTTGAGCGGGAGGAACTACGTCATACAGGTAACTGTTAAAGGGACCTTCTGAATTAAGACTTTATAACGACTGAAAGGTCGCTTTTTCTGTGGAGGGGGTGAATAACAGAATAGAATAGCACATTATCTATAGGTTAAGTATTACTCGTTAAAATATGTTTTACTTTTAAAAAACTTCATTTTTTGCTGAGAATATGTGAGTAGCTTTTGCATTGTACTCACATTTTTTGAGCAAAAATATCAATGTATTTGAAAATACCTTAGCTACAACAGTTAATGAGTTTATCATTAAAAAGCTTGATAAGCTAACAATGCTTTGAACAACTGGGCTCTGGTTACTACTTACTTGAACCATGTTGCGGAGGCAATTCAAATAAAAACGTATAAGACACATTTACCTAAAAATATTTGGGCAGATAAGTGTTAAATCAGTATCTACTTGAGTATGAGCCAGTGCATGACAAAACCTACAACAAGACCTGTGTAACCAGCAAAGACTCAGATCAGCCTGTACAGCCATCCAATTTGGCAAGGGTTCTCGTTTATCCCTCTTTGGATAGCCCAGAGGCTGTAACAGGCACATGCAATCAGTGATGACTCTGACCAGACTATGCTGATGCGCAGGCTGATCTAAGTCTTTGCTGGTTGCACAAGTCTTATTGTAGGTTTTATCCTGCGCATGCTCATATATAAATACCAATGATATTCACAAGCATTTAATGTGGGGATTTAATGTTTTGTTGTTGTTGGGCAACAAAAAAAATGTTATGGAGGCTCATTGAAATTGCATTAATTGGGAGGGCAACCTAAATGAGTACCCACAAGTTCGCTAGAGAAGTGAGAAAAAATATCATAGCTCTAGATAAGGCACATTTTTCAACCAACAAGTATTGATAATTTTCTTATTTTCCACAAAAACATATTGAGGGCCTCGGTTGCTCAGTTGTATGTGCATCCAACGTGATCAGGGCCCAGTTGTTCAAAGCATCGTTAGCTTAACGAGCTTGTTAAGGGTCATTTCGTTAACTGTTTTAGCAGATTCAGTATACAATATTCTGATATTTTTTGCTGGAAAAATGTGAGTAGCTTTTGCACTGCAAAAGCTACTCACATTTTTTCACCAAAAAATTTCCGCATATTTGCGCATCACTCGATGTAAATTGTAACGAATCATTAACCAACGACATCCTTAGCTTTGAACAACTGGGCCCAGGAGGTCAAGTGATCAATCCCTGCCCGGTCCAGCAATATTCTTTTGTGGAAATTAATCATGAAATATTTTCTATGATCATTCTCCCTCTTCCACTTATTCAAGAAAGGGCTGTTGTTAGTTTCTGATGAAAGGATGTGCATAAGTAGTAGTTAACCGCTTAGAAGACTGAGTCTGCCCAGGAAAAAGTGTGGTTAGGTAAACTGGCTGCTCTCGACATGACCCTCATGGGTTGATTTGATTGTAATCCACAACACAAACAAACAAACAAAAACATATGTTTTGGGTACTCAGAAGTCCTCTCTGGAGAGATATGAAACATTTTGTGGAATGCCCCTGTTATTTGAAACTACAGAATGTCAATAATTATTTTGTTGAAAAAGTATCTTATCTGGACCTGTGCACATTCTAATTCGATTTTTTTTCCTACAGTTTCGTAGGAAGTATTGGAGCAACTTGTAGATAAAAAAAAGCTAAAATCGTAAGATGGCCCCCACAACCGACAACTTGAAAATCATTTGGGAATTTCCTCTGCTGAACTCAAAGGCCAATTGACTTAAAACTTGTTAGGAAGTATTGAGGCTACTTGTAGATCAAAAATAGCTAAAATTCATTCTGAATGGAAATCCAGCATGGCAGTCATAGCCACCATTTTGAACATCTGTTTTGAATTTCTTCTGAACCAAAAGCCATTTTACTCGTAATTCGATAGGGAGCATCAGGGTGACATGTAGATCAGAACTAGGCTAGCTAAAACCGTTCCAACTGGAAATCCAAGATGGCCACTGTGGCTGCTATATTGAAAATCTGTTAATCTATATATAATTTAGAAATTCCTCCTTAACCAAAGAAAGGCTAATTAACTCTAAATTTTCATGGGAAGTATCGAGGTGACTTGTAGATCAAAAATAGCTAATATAGTTCAGACTGGAATTCCAAGATTGTTGTCATGGGCCCCATCTTGAAAATGTATTTTGAACTTCTTCTCCTGATTGGAAAGGCCATTTGACTCAAAACTTGGTAGGAATGATTATCAGGGCCAGTTGTTCAAAGCGTCGTTAGCTTAACAAGCTCGTTTAGGGTCATTTCGTTAACTGTTTTAGCAGATTCAGTATACAATATTTTAATATTTTTTGCTGAAAAATGTGAGTAGCTTGCAAAAGCCATCCAAAGCTACTCACATTTTTCTTGCAAAAGCTACTCACATTTTTCAGCAAAAAAATTCAGCATATTTGCATATCACTCAATGTAAATTTTAATGAATCGCTAACTAACGATGTCGTTAGCTTTGAACAAATGGGCCCTGAGCTAAAATCATTTTAATAAAAAGTCAAAGAGGGCTACCACAGCCACCAACTTGAAAATCTATTTTGAACTTCTTTTGAACCAAAAGGCCAACTGACTCGAAACATTCATTTGAAGTATCGGGGTGACTTGTAGATGAAAAATAGCTAAAACCATTCTAATTGGAAATCCAAGATGGCAGCTATCTTAAATCTAGTTTAAACTTCTGAATGGAAAGGCCAACTGACTCAAAAACTAAAAACTTGGTAGGAAGTATAGGAGTGACTTGTAGATTAAAATAGCTAAAATCATTCCAGTTGGAAATGGAAATGGCCACCATCGGAAATCTAAGATGCCATCTTGAAAATTGGTTTTCGACTTCTGAACCAAAAGGCCAATTGATTTGAAACTACATTGGTTAAATTGAGGTGTTCAGCCCTGGGATAGAAAATGGCCCAGCCCCAGGGGTCACTTGTCTGCTACACAGGTGAGCAATGCAGGGCAATCTTGGCCCTTTTGTTCATTATTTGTCAGAGAAAACAATACTTGGCATTTCATGTGAGTTGTTATTCACATGTAATATCTATCCTTAAGTTCTCTGGAAAAAAGAGTAAAAAAAAATAAAAAAAAAAAACAACAAAAAAAACAGAATTGTGTTTGCTGCAGTAGTGATAAGCACTTTAACCCTTAAAGCGCCAAGAAAACCTGCATCTGAAAATGTTGTCTGTTTATGTCGTCTGCTGAATATTCTTGCAAACTTTTCAAACCTATTTTTGCATACAGGCAAACAGTGTGGACCCAGATCAGACTGCTCCTAAAGGAGCAGTCTGATCTGGGTCCACACTGTTTGCAGAAGTGACTTTTAAAGTAACCAGCAGAAGACAAAGCAGACGACAACAGTTGTGATTTGCGCTTTAAGGGTTAAGAGTTAAAATACTTGGTTTCATTTTTTATATAGGCTATGATATAGAGAAAGCGACACCAGTAGTATTGACGACTGTGAAGAATTGGTTGATAGAAAATCATGAACATGTAAGTATGATATGCAGCCTAACTGTGCACTGAGGTTTTTTCAAAATTACATCACGAAAACATGCCTATATACTTGTGACCCCTGTAAACCCCACTTTTATATAGTAAAACTGGGGTTTACAGGGGTATACATTATTTTTTCTAATTTCTACTCAAAACATAGATTCTGGGTACTCGTTAGAACCGCCTTAGCGAGGCAGTTCTAATGAGTACCCACAATCTATGTTTTGAGCAGAAACGTGAAAAATATCAGAATTTTTTTATCTGAAAGTTTTCATTTTTTGGTGGTAAAAAAATTCAGTATATTTGAATAGGCATGTTTTCGTAATGCTGTAAAAAAACATGTAGTAAGGTATCCACCAATTAAAAATAAGGGCTTACTTAAAAGAAAGATCAGTGCTGAACTTTGAGAGAGGAATATTTAAGGAGAACATATAAACTACTACACTTCCCAGGAATATTCTTCGCATTTCACCCTGGCCATTCTAATGAGTACCCACGTTTTCACAGAAGAATTAAATCAACATTTATTTTTGGGTAACCTTAAATTATTTTCCCTCCCATCTGAAAAAGTGTCTACCCTATCATCAGAAAGAGGGAGCAAATTCTTTCCTTATAGAGTAGATCCCTTTTCAGAAGGCACTTGATGTGCAGTAAAGCAATCCAGAAGTCACATCCATAAGTTGTCTCCCTTAGCGGAAATGGCAGAAAATCTACCATTTGTATTCAGTCACCATAATCATCAGGAAAACGACTATGTAATTTTGACCCAATTAAACCCCAATTTTATACGGCAAAACTGGGGTATACAGGGGTATACATTATTTCTCTTATTTTGCTAAAAAAACATAGATGGTGGGTACTTGTTAGAACTGCCTCAATGAGGCAGTTCTATGAGTGCCCACAATCTATGAGGCAGTTCTAACAAGTACCCAGAATCTATGTTTTTAGCAGAAATATGAAAAATATCGAATTTTTTTATCTGAAAATTTTCAGTTTTGGAAATGAAATTTTCTATATATTTGAATAGGTGTGTTTTCGTAATGGATGCTTGTGTAATACTTTTCCTGATTTTCTTCATAAGTTCATATCTTGTGGGTACTCATTTGAATTTTCTGGATAAGTGGAGTCAGTTCAAATTAATGCCAAAAACACATACATATCTGAGTAAAATACAGAGGCAGTTATATAAAGTTACAGAAATTGCTTGACAGTGCACTTATAGGGAGGGATAGGTGTGAAAATTACTTAGAATACTTTAGTGTCATTATGATTCTTAGCTACCTTTACCGAAGGAGCCTTTATGACTGGGGATACATCTTTAATGACCTGGGCCCAGTTGTTCAAAGCTAATGATGTCATTAGTTAACGATTCGTTAAAATTTACATCAAGTGATATGCAAATATGCTGAAATGTTTTGCTGAAAAAATGTGAGTAGCTTTTGCAGTGCAAAAGCTACTCACATTTTTTCAGCAAAAAATATCAGAATATTGTACATTGAATCTGCTAAAATAGTTAATGAAATGACCCTTAATGAGCTCGTTAAGCTAATGACGCTTTGAACAACTGGGCCCTGGTTCAGTCTGGTGACCCTAAAAGGGTAATTGGCAAACAGTGCAGACCCAGATCAGATGCTGTAGAATGTGGAATCAGGGTTTCCACTATTTGCAGATAGTTTGGCCATTTTCCTCTAGGAATATCTAAATAACATAGCCTGACATATCTAAAATTGAAATTGGGCTGTTCCAATATATAGTGTGGGGGAGAGTTTATTCAGTCTAAAATGGGTTAAACTAATAGTATGCAATACAAGAAAATGGCTTTTATGTCATACATTACATAAATATCCAAGATCCTGCTTACAGAAATGTGGGCTACTATACATACATGTAGCTTGTGATATGAGCAAGGATCCACATTGATTTTCCATATTTTCCACAAAAAACATATGTTGTGGGCACACCGAGGTTGGCAACATTCTTTCATGAAGATTGATCATGAAATATTTTCTACGGTCATTCTCTCCCTTCTGCTGATTCAAGAAGGGCAGTTGTCAGTTTCTGGCAAATGAATGTGCACAATACTGGTTAACCGCTTAGAGGACTAAGCCTGCCCAGTAAATATGTGGTTAGGTAAACTGACCGTGCTTGACATGACCCCATTGGGTTGACTGGGCCGTAAAACCTCAAGACAAACAAACACTCATTAGAAGTGTCTGACTGTTTTCTTTGAGAAATAAAAGTATCTGTACGTTTCGATTGAAAAAAAAACCAAAAAACACCTTATCTGGAGCTTAATATATGTACTATGGAATTTATTGACAAATATATAAGGCCCTGATCAGACTGTGTAGCTCTGCAGACTGGTCTGGGTCTTCATTGGTCATGTATGGCATAATGGCCATTTACCTGCATTACACCTCAGATTTGAAGACTGGGAATTGGGTATTATATCTAATGTTGTCTTAGGCTCATGATCATTTCAAGTAATGTGCATTCTTTTCAACAAAGGCATATTGTCCACATAGCCATTTTTATACCTCACCACACAATATTTGCAGGCCTAGGTATTATGGTTTCATATTGGTCATCTATGTGTTTGTCCTTAATTTTGTTTGAGGCAATAAATAAATATCAGTGGATTTTCACCAAACTTGGTATGTGCATTGATTTTATGGAGATCTGGTTTGGGATATCTAATAGGCAAATTTCACCACTTTTTTACATAGTTGTCTACCTGCCTCACAATATTGCAGGGATTATTGTTCACTATTTTTGTTTACCATTTCAGATTGACAGAATTATATTTTGTGTTTTCCTATCTAAGGATGTAGAAGTCTATGAGTACAACTTGCTAACTCATTTTCCTATTGCCAGAAGTGGTGACAGACCCGGTATGTTATTTTAGTTATTGCCATAGTCAAGTTGTCTTGGGCTCATGATCATTTCAAGTAATTTGCATTCTTTTCAACAAAGGCATATTGTCCACATAGCCATTTTTATACCTCACCACACAATATTTGCAGTCCTAGGTATTATGGTTTCACATTGGTCATCTATGTGTTTGTCCTTAATTTTGTTTGAGGCAATAAATAAATATCAGTGGATTTTCACATGGTTGTTTAACTAACACAGTTTATGCTATGGACCCCAACAATACATCTAGTGTTATAAAGGGGTTGTGGTGAATAAAGTACATATGGAGAGAGCATATGCAAACAATGAGTTAGAAGCTGTTCAAAATGATTGGAGCCCATATCAGCAACTAGTAGATAATCTGCACGTAAAAAAACACAGAAGAACTTCGGTTTGGTTAATATGAGGGGAGTTCAATAAGTTCGTAGAACTCGGGGGTTTAACTCACAGATTAGAAGACGGTTTCAACATTATTTTTCAATATAATCCCCCTTTACTTCAATGCATTTGGCCCACTTTTCTTTTAAGCAGTCTATGCCTTTGAAATAAAAGTCGTCTATTTGGTCCTCAAACCAAGCCTCTATAGCAGCCTTGAGCTCATCATCGTCCTGAAATCTCGTTCCATGCAAGTGGGACTTCAAATTTCAAAACAGATAATAATCACTTGGGGCCAGGTCTGGACTGTATGGTAGGTGATTTAACTGCTCAAACTTGCACTCAGGAATAGCCGCTTGTGCGACTCTGGAATTGTGCACAGGGGCATTATCATGCAAAAGAAGGACACCAACAGCTAGCTTTCCCCTTCATTTTTCTTTAATAGCAACCCTTAATTGTTTAATGACATTGGCATAGTATTCTCCTGTAATTGAAGTACCAGCAGGCTTGTAATCTATCAATATAATCCCATTGGAGAACCAAAACTGTGGCCATTACCTTGCTGGCTGCTGGTTGGGTATGAAATTTCTTAGGTGGGGGTGAGCCAGGGTGCTTCCGTTGCATGGACTCTTTTTTAGTATCTGGGTCATAGTGGTGAAGCCAAGTTTCATCTCCTGTTTCAAGACTAGTGTGAAAGTCTTCTGGATTGGCATTGTACACTTCCAGAAGTTCTTGACTTGACTCCACCCTTTGCTAACGATCTTGGGTGTTCAGGTTTCTGGGTACCCACCTGATAGATACTTTTGACATGCCTAAATGTTCATGGATTATAGTGTAAACACTTCCATTAGAAATACCACATTTTGAAGCAAGTTCGGCAACTTAGATTTGGCAATTGTTTAGCACAAGTCTCTCAACATGGTCAATCATCTCCTGGCTGATGACATCAGCAGTGCGACCTGCCCTTGGGTCATCTTCTAAGGAGTCTCGCCCACGTTTAAATTCTGCTGACCACTTTGCCACTGTGGAATACTTTGGGCTACTATCACCATACACATCAGCCATGCGCCAATGGATTTCTTTGGCCTTCGCACCCTCCTTAGTGAGGAACTTTATGACTGCTCTGAACTCAATATTCTGACTTTCCATTTTTGCCTATGGGTATAGGTTTTCAAACAAAAAGTAAGAGCAAAAAGTGTACGTGTTGACTGAACGGCTGTTATCATTCAACTGACAAAGGTTTACACTGCACAAAAATGAAAAAAGAAATCTTGAATTGTATAGAAAAATACCGAGTTCTACGAACTTATTGAACTACCCTCGTAGATAGAACAATTAGTTAAAAATGAATAAAAACTAAGCCTTTAAGAGCCAATCAAATGAATGTTTAGGAAATACCTAGATAAATAAATATTAATGAACTTAAAAATGAAATACCATATTCTGAGTAGATTTCCCCTCCTTCCACTCACTCCGTTGCTACCTCCCTTCCCCTCTTCACCCACTCCCTTCCCCATATGTATACATGTCTTGTTAAATCTGCATAATAAGAATAAATGTATACATTTATAACATGCCCTAGGGACTTCTTGGACCCCTAAAGAGACAAGCAATATAACAGGCAAATATGAGCCAGCAAATGAGAAAAAGGTACTTATCACATGGGCAACCGGCAAAGACTCAGGTGAGCCTGCACATTAGTATGTCTTTCCAGAGTCTTTGCTATAAGCAGGCATGTAGTAGAGACCTTAAGGAAGATTAAGGTAAAAATGCATGTCTATATAGCCCAAATAGGGGACTCATCCGCACTTGAAAACCAAAAGGCTCCTTTTTTAGCTCGCCTGGACGAAGTCCAGGAAGAGCTATTGCACTACCCCAGCATCGGCGCCGGCGTCCACATTTACGTTAAAGTTTTTTTAAGAACTTATATTGTCCAGACCATTTAATAGATTTGGTTCATATTTGGTATGATGGTAGATATAGTTCCAAAGTTTTATTCAGCAATACCTCAGCCCATTACCTCAAGGTCAAGGTCTAGAAATTTGTAATGTTAAAGATTTTTAAGAGCTCATATTTTCCAAATTATACGATGGATTTTGTTCATATTTGGTATGATGATAGATACCAGGGCTCGGGAAAACCGGAAAAATAGCCGGTCTGGACTGAAATTAAGAATTCTGGACCGATTTCAAACACCCCAAAACGCTAATAAATCGGTCCAACAGGTTTGTGCCTTGAACCCCATTTTTCCCCAACCAATTTTCACGAATCAATGATGTCTAAAAAATCACAAACGGTCAAGTCTTCCCAAACTGACAACGTCCGCGCACCTTTTAAATGCGATATTATGGTAGTTAAAAGGCTCTAAACGGTCATTTGACATGTATATTGGAGAGACAGCTGAATAACGTCTCCTACCGCAGCACAAATTAATTACGTCATTATCCAAACATTGTGAAAAAATCAACTCTTCACTGACCTTTGTGCGGTAAACAAGCGATTAACATGAATCATCAGTAACGGTAGTCTGATAATTAATCCGCTTGTGTGACACGTGTGAATACACTGAGACTCTAAAACATCCAGGTGCAGTCGGCGTGTCCAAAAGATCAAAGGTTGCTTTACTGAGAGTGATAAAAGAATGCACCACTTGAACGCACCCGTTTTCTTCCTCTTCTTTTTTGTTTTGATCAACACGGTTTGTCGGTCCCAGATTCGATAAATGAATTCCCAAACCGTGTACGTCCTGATCAGATGTCGCATACAACGGCGTCTGGTCTGGGTATTATTGATTGCTTCTTTTTTTCTTTTTCTTTTTTTTTTTTTTTTTTGATGTTGATTGCCGTAACACGCGAGTATAATTCAAGGTAGATTTCACGGTAAAAATAAGTAATGCACCACTTGTGCTAGACAAGATTGGTCAGTGCTTAAAATTTAAGCAGTCTGATCAAATATTGAAACATTGAAAACTGCAAAACCGCCCGTGGCGCAGGCCTTTTTTATTAGACCTAATTAGGTCCATGAAAGTCGTTTCGTTCCATCTCTCGTGTTTCCCGCCATCTTCGCGCTTATACAAGACGGGAATCAGTTCTTTATAAATAGTTTAGGAAAACCCTGCGGAGGTGGAAATAACAACAAAACCGTTTTTTTTTGTTTTTTTTTTCTTTCTTTTTACATACCTGACTGTATTTATTGATGACGCCAGCTTTCATCATGCTCGTTATACCCGGACTTCCGTCATATAACAGAGTTGAGGTGTATTATTTAAAAGGAGTTATAGGACTGCCAATTGTCATTAGTTTTCGTGACAGGTGATATATACATATTTTTTTTTTTTTGGAAATGGGCTCATTGATGACGTCATCGTCATCGGCTGGACCGATTCAGATTTCAAAATTTCCAGAGCCCTGATAGATACAGTTCCAAAATTTTATTCAGCAATACCCTGTCCATGCCTATGACATCAAGGTCAAGGTCACAGACAAATGTTTTATGTTAAAGTTTTTTAAGAGCTCATATTTTCCAAACCATGTGATGGATTTTGTTCATATTTGACATGATAATATATACAGGTGATAAGTTTTATTCAGCAATACTCACTGCCCTTGCCCATGGCCTCAAGGTCAAAGAAATTTTATATTAAAGTGTTTTAAGAGCTTATATTTTCCAAACCATATGATAGATTTGGTTCATATTGGGAATGATAATAGATACAGGTCCAGAGTTTTATTCATCATCACCCCCAACAATACCTATGACCTCAAGGTCAAGGGCACAGATTTAGAGATTTTATAATTGATCCCTGATAATGTTAAATTCATGACAACAAAAGACCAAACCTTAGCACAAGAAATCCTATCAGGAGCTAAAATGCCATAACATTTCCTCTCAGCTTAATGATTCTAAGTACAGATAGGCTTAAGCAAACTGTGCAGACCAAGATCAGACTGGTCCTAAAGAGCACCTTTACACTCCGGTATCACCCCAATTCCAGACGAGCTATGCTGTCTGCTAACAGCTCTTGTTTCATGTGGCGGCTCATATATACAGATCAAGTTTACGGAAAAAAAGTTTAACGGAAAACAAAAAATGAAGAAAAAAAAACTTCATGCATACTTGACATACATTTGCTGTTTTATCTTTTTCTGCATAAGGACCGACCCAGAAGAAGGCCAAGAAAGAGTTAAAGTCAGAGAAAGGAGAATCAAAGACAGATGAAATGAGAAATATTAAGGAAAGGGAAACAGATACAAAGGCTGTGAAAACAGATGAAAGAGTTAATAAAGCATGTGTAAAGGAGACAGAATCAGATAAGACTGAAAATGTTAATACTCCAGATGGGAAGCAAACAGTCAAGGACAAACCTCTTACTAGGTCAGAAGTTAAAAAGGAGGGTAAACAAAGGACGATGGATAGTTTTTTCAAAAAGGTACCTAAAACTGAAGAAAATGAAGGTATTAATGGTACTAGTTGTAAAAAGAAGTCCACAGATGCTGGGGATAAAATTGCTGAAAATTGTGATAAGTCTGAAGGAAAGAAAATGAGTGCATCCACCAAACTCTGAAAAAAAAGCTAACAAAACAACAACAACAAAAAAATAACAAAAAACAAACAGCATGAACCCCAGCATTGAGAAAAGGAGCCTTTGACCATATGAAAAGCAAAAGCCTACCATAGCTAATGATTTTGCCCCTTCAGATGAGGCACACTCTCAGTTTAACAATATTGATATTTTTATACTTAGCTCCAGATAAAAAGACGATATTTACTCTTTCGCTGTGAATACCATAAAATATTTTCCTGGAACATAATGAAAACATTAATATTTTCACAAGTGCAAAGCATGAGTGAAAATTTGAAGGTTTTCATTACATAAGATGAAAATTTTTATGGTATTCACTGAAAAAAGAGTAAATTTTCTTTTAATTATGCTCCCCGAAGAATTTCGGGGGAGCATATAGTTGCCGCTTCGTCCGTGCGTCCGTGCGTCCGTGTGTCCGTGCGTCCGTGCGTCCGTGCGTCCGTCCCGCTCTTGTCCACGCAAATTCTCGGAAACTGCTTGTCGGATTTCAATGAAACTTCATGGGAATATTAAGTATCAAAGGTGGATGCGCATATCACCTGCGTGTTCTGGTTCGATGATTTTTCCAAGAGTTATTGCCCTTTGATGAGTTCTGCATGAATATATAGGGTACTGTTCGTGTCCACGCGAATTCTCGGAAACTACTAGTCGGATTTCATTGAAACTTCATGGGAATATTAAGTATGGAAGGTGGATGTGCATATCACCTGCGTGTTCTGGTTCGATGATTTTTCCAAGAGTTATTGCCCTTTGATGAGTTCTGCATGAATATATAGGGTACTGTTCGTGTCCACGCGAATTCTCGGAAACTACTAGTCGGATTTCATTGAAACTTCATGGGAATATTAAGTATGGAAGGTGGATGTGCATATCACCTGCGTGTTCTGGTTCGATGATTTTTCCAAGAGTTATTGCCCTTTGATGAGTTCTGCATGAATATATAGGGTACTGTTCGTGTCCACGCAAATTCTTAGCAAATACTGGCAGAAATTCAACGAAATTTTAATGGAATCTTAAGCAGCAATAGGGGATGCGCATATTGTTCAATCTTTCTGGTTAGATGATTTTTCACAGAGTCATGCTACTTTGTTTAAAGCTGCAGTGTAAGGTCACTGGCTATTTTTAGAAAAGAATTTGTCAACACTCTAGTGCCTACATTTATTGATGGATTTTGATATAACTTCAAACAAATGTTGGGTATGATAATATCTTGAGCATGTTTGACATTCAGGGTCCTGGGCTCAAGGTCAAGGTCACTGTGGCTATTTTTAGAAAAACTTTGTTTTTGCTCTAGTGCCTAGATTTATTCCTTTCATTTATTCCAACTTTTATGTTGCTGATGTTTGTATGACAGTGCCTTCAGGCAAGCTTATCTGTCCACCAACAGGTTTTGTGATACTCCATTTTGAGGTACAGTGAGTATACACAGTATACCGCTCTTTATCTAGGATAACGTTTCCTATTCCGACTATTGCATGTTCGGGGAGCATCCATCGGTTTCACCGATATTCTTGTTTTATTATTTACATGCCAATGCATGCTTCTGATGTCCTAACTAACGTCACCAAAGAAAACATGAGCATCACTGTGTTGACGTTCAGTGCTTAAGTGAAGTGCTAGAGAGACAAAAACAAAAAAGTTTTGGCAAATTAAAATAATCTTTTTACAACATATTCCTTACATTCTGTAAACTAAGAAAATGCATATCAACATTTGATAGTTTTGCTCAGAAACAGAGAAGCTAGAGGAATTAAAAAAAACCGAAGTGGGATCAGCATCTGTAAGGGAAACAACGAAGACAACCGAAGTAATACAAAACCAGTAATGAAAATAACATTGACTTGTCAGTTTTCTTAATACTCCATGAAAATATATATTGAGGCTTCTCATAAGCACCTCAGGGAGATGCTTTTAATGAGTACACACTTCATGTTTTCATGGAGAAATAAGAAAATTATTTGGCTAGATATCCCTCTTATACTATGTTATTTATTTCTCCAGCAAAAGAATGCTGCAGGAATTGCCTCTTTGAAGTATTTCTGACAATTATCCACAAAATGTTTTCCTGGTGAAATGATTTATATTCCAAAATTGTGTGACCTGGGTTTTCTGTGTGTGCTTTTCAAAGTGTGAAAAAGAATTCTAGTAATGTTTGTTTGAAAATCAAAAGTCCCGATCATCCGTATCTACCCAAAACCCTTTCTCCCCAGAGTTTCTGAAATACACTCATCCATCTCTGAATTTGGACACATCCATTGTTGCAAATAGGGGTTTAGTACAAAGCGGTAACAAAATGGCAAACAGTGTAGATCCTGATGAGATTGCTTGCTATGAGCTGTCTCATCTGGATCTACACTGTTTGCAGAGCTCTCCGTGTTGGTCTGCAGGGATTAAAGGGTTAAAATGGACGTTCAAATTTATGGATAAGTACAGTAGGAATTTATGCTTTTTTTGAATATTTATGGTAAACATGGTACAGTAGACTCTTGTTATCTCGAATTCCAAGGGACTCTGAAAAACTTCGAGATATCCGTACCTCGACATATCGGAATTGCAGAATTGAGGAAAAAATAAATTGAACAACCACATTTAACAAATGTATATGTAATTGGACTCTTGAAATTCGAGATATACTGAAAATATTGTGGAAAAGAGGAGCAATTTCTCCTCTTTTCCACAATATTTTGTTACCTATTTTTAGATTTTCATCTTTAGGCAGGGACCAGATTTTCACTTCGAGATAAGCGGTTATACTATATAAGCGAGGTCGAGATAACGAGAGTCAGCTGTTTATTCTGTTTGGAAACTTCACTGTTTGTATATTGTCAGAAGGCACGTTGTCTTGCAGTTTTGTCTATCCATTATGCTATCATACTTCTGTAAAATTTATATTTCTTACCCATAGCTCTAGATAAGTCATTTGTTTTAACCAAAAATATAGATACAGTTGAATCCTGTTACCTCGACCTCGCTTATCTCGAATAATCGCTTATTTCGAAGTGAAAATCTGGTCCCTGCCTAAACATAAAAATCTAATAACAGGTATATCAAAATATTGTGGAAAAGAGGAGAAATTGCTCCTAAGGAGCAATTTCTCCTCTTTTCCACAATATTTTCAACATATCTCTAACTCCAAGAGTCCAACTGCATATACATTTGTTAAATGCGATGTTCGATTTTTTTTTTTCCTCAAGTCTGCAAAATTGTTATGTCGAAGTACGGATATCTCGAAGTATTTAGAGAGTCCCTTGGAATTCGAGATAACAAGAGTCGACTGTATTATTCACCTTTCTCTTTAAGAACATAGGTTGTGACTGTTCAGTAGAAGTGCTTCCAAACATGTTTTTGTAGAGGAATGTGAAATAAAAAAAAAATCTCTTGATACCCTTTATTAAGAGCCATGGAAGCCCTGATATTTTCATCATATAATATCATAGCTACAGATAAGAGGGGTATCCACATGATATGATATTTTTTCTTATTTCTCAACAAAAACATATGCTGTGGATACTCATTAGAAGTGCCTCACCGAGGCACTTCTAATTAGTACCCATAATATGTGTTTTTGTGAAATGTATAATGTTTTAGTTGTTAAGTATAATACAACAGATTTATACTGTAAAAAAGGGACGTAGAAGTAACCAACAAATCAAAAAGCTGAAGGAAATAACTCAGATTTGTTCAGATTTTGTTTTTAGGTTATGTTCAGTTCAGTGATTGTAGCTTTTCCTGGACATCTTCTTCACTATGTTTTAAACACCCAGTGTTAGATCTCTGAAGAATCGTCTGCAGCAATTGGGAAATTGTTAACAAAACCATGTTAACTCTTTCAGCCCTATAGACAAAAACAGATACTTGTGCAAACAGTGTAGATCCAGATGAGGTGGCTCATACTGAGCCATCTCATCAGGATCTGCACTATTTGCCATTCTGTGTTTGATATTTCATCAAGACCCCTATTTGGAACAGTGGTTTAGTCCAAATTCAAAACTAGAATGGCCCATTTTAGAAACTCAGAGATGAAAGGGTTGATGGATTGGTCTTTTCTATTGCTGCAGTATTTACCCTGAGTATTTGAACAGACAGCTCTGAGAAAACAGTGTAGTCCCAGGTCAGGTGGCATAGAATGATCATCACGAAAACATGCCTATATAATTTTGACCCCCTTATACCCCACTTTTATATAGTAAAACTGGGGTTTCAAGGGGTATACATTATTGTCCTTATTTCTGCTCAAAAACATAGAATGTGGGTACTCGTTAGAACCGCCTCGCTGAGGCGGTTCTAAAGAGTACCCACAATCTATGTTTTGAGCAGAAATATGAAGAATATCAGAAATTTTTATCTGAAAATTTTCAGTTTTTGGAGGTGAACTTTTCTATATATTTGAATAGGTGTGTTTTCGTAATGTGCAGTTTTCCCCATTATTCAGCAGTTTTGGATATAGTAGCAGGTGTTAAAATAAACATGTTCGCTTTTGGAATAAATATGGTAAAGAGTTAAGGCATCAGAATATTTGGGGTAAACATTATGAAAACATGCCTATTCAAATACATGTATATAGAAAATTTCACCTCCAAAAATGAAAATTTTCAGATAAAAAATCTGATATTTTTAGCTCACCTGAGCTATGCTAAGGATGGGATCACTTTTCGTCCGTTGTCCATCTGTCCGTGCGTCCATCCGTCTGTTAACATTTTCAAACGACTTCTCCTCTGAAGCTGCTGAGCCAGTTTTGCTCAAATTTCAAATGGAGCCTCCTTAGGCTGGGGGAACGAAAGATTGCTAAAATGGTTGCGGTCCATCAACCAAGATGGCCGCCATGCCCATATACGGTAAAAACCTTTAAAAATCTTCTTCTCCATAACCGAGGATTCCTTGGGGCTGAATCTCATGAATCATCGGGGACAGGAGGTCAACCAAAGTTGCTAAAAGAATTGTCGTATGTTGACGTTTGACCTTTTTACAGCAAGGTCAAGTTCGCTTCCTTATGCATTTGTATGAGCCCTATACATTTGAATGGAAAAATTGTTGAGAATTTCAAACAACTTCTCCTCTGAAGCCTCTGAGCCAGTTTTGTTCAAATTTCATATGGAGCCACCTTAGGGTGGGGAAACAAAAGATTGCTAAAATTGTTGCGGTCCATTGACCAAGATGGCCGCCATGCCCATATATGGTAAAAACCTTTAAAAATCTTCTTCTCCAGAACCGAGAATGCCTTGGGGCTGAATCTTTGCACAAATCATCGGGGACGAGAGGTCTACCAAAGTTGCTAAAAGAATTGTCGTACGTCCACATTTGACCTTTTTACGGCAGGTTCAAGTTTGCTTCCCTATGCATTTGTATGAGCCCCATACATTTGAATAGGAAAATTGTTGAGAATTTTAAATTACTTCTTCTTTGAAGCCACTGAGCCAAATTTGCTCAAATTTCATATTGAGCCTTCTTAAGTCGGGGGAACAAAAGATTGCTAAAATGGTTGCGGTTTATTGACCAAGATGGCCGCCATGCCCATATGTGGTAAAACCCTTTAAAAATCTTCTTCTCCAGAACTGAGGATGCCTTGGGGCTGAATCTGTGCACAAATCATCAGGGACAGGAAATCTACCAAAAAGATTATCGTACGTTGACATTTGACCTTTTTACGGCAAGGTCAAGTTTGCTTCCGTATGCACTTGTATGAGCCCCATAACATTTGTATGGGAAAATTGTTAAGAATTTCAGACGACTTCTCCTCTGAAGCCACTGAGCCAAATTTGCTCAGATTTTTAGCTCACCTGAGCATGAAGTGCTCGTGGTGAGCTATTGTGGTCAGTCAATGTCCGTCTTCTAACATCATGGGTCGTGCAGCGTGCGTCATGTGGTATGAATAATTGCTTTAAAAGCCTACTCTTCCTACGCCCCTGGGCCAATTGACTCGATACTTGGTAGGAAGCATCAGGGTGACTTGTAGATCAAAAGTAGCTAAAATCGTTCCGATCGGAAATCCAACATGGCTGCCATGGCCGCCATCTTGAAAATCTATTTTTTGCTTCTTCATCTGAACCGAACGGCCAATTGACTCCAAACTTGCTAGGAAGCATCAGGGTGACTTTTAGATCAAATGTAGCTAAAATCGTGTCTGTCGGAAATCCAAGATGGCCGCCATGGCAGCCATCTTGAAAATCTAAACTGGTTAGGAAGCATTGGGGTGATTTATAAATCAAAAATAGCTAAAATCGTGCCGATTAGAAATCCAAGATGGCCACCATGGCAGCCATCTTGAAAATCTATTTTCCACTTCTTCTCCTGAACCGAAAGGCCAATTGACTCCAAACTTGCTAGGAAGCATCGGGATGACTTGTAGGTCAAAAATAGCTAAAGTTTTTTTTCTTTCATAGGTAAGCCAAATTAAAAATTATTTGAGAAACATTTCAAGAATTTTATTATCAAAAATTCATTTGTAAGTCTCTAACTCAACCAAATTTGCTTTTGGTTGAGTTATGGTCTTCCAAATGTTTCTTTGATTATAAAAAAAATGAATTATATTGCATTATATTCCTCTACTGGAGGTGAGAGGGACATAGTGTTTTTGGTCTAACTCACATCAGTGTTGGCATTGGTGTTGGCATGACTGTTTCTTTTGTGTGTTGTGTGTGATATCACTTTAAAGGACTGAAAGATTTTCATCAAACTTGTATAGATATATCGTTGGGTTTTTCTGGAATGTGTGTGTGTGTGTGTGTGATGGGGGTTGCGAGGTGGGGGGAAGGGATTTAAACCTATAATATTTGCAAATAATTTTAGTATTATTTTTGTTTTACATTCGGAAGATCAGTGCTGTGAAAGGAGTAAAATTTGTGATAAAAGATACACTTTATCGTCATGTGAAGTTCATAAGTGTTATTGGTGCAGTATTATCTTGCCTTTTTTAGCTCACCTGTAGGAAGTACAAGGAGAGCTATTGTAGTCACCCCGGTCATCCGCGTTTGCGTTTGCGTTCCCGTTCCCGTCACACTGCGTTAAAGTTTTTCAAATGCTTATATCTCAACAGTCACTCCTCACAGAGGCATCAAATTTGGAACTTAGGTACCTTGGAGGGTCTTCTGAGATTCCAAGAGAATAAACCCCTGGGTTCATGCCTCTGGGTGGGGCTAGGGGTCAGAATCTAGGACACCTTTGTAATACTGTGTTAAAGTTTTTCAAATTCTTATATCTTGACTTTCACTCCTCATAGAGCATTCATATTTAGAATTTGAGTACCTGGAGGAGTCTTCTGAGATTCCAAAAGAACATACCCCTGGGTTCATACCTCAGGGTGGGCCTTGGAGTGGGGCTAGGGGTCAAAATCTAGGACACATTTGTAAAATCTTATATGCCTACAGGTTATAGACACAACTGGTTATACATCAGCTAACTATGTGACATCGGTTTAAGTGTAAGAGAGTGAAGGTCATGGTGACCTACATTTTACAGTCCAGGTCACCTAGATTTCACGGTCCAGTGATTTTGCCTTATATCTTGAATACTATTTGTTGGATAAATGTCACACTTGGGATATTACTTCCATGTGACCCAATGAATGACCACTTACTATATCTAGGTCATTGTGACCTATATTTCATGGTTCAGTGATTTTGCCTAATATCTTTAATACTATTTGTAGGATAAATGTCACACCTGGGATATTAGTTCCTTGTGACCCGATTATTGACGTCAAAATATATCTCTGTTGGTGTGACCTATATTTCATGGTTCAGTGATTTTGCCTTATATCTTGAATACTATTTGTTGGATAAATGTCACACCTGGGATATTAGTTCCATGTGACCCAATGAATGACCACTTACTATATCTAGGTCATTGTGACCTATATTCATGCTTCAGTGATTTTGCCTTTTATTTTTATTACTATTTCATGGAGAATTGTCATACCTGGATTATTATATCTATGTGACAAAATGATTTACATACAAATACATCTAGGTCAGTGTGACCTATATTATATGGCTTAATGATAAAAATGTTACAATATAAAATGTACCCAGCAGGCGAGCTACGCTGACCTACAACAGCTCTTGTTCTTCTTCTTTGTCAGTATTGCCAATATAAAATTTGTTTTTAATTTACAGGTTAAAGAATTATACATTTTTTTGTTTGTTTTTTAGTAAGTTTATTTTTCAACCATTTGTAAAATTCTACATCTTGCTCTTGATTGAAGGTCTAAAATGAAATAAATTAGACCTTTGCAATATGATAATCTTTGTTTTTTTTTTCTTTTTCTTTTCTCAAGACTTTATCAAATTTATACAAGACAGCCTTTTATAAATTTGAATTAGGCCTATGTGAAACTGTTTATCTTGTTTATGTGTTAAACTTGAATCAAATTTTGAATCATCACAGCTGTGAAATTGTACATTCATTTTTGTCATTTATAAGTGAAGTTTTAAATTTAGCCTGTTAAATTGAAATTGTACACCATCCATGTCTTTTGTATCAAATATAAATGAATTGTTGAATCAAGCCTATACGAAAAGTGGATCATCTTGATTTAATATCACATCTTATTGATGAGATATTGAATTAAGCCCATCTACCATTGTTATTCTTGTTTTTTAACCCATTGTTGTTGGGATACCCCTAAAAGGGTAATAGGCAAACAGTGCAGACCCAGATCAGACGCCACATTTTCTGGCGAAAGAATGTGCACAATACTGATTAACTACTTAGAGGACTAAGCCTGCCCAGTAAACGTGTGGTTAGGTAAACTGACAGCGCTCAACATGACCCCATTGGGTTGACTGGGCCGTAAAACCTCAACACAAACAAACAAGATCAGATGCCTCAGAACACGGCATCTTATCAGGATCTTCACTGTTTGCAAATACTTCAGCCATTTTTTTCTAGGAATATCTAAATCTCATAGTCTCACCTAACTAAAACTGAAATAGGACTCTTCCAATATATAGTATGGGTAAGTTCATTCAGCCTCAAGCGGTTAACCAGGCCAAATTACGCTTAGAATCAAGCCAGTAGAAAGTTGTTCACTTTGCTTTTGTACAAAAACTGATAAATGAAATGTTGCACCATGTTTTTCTATTAAGCCTAAATGAAAAATTGCCTTGACATCTGTTGTAAATCAAGTTCAACTTACAATAATTCATTTCGGGGGTGGTCGGGTGGTGCGAAGGTGCTGTGTATCTTACATCACTGGGGCGTCCAACTGATATTGGCTTACAGTTGGGCAAGGCCTGCTATCCTTGTAGTGGGTAAGGGTAGAGGGGGAATGTTTTTATTTCTTCTGTTTCTTCACTTTCATTCCTGTTCCTCTTTCTTCCCTGTCCCTCTCTTTCATCTCCTCTACTCTCTCTTCTATCTCTTTTCTCCCTTTCTCTGGGAGACAACACAAAATGACCCTCAAGGGTTGACGTGTCGTTAAACCCCAACACAATCAATCAGTCAATCATTTTTATGAACATCATTTTCAGAAAAAAGGCCCCAGCTGTGTATGCAAATATAGGTCATTTTTTGTGTTTTCTTGGGATAATGGTGTCTCCAATATGACAGTCCACCTTTTCTGAACCAATAACAATTCAGCCCAAAGTTTCCTAAGTAGATTTTTCTATCTTTTAATTAAGGCACATCCATTACAGCAAATAAGATTCTTGTTCATAAAACAAGAACAGGGCGCAGTTGTTCAAAACTAACGATGTCGTTAGCTAACGATTCGTTAAAATTTACATCAAGTGATATGCAAATATGCTGAAATTTTTTGCTGAAACGATTCGTTAAAATTTACATCAAGTGATATGCAAATATGCTGAAATTTTTTGCTGAAAAAATGTGAGTAGCTTTTGCAATGCAAAAGCTACCCACATTTTTTCAGCAAATAATATCAGAATATTGTACATTGAATCTGCTAAAACAGTTAACGAAATGACCCTTAACGAGCTCGTTAAGCTAACGACCCTTTGAACAACTGGGCCCAGAATGGCAAACATTTTAAATCCTGATACACCTGAGTTAAACCTATATAGTATGAAGAGGAGTTGTTTGCAGAGGATTTGGTGATAATTTTTGTGATATTTAATCTCCATAAAAATGTATGCTATGTGTACTCATAAAAAACATCTCAGCAAGGCTCTTCAAATGGGTACCCAAAAGATATGTTTCATGGAACATTATCCCAGAATTATCATCAAAATTACCTCCTTAACAGCTCTTGTTCTTTATGTCATGTTTTAATTACTATTATTTATTGGTTTATTTTGATTTTATTTCTGCATATATTTAAGTATTTTAGCTTATCCATTGGAGCCAATAAGTTGACAAAATGTGCAGATATGTGTGCCCAATGAAGACTCGGATCAGCCTGCACATCTAATGAGAATCCTCACTGAGTAAAATTTTCAGCAGACAACATTTTTGAAATATATTTCTTATTTTTTCCAGAAAACAGAATCTCATATTTCATGCAAATTGTCTCCAAATGTCTGATTGTGTTTTCTGGGAAAAATAAAGATATGCTGAATTAGCCAAGTGTGGTAAAGGTATAGCAGATGTTTTTGTAAGCCCGCCATTCGAAGAATGGTGGAAAGGGTATTTAGTGTTACCCCTGTCCGTCCATCTCTATTCGCCTCCGTCCATGTCTGAAATGGTGTTAGCAATTTGCATTTAAGTTTTTCAGGCATTAGCAATTTGCACTGAAGTTTTTCAGGCGGTGGCATCGGTGTCCTTTGGACACATTTCTAGTTTTCTAATAGTTAATTGTATTGTGAATACTATATTTACCCTAAGTATTTGAGTAGACAGGCTTGTGCAAACAGTGTAGATCCAGATTGAATGCAGCACCTAATAAGGATCTACACTGTTTGCTGCTCAGCCAGCATTTTTAGACACATCAGGAAGTAGTGAAATAGAACTGTTCAGATGTTATGACAAGGATAGAAAGGAGTTTGGATGTTTTAATCCATTTACACCTGATTATTTTCAATCATCTTTCACATCGTGAATTTTGGAAAGGTCCATTGTATAGTCAAAGGGGTGTTATACAGAAATTGGGACAGTTGCTTTTATTATTGAAACTTTCTAATGTTATTTCAAACAGTGTAGACCCTGATCAGACACCATGTTAAGCGGCATCTGATCTGTGTCTACACTATTTGCCAGTGTCCTTTTTATGGGACGTTAGGCATAAATGGGTTAATATTAAGGGTAAATAATATAATGTATTGTGAAAATGTAATAATTGAAGGAATAAAGTGGATATTGTGCTAATAATACATTTTGTTCTGGTTTTTCCTCCTTGATTGCTGTACACGCCACCCCAAAAAACTTTGTGGGGCTAGTATACTGTTTTCACATTGTCCATCTGTCCATTATATTTTGATTTCTGCTTCTTATCTTGCTAAATAATTTAAGGATATTCATATTTTGTACAAATTTTGGTATTGATGAGATGTTGCTGTTAGTTATTTCCCTTTGTTACTCTTGACAGGTTGCTTTGGCATGAATCAATATAGTGCATATATGATGAAATCAACTCTTCTCAAAGTATTTGTTGAAGCAATCTGGTCCATTACAGACATATTGAACATGTGCAAAAAGGAGTTTGATGCTAAAGAAATTTCTCTCATATAACCTGAAGCAAATATACATTTTAGTACATTGCTTTTCAGTTCCCGGAAGGCAGTTAGTACCTTCCAATGGGTATTTAATAAGCACTGCTTATTGACACTTCTTGTTTACTTTTTGTCTTGAAGCTTCCTGGTGGCCAGGGTCCAGTTGTTCAAAGCATTGTTAGCTTAACAACCTCGTTAGTGGTCAAAATGTTAACTGTTCTAGTAAGCACAATTTCTAATTCACAGGTATTTTCGCTGAAAAAATGTGAGTAGCTTTTGCAAATGCAAAAGCTTCTCACATATTTTTTCAGCAAAACTATTAGCGAATATGCCATATTTAATGATCAAAGTTTTAACGATACGTTAATTAACGACATCATTAGTTTTGAACAACTGGGCCCAGTTGTTCAAAGCATCGTTAGCTTAACAAGCTCTTTATGGGTCATTTCGTTAACTGTTTTAGCGGATTCAATATACAATATTCTGATATTTTTTGCTGAAAAAAAAATGTGGTAGCTTAACTGCAAAAGCTACTCAAATTTTTTCAGCAAAAATTTCAGCATATTTGCGTATCACTTGATGTAAATTTTAAAGAACCATTAACTAACGACATTGTTAGTTTTGAACAACTGGGCCCTTGGCTCTGACTTTAGTGTTCTCTACTTCAGATCACAAGGTCCTAGGTTCAAATCCCACTGGAAGTGGAATTCAGCTCATGACTGTATGACACTTCATTGCATAGAGCCTGTCGTTATCGCCCTTCCGTTGCCTTGCTATGACTTAAATAATTTTAAAAGTGACATAATACACAACAATCATCATCATCATTATAATCTTTATCTTACTGAATTTATGTACCAAAATAATTATAAGTACTGGGACAGAGCACAGATACTTGGGATCAGTAGTTAGTAACTCCTACTTAGGAGATAATAAGTCCTACGTAGGAGATAGTAAGTCCTACGTAGGAGTTACTAACTCCTAGTCCTACGTAGGAGATAGTAAGTCCTACGCAGGAGTTACTAACTCCTACGTAGGAGATAATAAGTCCTACGTAGGAGTTAATAACTCCTACGTAGGAGATAATAAGTCTTACGTAGGAGATAGTAACTCCTACGTAGGAGATAGTAACTCCTACGCAGGAGATAATAAGTCCTATGTAGCAGATAACTCCTACGTTGTAGATAATAAGTCCTACGTAGGAGATAGTAAGTCCTACGTAGGAGTTACTAACTCCTAGGAGTTACTAACTCCTACGTAGGAGATAATAAGGCCTACGTAGGAGTTAGTAACTCCTACATAGGAGATAATAAGTCTTACATAGGAGATAGTAACTCCTACGTAGGAGATAGTAGCTCCTACATAGGAGATAATAAGTCCTACGTAGCAGATAATAAGTCCTACATAGGAGTTTGTAACTCGTACGTAAAAGGTATGTCCTACGTAGGCGATAGTAACTCCTACGTAGGAGATAGTAAGTCCTACGTAGGAGATAGTAACTCCTACGCAGGAGATAATAAGTCCTATGTAGCAGATAACTCCTACATTGCAGATAATAAGTCCTACGTAGGAGTTACTAACACCTACGTAGGAGATAATAAGTCCTACGTAGGACTTACTTTCTCCTACAAATATGCTAGTAACTGCATTACAATGCGGAGAAAAACAATGTTGGTCATATTTCATTCCATAAAGTAAATCTATTCAATTGATTATTTATAATATTTTAGAAATTACAATAAAACAAAAAGATAATAATAATATTATTATTGATATTATTTTCAGAAATAATTATAATAGTAATCAAGCTGTATATCATAATTCGGAAAATCCAATGCTGGTCCTTTTTTATCTCATAAAATGGTTTTCTAAAAAAATAAACATAGTGATAATAATGAAAAGGAAAATAGTGATAATAATGACCATTCATCATGAAAACACGCCTATAGAGTTTTGACCCCCTTAAACCCCACTTTTATATAGTAAAACTGGGGTTTACAGGGTATACATTATTTTTCTTGTTTCTGCTCAAAAACATAGATTGTGGGTACTCGTTAGAACCGCCTCGCAGTACCCAAAATCTATGTTTTGAGCAGAAATATGAAAAATATCAGAGTTTTTCATCTGAAAATTTTCATTTTCTGGTGGTAAAATTTTCAATATATTTGAATAGGCATGTTTTCGTAATGATTATCATTATTATTACCATTATTTATTTATTTATTTATTAAAACGATTACTAATAGTAACAGTGATTTAGCAGTACCTTTGAATTCCGAAGAATAAATATTATTATGTTGGTCATGTTCAAAAGAGCTACGTGGAGCTTTAACAGTTTTTACTGCATGTGTATTTATGGGTATAATATTGCTAATTATTAAACAACTTAAATCCCTGTCATACTGAAATTTGATTAAGTCCGTGTTACTACCTGTTGACATAGCTTATACGTGCTATTGAGTGGCAAACAGTGTGCAGACCTTAATAAGATGCTCTGTAATGTAATGTTTAATCAGGGGCCGCGACTGCTATTTGTTAAGGTGTGTCTATCAGAATACTTAGGTTAAATAGTGTGAACCACTTTCTTCTCTAACCACCATCTGTCAGATTCAATAAATTGTTCACACCTTTTCAAACATTGGCCTAAAGGTAATTGTTTCAGAAACAAACCTGGAATATCAGATGATCCTTAACCACACTTGCCCTATATTTTTTACCAGGCCATTATAGTACCCATTGATTTGTCTAAACCTTGCTGGCTAAATGTAGAACCGTGTAGACTCTGATTACACAATGTGTCATGTGACATCTGATCTGGGTCTACACTGTAAGCACAGGCCTATCTGTCTAGAAACATAGGATAGTAACAGTTATAATCTAAGGAAAACGACATTTTATCCATATTTACTAACTACCCAACACAAAATAACAAGAGTCTCTCCAAATAATAAAAACAGGATTTAATAATATGTGCAACAGTTGTAGTTCCAGATCAGCATGTGCATACATTTTTGTTCACTGATAGAATGTACAATCTCTATTCGCATGCAGTGTAGACTCTGATCATAAAGTGGACGTACAGACTAATCTGGGTCTACAGTGGTCGCATAATTCACAAAGTCCATTTTTATTTGAAAAGACTCAACCAACATTGTTTCTTATTTTACTTGTAGACACCTCAAAAGTCTACAAAATACCAACAAGACATTCTATTTTTTATCTTTATTTGTACATTATTTTGAAAAGATTGTTCAAACATATATATAAAAAAAAAACAAGTTTAATAACATCATTGTGTATTTCCAGTATCTGTATCTAGATTTTTATCGCTACCAGGCAACTGAGTCCCATAAAAGCAGTATTTCCATAAAGTGTGTCCCGGTTAAATACAACCTTCTCCAGGGACCTGTACCTCCTGGTTTCATTTATCTATTTGACATCATACAGCTGAGAACCAGAAGCCTCAGGCCACTGGACAGTGTTATAGTTTGATCTTTAACCCATGCAATAAAAACAAAGCGGTCCAAACATCAAATGAACATCAACATTTGTAAAGGACCATTACGACAATGATCTAAGAATCCGGGCAGGCAAATCGGCATCTTTAATTGTGTACCTAAAGAAACACTGGTTACTGTAAAATGCATTGATAAACAGTGAAAATCCTGACCAGAATGTGCAGTTGTGCTGTCTGATCTGGGTATTTCGTGTTTGCGTAATACACAATCTCCCTTTTTCTTAATCTGACACAAGTGTCCTGTATCTGAGACAGGTCACTGCAATTCTTTAATCTGTCAGATCAATAAAAAATTTTAAGTTTGATTGATTAACTAAAAAATGATTGTAAGGCAACATTTATGCATCAAGGATAAACTGATGATACTCTTAATTTTCCCAATGTGTGTGGGGTTGGGGGGTGGGGGTGGATATTTGATCCCTTAACCTTTACCACTCTCTGGGCTAATTCAGCAGACGACAACTTGTTGGTCTTCCTGAATTTTCATTCACTAAATATATTACTTTTTCAATTAAACAATATGTTTTGTTTTCTTAGGTTAAACTATTGATCTTCATTTCAATATCGTATTGAATTATCTATAACTAAATACTATCTCCTACGTAGGACTTATTATCTCCTACGTAGGACTTAGTATCCCTTACGTAGGACTTAGTATCTCCTACATAGGAGTTACTAACTCCTACATAGGACTTACTATCTCCTACGTAGGTGTTACTATCTCCTACGTAGGACTTATTATCTCCTATGTAGGAGTTACTAACACCTACGTAGGACTTATTGTCTCCTACGTAGGACTTACTATCACCTACGTAGGTGTTACTAACTCCTACGTAGGACTTAGTAGCTCCAACGTAGGAGTTACTAACTCCTACGTAGAACTTAGTATTTCCTATGTAGGACTTACTATCTGCTACGTAGGAGTTACTAACTCCTACGTAGGACTTACTAACTCCTATGTAGGAGTTACTGTCTCCTACGTAGGACATTATCTCCTACGTAGGAGTTACTCCTACGTAGGACTTACTATCCCCTACGTAGGACTCATTATCTCCTACGTAGGAGTTACTAACTCCTACGTAGGACTTACTATCCCCTACGTAGGACATTATCTCCTACGTAGGAGTAACTATCTCCTACATAGGACATATTATCTCCTACGTAGGAGTTACTAAGGACTTGTTATCTCCTACGTAGGACAAATATTTTTTTTTCACCTGGCACTTGGACGCTTCCATAGCAAATATACATTTTTTCAAAGGTTTTTTTTTTTTTGTTTTTTTTTAGACGAGGATAAAATATTGTTTGACTTCGTATTTTGTCGAATAATATAAAAATGCAAAAACTTAGAGGAGTGAAAAAAAAATGCAGGAGATCAGTTTTGGCCTATGTACGCTCTACTGACCCCAAGTATCTGTGGGACAGAGAGGACTTACCAAACAGTGTAGACCCAGACGCCACATTTTTGTCTGAGCAGCAGTTGTTTGATACGTCAGTTGGTGGCCATAAAATGGCAACGTGTCCAAGTCTTAGGACAAGACTGCTAAAGTGTTAAGGTGTCCCAATCTTTAAGGTAAATATAGTACTAAAAAGTAACATTTTTATTTATTTTTTGTAGTCATGACAGAGGTTAGTCCGAGTCTTCTCTGACGTTTAAGTGTTTTTTTTTTTTTTTTTTTGGGTGTTTTTTTTTTTTTTTTTTTTTTATTTACCACATCGTCAGAGAAACTTAGCTATCGAAAAAGCAGTTTCCCCAGCCAGTCTTTGCTGCATGGGCACTTTCAAAAAAAAAAAATTCTGAACATCATCCAGCAGAAAGCAACATGCCGGCCTCGGTGGCTCAGTTGGATGCGCGTCCGACTGGTGATCAGGAAGTTGCAGGCTCCACCCCCGCCGGGTCGGCAACATTCTTTCGTGGAGATTTGATCATATAATATTTTCTACGGTCATTCTCTCCCTTCCGCTGATTCAAGAAGGGCAGTTGTCAGTTTCTGGCGAAAGAATGTGCACGATACTGGTTAACAGCTTAGAGGACTAAGCCTGCCCAGTAAAAGTGTGGTTAGGTAAACTGACCGCGCTCGACATGACCCAATTGGGTTGACTGGGACGTAAAACCTCAACACAAATATAGCAACATTAAATTTTAGAATAAACAAAAGACACCATTTTCCAGTGAATTAAATAATTTGTTTCATTGGAAACTTGCATAACCAGCGTTTTCACTATACCTGTCAAAGTTTACCGTCGATGCCTAGACTGTGCACGGTAAACGCCAATTTGTTACCCCAAAATGTCAATTATTCATTACGAAATTCAAGTATTATCATTTTTTTTTTTTCAGTCATAAAATATTAGTTTGATAATCCTTAGTGACTTTCTACATTACACATTTACTTCCATGCCTCTACTTTGGCGAAAACCCTCATTTTAGACAGGATTGGAAAATTCCTGATTCTCATAATAGGAGTTACTCTGGTGTTAGTGGCTAATATCAATACAAAGAAAAGCCACTAAAACATCAGAGGAGACTCGGATTAGACAGAGGAAAGATCTGTTTTGTGTGTTTTCTGCATTATCGGTATTAGATTTAGTACATACCCATCAACATCTTCACTAGCGTAACTCAGCATTGTTTGATACCTGATATCACCACAGTTACATATTGGCACTTTATCATAATCATCATTATCGTTGTCGGGCGTTCCATACAACCATTAATAAAGCTAGTACTTGTTACAATAATCTTCTGGTTTTCGAATCGAAAATTGCATACTCAGTGGATGCGGGAACCAGTCGATATTTGTTTACAAATGGCGACCAGCATGGAAAACTTTGACAACCGTGCAGTTTCTCCATCGATTATAGAAGGAGGGCAAGAGACATCATATATTTTTGTGCGTGGGCTTGGCACAGGAGCATTTGCAGAGGCGAATTTATACCGGAAAACAGAGGTTATTCTTCAATATTTAGATATATATCTATCGTTTTACTCCTCAGCCGTTTGGTGGCGATTCATAATTGCCAATTAAGGTCAATGTACCAGCTCCCCGTGCATGGAGGCGAAATCGCTACCTCTAAAATATCAACAAAAATTCAAATGAAATGCGTGTCTCATTCAAATAAAGAAATATTTTGGCTACAAAGTAGGCTGCTAAAATGGCTCTATAAAATGTACATTGACTGTACATGTATAATATAGCTATTAGCTGTCCCCATTGCACGTACATATAGAATACAAACCGGTATCCAGTCAGTTATATACATGAAGGAACATTATTTTGTTTTTTTTTTGGATCAGTTTGGGTACCTATGGACATACACATATATTGTATTTTGCGAGTAAATTTTAAGGCAGGGTGAGTGAGATTTTCAGAACTTTCTATTTTTTCTTAATTTTTAGCATCTAAACAAAAAATTTAGACCATAAGGGCGAGTAAGTTTTGAGGGAATTTTACACCTCTGCAATGTTTGATTAAATTATTAAATCTTTCTAGTTGCAATTAAAATGTTGTCCCCTGGGAGCTATCTGCCCTTGCCCACGGGCTATATACATGTATAAAATTGTGTAATTTTAATGTCTTCTTCTATGAAACCAATTGAGCAATTTTCACCAGATTTCACATGGGGCCTTCTGTCAAAAGGGTATTGTCAATTTGTTCAAATGGTTCCACGTAATTGAACAAGATGGCCACCATGCCGATATATGGTAAAAGCAGTAAAAAATCTTTGACTCCAGAACCAAGAAAACTTTTAGGCTGAATCTTGGTATATAGCATCACGAACTCAAGGTCTACCAAGTGTATTCAAATGATGGTCAAAGGTTGACTTTTGACCTTTAACGGCAAGATCAGATTTGCGCCCCAATGCATTTATGGGGAAAACGTTAAAAAATCATTTTCTCTCATGGCTGAAACTTACAACATATATATGATTAAAGTAGTAAAAGTGTTTAGCTACTGTCAGCATTTTGCAGTTATCTTCCCTTGCCCTTGGACTATATTTGTATGCAATGGCTGTTTTTATCAGGTGAGCAATTCATGGCCCATGGGCCTCTTGTTCTTATATCCATTTCCAGAAGTTTGCAAAAAACATTTTACAGAATTGTCTCCCTTTAAAATGTATAGATTTACCTTTATTTAGCTCACTAATACTTTACAAAAGTCAATAATCTCCATTTGAGATTTCTTTCCTGCTTTGTTACCAGGACAATTCTCTTGTGGTATGGAAGGAGATTAAACTTGGAAGACTGGGAGAGAAAGAACAGCGAGATGCTATAAATGAGATTGATGTTTTATCACTGC
Organism: Anodontia alba; assembly: GCA_964016985.1. Classification (NCBI taxonomy): domain Eukaryota; kingdom Metazoa; phylum Mollusca; class Bivalvia; order Lucinida; family Lucinidae; genus Anodontia; species Anodontia alba. The sequence goes on along the minus strand of OZ024823.1, from coordinate 31,621,471 downwards.
TAAACCATGCCAATATTATCACTTATTACAATCACTTCCTGGATGGGGATACATTGTTGATTGAACTGGAGTATGCTAATGGTGGGTAGTTTTTATGAACCATACATGCAAATTTAACATACCATATATTATACAGGTGTTTTCAACTTCGTAGCTCTTACTTTTCATCTTTGACAACTACTTCCTGGATGATAACACGTTATAGTGATTATTTTAGGATTTCTGCCATTTGTTTTAGTAACCCTCAGACATCAAAGCTGTGCTGTGCCTGAGGTCTAGAATTTATTCTAAGAAATATATACATGTATAAATATATATACATACATATGCCATTACACATTACTGATAACTGGAGTATGCTAATGGTGGGTAGTTTTTATGTATCACACATGCCAAATTGACAATAATTCTATGGAAACGATTTAAATGTTCCATATGGTTCAGAGATGCAGACTTCTTAAATCTTACCATCTTATTTTAAACATGAAAACAGTCCATGTGACATATCTGGTTCTCAGCAAACACATTATAAAAGTAATGTTTTGATGTTGCCACAATGTCAAGTCATTACCAAATACATGTAAATTGAAATGATCATGCTATATTTACATGTTTTTTGCTACAAGTTTGTCTGCTGTTAAAGTTGGATGGCAGCAAAAATTTTCTTTTTAGGTGGTGTGTTCAGGTGTGTATATACTTTCTGGTCACAGCCCAGTCAGCATTCTACTTAAATCTATATTGGGCCGTCATCGGCCCGTCAGGGTAGCTGACGGCCCGATGACGGCCCGATGTAGATTTACGTAGAATGCTAGCTGGGAGCTCAGTTCAGGGGACTTTGGTATTGGCCCTCTTTATAAAAAAAAATGTTAGAATGTATGAGAAATAGAAAAGACCCCTGAACAGGTTCCAGAGAATACCCATAATTAAGATACAGTAAGTACATAAATACAATGTATCTTCTCATGCAGCCAGCACCTTATCCAGATGTAGCATTCTGGGAAAAATTTTCAGCAGATGACATTTTGAAATATTTCTCTTATTTTTTTCACAGAAAACAGGATTTGAAACTTCATGCAAATAGTCTTCATTGGAGATGATTTGCTTGAAATGCCAAATGCTGTTTTCTTGTAAAATTAGAAAAAAAAACATCACCAATTTGTCGTTTGCTGAATTATCCGAGAGTGGTAGAGCTTAAACAAATGGCAAAGCAAGCAAGCTCTTTCAGTATGTTCACTAAAAGGTTTCCTATAATTACAGATGATCATAGCATGATATAAGGTGCGTATATCACATACTACAGGATATGTAGGGATACCCATATAAATATACATGTATTTCTCTTATTTCTTCACAAAAAACATACATTGTGAGTACTCATTAGAAGTGCCCCAGTGAGGCACTTCTAATGAGTATCCACAATGTGTTTCATTGGAGAAATAAAAGAAAAATATCAGTAGTTTTTTTTTGGTTGGAACGAGTGACATATGTGGGGCTATGTGTTATCTGGAGCCATCACGAAAACATGTCTATATAATGTTGACCCCCTTAAACCCCACTTTTATATAGTAAAACTGGGGTTTACAGGGGTATACATTATTTTTCTTAGTTTTGTCGAAAACATAGATTGTGGTTACTCGTTAGAACCACCTTGCCGAGGCGGTTCTAATGAGTACCCACAATCTATGTTTTGAGCGTAAATATGAAAAATATTGGGGTTTTTATCTGATTTTTTTTTCAGTTTTTGGAGGTGAAATCTTCTATATATTTGAATAGGCGTGCAGTGATTTTTTTACCTGCGCATTCCGAGTCCCGTACTCACATTTTTGCTTTGGGACTCACATTTTAAATCTCAGTGAGTCCCAGGACTCACAAAGTTATAGTGGAAAATTCTGTAATGGACGCAATGATTTTCTAGTAGGACTCACTTTACATAGCCCAAGCAAGTCCCGGGACGCCTAAGTATAAAATTGTAAATAAATCACTGGGCGTGTTTTCGTAATGTATGGCAGACCGGTGCAAGGGATTTGCAAAGTTCAAATATGGTATGTTAAAATGGCATGGGCCCTGATCAGTTTTTTTTTGTGTGTAAGTTTAGAATCTTTACATGTGAACTGGCTTCTTTCTTACCCATGTGTTTACTTATTCTTCATCAGTAATGGCTCTACTAAGGTGCTTTTTAGCTCATATTAAACTTTTCAGACATTTTTCTTATTTCTCCTTATGTGTTGTGAGCACTCGGTTGGAACTGCTTGCTATGGTGATTCCAAAGCAAGACAGTTTAAGTGAGTATCAATAATACCAGTATATATTTTCATACAGAGAAACGAGAAAACAAATATGATGTAATGTATGTGCCTTATATCATGCTAGGATCCTTGTACAATCTGTAATTGTAGGAAACCTTTTAGTGAACATACTGAAAGAACTTGCTTGCTGCCATTGGTTCAAGCTCTATCATTCTCTTGGCTAATTCAGCAGACGACAAATTGGTGATATTTTTTCTTATTTATCCAAGAAAACAGGATTTGGCATTTCATGCAAATTGTCTCCATTGGAGACCATTCACATGAAATTTCATCCTGTTTTCTGTGAAAAATAAAAACAAATATTTTTCAAAATGTCATTTGCTGAAAAAAATTACCCAGAGTGCTCAGTGGTAAAGGGTGACTTTTTTTTTTGCAGACAGGAGTTTAGTTTCTTAGCACTGTAATATTTAAAAAAAATAATAATAAGAAATAAAAATAATAAAAAAAAACAACCCCCCCCCCAAAAAAAAAACAAAACAAGAGGAAGCAGATTTTTTTGCCTATAGAATATCACCCCTTCCTCCACCCTTCACTTCAGACAGTGAGAGGGGAGGTAAATATTTTCATCTCAGTCTTGTTCCTCTTGAATGTGTATCCCCCTACACTTATATAGCCAGAAATGTTGGTGGAAATGATCTCACAATATATTCTCATTGCTGTCATCACACTCTTCTTATTTAACCCATTTATTCCAAGTGACTATGCTACCTCAATTCTTTGTACAGGCAGTTTTGTAGTAGAAGGGGTGTCTGGTTAATTTTTATTATTACTATGTTTTATAGAAATTCCTGTATTTTGCAAACAGTGTAGGCCCTGATCAGACATCATGTTCTGCAACATCTAATCTCAGTCTGCACTGTTTGCCAATGTTCCTTTTATGGGACACTAGGCATAAATAGGTTAAGCTTGACAGAATGCTTATTTTATAAATGTTTAGTTTGTTTGTCTTTTATTTAAGGTGGTAACCTGACCCAGAAGATTGATAGTCAGAAGGAACCATTTGATGAAAATGTAAGTACATCAATACTAAAACATTTTGATAATTTTGGCCAGCAAAATCTAAAAGAAGCCTTGAACCAGACATTATAAAGTGAAGGTATCATTGAGATATCTTCCAAGTCACTGGTCTGAAATATTATTACCTCAGAAATGGCATATTGTTATTTAGTTAAGTAAACTCAGCTGACACCGCTTTGTTGCTAATACGAGTAAGTAAAAATTAAGCTCAAAACTAGCTTGTCAGTAAAATTTTTGCCACTAGCCAGTAGACTATATTAACCTTAATCTGAAGTACCAAAGGCACACATTTGCACACACATCACATTACACAATTTTGAAATACAAATGTGTTAAATTGTACTTATGAGCTTCATACTCCAGTGCTGTGAGACATTTTATAAATACCCTTTAACTTAGTCTGTAGATAGATTGCACATAATTTTCTAGTCAGAAAGAAATATAAAAATTATTTGGAGGAAAAATATTTGACATGAAAGAGTTTTATATCAAGAAATTATTTTTTTCTGTATTTTGACAGGTGGTGAAATGGTATCTGTATCAGTTAGCTTCAGCTCTAGAACACTGTCATTACCATGGAATTATTCACAGGTAAATCCTAGCTCCAGATAGAAAGCATTTTCTTCAACTGAAAACACATTGATAATTTTTATTATTTCTCACTAAAACATTTGTGGTGGGTACTCATTAGAAGTGCCTCACTGAGGTGCTTCTAATGAGTACCCACAATATATGATTTTTATGGAAATATAAAAATATCTATCTGGATACTCATCGAATCTGAAACTACATTACGAAAACATGCTTATATAGTTTTGACCCCCTTCAACCCACTTTTATATAGTAAAACTGGGGTAAACAGGGGTATACATTATTTTTCTTATTTATGCTCAAAAACATAGATTATGGGTACTCGTTAGAACTGCCTCAGTGAGGCAGTTCTAATGAGTACCCACAATCTATGTTTTTGAGCAGAAATATGAAAAATATCAGATTTTTTTTATCTGAAAATTTTCCCTTTTTTTGGTTGTAAAATTTTCAATATATTTGAATAGGTGAGTTTTCGTAATGACATGTATTGTACCACAGCCTAGTTCTTTAGCTCTGAGTTTCGCAGAAAGAGCCATGTCAAGGGTCCACATAACATGGAAGAGTCAGCATATAATAGAGCCATGCCATTTGAAAAGAGATGACAAGGCCATATTCAGAAGACCCAGATCAATGTATGCATTCATCCTGTCCTATCAGGTCCTTTGATGCATATCAGTATAATATCCAGTTGCATTTATTATTAATTATGTAACTGGAAAACTGCTTGAGAGACAATATGTATTATGAAAGTGCTATATTTTCTGATCCCTTTAAAGTGTAAATTTGCCTGTATTAAGCAAGCACCTTTCTAAAACAACCACATTTTTATACCCCTAGCATACAAAGTATGCCGAAGGGGTATATTGTTTTCGTCGGTTCCGTCTGTCCATTAGTCTGTCCATCTGTTCTTCCTCCCATCCTTCCTTGTGTCTGTCCGTGATACCATCTGGTAAAACCTGCTATAACCAAATTTTACTTCAAAGTTTTTGATTACGTATATCTCTGCAGCCACTTTTCAGAAACTGTTCATATTTGGTATTGGGGGTACCTGTGAGGGTTCACTTCAACTCTGCATCTATAGACCCCTGGGTCATGCGCCTGGGTTGGGCTAGAGGTCAAAATCTTGGATGCCTCAATAAAGTTGTATATTGCAGTTTGTTTATACAAACAACTTCTTAATAAAGAAGGATGGGCATAAGACATGTTTATTACATCAACATGCATTCAGTATAATAAGGTCAACATCACTGTCCAAAATTTTATGCTCCAGCGATTTTGCCTTATATCTTGAAGACCGTTTCATTGATTAATGTGATACTTGGGGCATTGGTTCTGTGTGACACCTCAATTGACATCATAATAAATGTAGGTCACCTTGACCTATATTTCATTGTCCAGTGATTTTGCCTTATGTCTTGACTGTTATTTGATGTATGAAAGTCATTGTTTGGGATTATGAATTGGTATGATCCCACAGTTGACCTAAAAGTAAATATAGGTCACTGTGAACTATATTTCGTGGTCCAGTGATGTTATATGTTAATCTTGAAGACAACTTGATGTATGACTATCATAGTTTTGGGTTGTGGATCAGTATCATGACACAGCATTTTACCTCAAAATAAATGTAAGTCTTTGTGACCTATATTTAATAGTCCATTGATTTTGTCTGAAATCTCCCACTGTTTGGTGCCTAAGTATCCGATTTTTAGATAATGACACAGTGTGACCCAAAGTTTGACCTCAAAGTAAATAAAATCAGCATATATTTCATGGTCTAGTGATTTTGCTTAATATCTTCTAGATTATTTAATGGATTAACAGCATAGTTGGTATAATGGGTCAATGTGACACATCAGATTGACCTCTCAAGTATATGTTGATCAGTAACCTATATTTTATGGTTCAGCAATTTTGCATTATGTCTTGAAGACTATTTACTCGAGAAAAGTTATATTTGGGATAATAGATCAGTGTCACTCAGAGATTGATCTTATATACTTATATGTGGGTCAGTGGCCTATATTTCATGCTCCATTGATTTTGCCATATATCATTGTCACTGACTTACAATATTTTATAATTAAGATATGGCACCTGCAGGGGCTATTCATTACCCTCTGGGCAGTTACTGTAGTTCCCTTTCCTTTAGGTGCTTGCTTGACACAGGTTTCACTGTATTGTTGCAGCACATTACGCAAATACACCTATTCAAATATATAGAAAATTTCACCTCCAAAAGTAGAAAATTTTCAGATAAAAAAAAAACTCTGATATTTTTCATATTTCTGCTTCTAACAAGTACCCACAGTCTATGTTTTGAGCAGAAATAAGAAAAATAATGTATACCCCTGTAAACCCCAGTTTTACTATATAAAAGTGGGGTTTAAGGGAGTCAAAACTATATAGGTATGTTTTCGTGATGAAATGATTTTGTTATCTAACTGTTTCTTGTTGTTGTTTTTTTGTAAGCTTTTATAAGGCCACAGAATATTCTTTTTCTCCATTTCACTACTGCATAAAGATGAACAGTACAAATAAAACTGGAGTGTCTGTGCAAAGGTTTTGAAAGTTACTGTGTATATTTGATGACATTGCAGGGATGTAAAGTCACTCAATATATTCATGACAAAGACAGATCTTCTCAAACTTGGTGACTTTGGAATCTCAAAAATACTGGAATCACAGAGCCAGTTGGCAGAAACTGTAAGTAAAAAATAAAATTGTTACTGTATCATTTATAGGTAAAGGTAAAGGTATCCCATAGCCTTGATCATTTGAAAACGTCAATATAGTATAAAACAAAATCTGAAGAAAAAATTGTTTTTTTTTTTGTTTCTTTTTTTATGGTATGTAAGACATAATTTCATACACCTTGAGATTAATACAGGAAATATTTCCCTCGAGATTTGCAAATCTTATAAACAAACTCATGCTAATGCACTTGTTTGTGTATTGGATTTGCAAATCCTTTGGAAAATATTTTCTGTATTTTGAAATTCAGGGTGTTTTTACCTCTGTGAATCTGCTAGAACTTATGTTATTTTTCTTATTACTACAAGAAGACATATGGTTATGCATAATTAGAATTACCTTAGGGAGGTAATTCTAATCAGTACTGATAACATGTATGTTTCATGGGGAGATAAGAAAGTTACTGTAGTTAGTTTAGAAGAAAGTATTAATTTGGAAATTGTAATTGGAAAATGCAACAAATTATCTGCCCATAATTAAATAGATGGGTACAATTGTTCTAGTAATGAATACACTTTATTGTTTTCATTATACATGTACCTCCAAGTGGCAATGAGAGAAAATAGGCATAGTACACCTCACATTTAATACGGTTTTCAAAGTATTCATGATACATAGGGAATAGTTTGGAGTATTGTTTGTCTTATAAGTTAATCTATTGTTGAAAAACATTAAAGTAAAAATTGGAAATGATGAATTATTGATATTGCACAAGTATATGTACTATTCTAATGTACCTCTATGATAAAACCATCAAGGTATTATCATTCTTGATCCATCATTGTGCTAAAATTGCCCATTTGGCTGTTTGTTGCAGGGAGATAACTCACTGCATTTTCTCAGTTCCTCTTTCTATCGAGAAAAACATATTATGCAATTAAAAAGCTAGAGCTTTGAGTGGGTTTTTGCACTAAGTATCACATTACAGTGCAACCACTTTATAATGGCTACTCAAGGGAAATTTTAAGACTGACTGTTGCAGATAGGTGGCTGTTGTAGAGAGGTTAAATACATAAAAAACAGCACTTTTGGAATCTTAACCCTTAAAATGCCAAGAAAATCTGCATCTGAAAATGTCGTCTGTTTATGCCGTCTGCTGAATATTCTTGCAAACTTTTCAAACCTATTTTTGCATATAGGCAAACAATGTGGACCCAGATCAGACTGCTCCTAAAGGAGCAGTCTGATCTGGGTCCACATTGTTTGCAACAATGACTTCTAAAGTAACCGGCAGAAGACAAAGCAGACGACAATTGTTGTGATTGGCGCTTTAAGGGTTAAAAAAGGAGGTTATAGGGAGGTGGCTGTTGTTCCAGAACTGTATGTGAAGGTACCTAGGAAATGCCACCAGCATGCCAAGGTGACCTTTAGTGGAGGTTTCACTGTATAACATTTTACATAGAAAATTAAACTGGGCCCAGTTGTTCAAAGCTAACGATGTCGTTAGTTAACGATTCGTTAAAATTTACATCGAGTGATATGCAAATATTTTGATATTGTTTGCTGAAAAAATGTGAGTAGCTTTTGCAGTGCAAAAGCTACTCACATTTTTTCAGCAAAAAATATCAAAATATTGTATATTGAATCCGCTAAAACAGTTAATGAAATGACCCTTAACGAGCTCGTTAAGCTAACGACGCTTTGAACAACTGGGCCCAGATTTTCTATATATATTTCAGGTAGCTGGTACCCCACTGTATATGTCTCCAGAACTGATGAAAGGGGACAAGTGAGTTTGATTGTGCACATTTCATGACACAAATACTAAATGGTGGGCTGAATGTCAGATTTCTGTATTGTTTGTGTGTTCAGGTTTCTTACAGTTTACAGTATTTCTCAACATAAATGCCCACTTAGAGGAAAAATGCATCACATGTATTTGACTTTTGTAGAGGTGTTACATTTTAAGAGTTGTTAAATGCTTAGCATGCTGGGTAAAGTTTCATTTGGCAACATTTTGAAATAATTTTTCTTATTTTTCCCAGAAAAAGGCTTTGGCATTTCATGCAAATTGTCTTTTTAGGGTAGATAAATTAGACAATTTTTTTTATAAAATTCCTCTTGTTCTTATTTTCTGATATTGTCACAGTAATGTCATAAAATATCAACAATTAAAAATCAGCAAAGAAATTTAAAAGTACAGGTATTTTCTTAGAAGAAATTTAGAAAAAAAAGTTTACTGTAGAAATTTTATAATTTAGACCCATTTTTGGCTGTAAATATAATGTAGGGTAAATATTTGAGACCAAAATACAGAAACAAAAGATAAAAGGTGTCTGATAAGTTATGATCAGTCAGAAGAAAATATTTTCATTTGAAATAAAACCCCAAGCAAAAACTCTTCTCTCTCAATGATGTCAAAAGGACAGTAAGATAAATCTGGTACATGCTATGTTGTTGCAGATATGACTACAAAACAGACATCTGGGCTCTTGGCTGTGTTCTATTTGAACTTCTTACACTCACAAGAACCTTTCAGGGAACTGTAAGTTGCTGTGTTTCTTATAAAGGGCACTATAATAACCTCCAGCTCTGTGGCTGACAGGGGTGAGCAAACAGTGTAAACTCAGATCGAATTCTGCAGATTGTGGCAACTGATCAGGGTCTACACTGTTGCCATTTATCAAGCGCTCTCATCAAGAGGTGTGTGTAGAGTTAGTGAAATGCATGTGTTGAAATTTAAGGACAGGTGTGACAAGGAGGTAAGATGTTCCAGTATTGTGGATAAACACAGTAATGCGGATAAACGCAGCAATGCGAATAAACACAGTAATTTGCTACTAACGATGCTAGGAGCAAGGTTGTATGAAGGAAATTAGTCCAACTTGTCAAAATGGTTTCAAATGAACAAAGGGTACATCTGGCTTCGCGGTTTTAAGAACTGTCTAAGTGCGCAACTCAGCTGAGCATGAATTTTTTCCTGCTAATGAATCTCAAATTATCAATAATTATAAATTCTTTCTTGCTAAACAGAGCTAAGCGTGAAAATTTCTCTGCTAATAAATATGACAATGCCAACTATTGTTGGCATTTTCATATTTATTAGCAGAGATAATTTCATAAAGCTGAGTTGAGGTGTTAATATTATCTTTTGGATAATATTTTTTATTAGATTTGGAACTAAACTTTATAGGCAAACTATTGGTATTCCGATGGGAACTAATTGTGCTCCTCTTGTTGCAGATTTGTTTCTTTTTTGTTATGAGAGAGATTTCATGAAGTCTCTCTCACGTGAAAATCAGGCTGACATTATTGAGGCTTTCAATTCAACTTCTAGATGACGATTTATTAAATATTGACAATATTTACTTTGACCAAATGGTGGACCGGATATACCCTACAGGACTCCAATTAAATAGAGCAAATTTTTCAGATACCGAGGCATCGTTTTTGGATTTGAATCTATGTATATCTAATGGTACAGTTTCCACCAAAATTTATGATAAACGGGACGATTTTGATTTTGATATAGTCAATTTCCCTTTTCTGGATGGCGATGTCCCCCGGCATACCTCATATTGGGTATACATATCTCAACTTATTAGATTCGCTAGAGCATCTTCAAATCTTAATGACTTTAACTACCGTAATAAAGCCCTTACTGCCAAACCTCTTAGGCAGGGCTATCGTTATTTTAAACTTCGTAAGGCGTTTTCGAAATTTTATCGCAGACACAGTGCATTGTTAGAAAAATATAGCGTCAGTCTGAAAACACTTCTGCAACAAGGTATATCGGAACCAGAAATTTACGGTGACTTAGTGTACAGATTTAGAAAAAATGTAGGTAACTCTAACTTTTCGGAGCAATTCAGAAAACTTATTAACCGTTATAAAAGAATTGGCTATAGCCTGGATATTATGCGGCAGACTGCATGCCTAGTTGTCAGCCCAATCATTGTTGATGGCTATGCTTCATTCTTTATTTGCACGACGGCGGTTCGGGCCTCAGACTCAATGACGGTCTCTTCGTAAAACTTTAACCAGTGGGTTGGGGCTTGACGATATGTTTTTGGCTTGGCCCGCCGTGGTTCAACTATTGGTTTTCATTTACTCTGGCATACAGTAGAATTAGCCATGAGTACTCGTCTTTGTTTATTATAGTGATTAATTTGATTTTTATGTTTTCGCTTTGATGCATTGACTGAGTTGGGAGCCTTTATGCGAACCGAATTTTTATGTGTTTCTGTATTAAGAGTAGCATCGGGACCCAGGGTGAAGTTAGCTAGCTGTAAAAGTGCTTTAAACCCCCTGGTAGTTTGTTGTACTGACCGTTCTAAGGCGGTGGTCCTGGTGTTGTTCCAACTCTTTGTACTGTTTTTTTGTCTGTATGTGTTGTGATGCTAGCATTGTGGTCACCGTCTTCAACAGCTGCCCACTTTGCTTTCTGTTTAACTCGTTGTGTTGTGATGCTAGCATTTTGGTCACCTTCAACAGCTGCCCATTTTGCTTTCTGTTTTTCTATTTGTGATTAAGAGTGGCATCGGGACCCAGGGTGAAGTTGGCTAGCTGTAAAAGTGCTTTAAACCCCCCGGTGGTTTGCTCTACTGACCGTTCAAAGGCGGTGGTCCCGGTGTTAGTCTTAGTCTTTGTTGCTTGTAGTTTATTCTACGAGGCGATTTGTTGTATGTCTTTCCGTGTGTTCAAGAAGGGCAGTTGTCAGTTTCTGGCGAAAGAATGTGCACAATACTGGTTAACCGCTTAAAGGACTAAGCCTGCCCAGTAAACGTGTGGTTAGGTAAACTGACCGCGCTCGACATGACCCCATTGGGTTGACTGGGCCGTAAAACCTCAACACAAACACAAACTTTCCGTGTGTCATTTTGTTCTTGCGTTTTTCAGTCCTTTTAGTATTGCGATTACCTCGCTTGGGTGGTCGGGTGGTGCGAAGGTGCTGTGTATCTTACATCACTGGGGCGTCCAACTAATATTGGCTTACAGTTGGGCAAGGCCTGCTATCCTTGTAGTGGGTAAGGGTAGAGGGGGAATGTTTTTATTTCTTCTGTTTCTTCACTTTCATTCCTGTTCCTCTTTCTTCCCTGTCCCTCTCTTTCATCTCCTCTACTCTCTCTTCTCTCTCTTTTCTCCCTTTCTCTGGGAGACGACACAAAATGACCCTCAAGGGTTGACGTGTCGTTAAACCCCAACACCTTACCTTACCTTACCTTACCTCGCTTGGGGAAGAGAGAGCTAATCTTAGTGCTTTTCGTATGTTTGTTCGGTTTGTGCTTGTTTTTGTCGGTGTTTTCTTCCTCTTGGGGTCTGGGAAGGGCTGCGGTTTGTGACTGTGGCACTCCCTGGACTTTGTTCTTACCTTGTGAGTATGACAAAAGTTTTATAAACCATGTTGCCAGGATACGTTTCTTTAAGACTGCATAAGTAGAAAGGTCTTTGTAGTTGCACAGTCTGCATGGCTCCAGATAAGGCTTTTTGTTTTAAATGAAAATTACCAAAGTTTTTATTATTTCTCCACAAAAACACATGTTGCGGGTGCTCATTAGAAGCGCCTTGCCTCCATATGATATAGTGAAAAATGTCATGAAATCTTAGCTTAATGGGATATCAAGATTAAAGATTTTTATTATTTCTCTTTGAAAACATATGTCGTTAGTACTCATTACGAGTGCCCCAGCAAGACACTCCAAGTGAGTACCAACAATGTATACTTTCATGGAGATATAAGAAAACTGTATGTAAATACTTTTTGCTTGTAAAAAGCGCTTTTCTATGGAGCTGTGAAGTCCACCGAGAGGCAATTTTACTTATTTACTTTTAAAAGTATTCTCACACCTCATGTCTTACCATACTTATTCTTAACTTTGAACAAGTCAACTTTACTGCCTCTTGGTGCATCTAAAATATTAATGAGTGAATGGCAGATAGTGTAGACTCTGAACAGATGCTGCAATCTGTGGTATCTGATATCGGTCTATACTGTTTGCTTAGGCCTGCTTGTCTAAATAATTAGGGTAAATAAGGTAATATGTATTAGCTGCGTTATGCAAAAAAGAGTCTATATAGCACATTGATAAAAAAAATCATTAAACATATTTCAAGGAATTTTCTTACTAGTAAGTGAAAATTGTCCTTGGGATATGTTTTATGAATATTTTGGATTAATGTGATATTCTATCCTTATTACCCTGTTCAGTGAGGGGTCTTAGCAAATATGATAAGACGAAGGGCAAAAAAGAATTAATTACTTCCTTACACATGTTACATTAGTAAAATTTGGTAATTAATTCATACATGTAGTACAGTCCAGATATTTAGGATATATATCATAGCTTTTGTATTCCAGAATCATTTGAGACTAGCCTATGAGATTGTGTGTGGTGAACATGGACAGATTGATGGAAATTATTCAACAGCCATCAAAGAACTAGTCAACAGTATGCTACAAAAGGTGACTACATGCTTTGTGATATGTCTACTAAAAACATGTTTTACATGGTCTTATATTCATAAGATATAAATTTACGAAGATTTATCTGCTCATTTTAAAGCATTTTGTATTAACTACCTGTAAAACATTAGTTATGTCCCCGAAACTATGGGGATGCGAACATATTGATTTCTGTGCAGGTACCGTAGGCGTAAGCGTTGGCATTGGCGCCGGTATGGTACTTTCTTGTCTGCACAATATCTTGTGAACCAGTGATTGGATTCTTACCAAGTTTTCATAGATATATAGTTGGAACATAACAAAGAACTGATTACATTCGATAACCTTGACCTAATTTGCAAGATCATAGTAGTAGAAAAACTGAAAAATTCATGGTTGGAGGACATCTTTTTTCTCTGAATACACAGTTACTAGTTTTATTTATTGTTACATTGTTGTCACTGTTTTAAAGTGAATATTTTATGCTGTTTGTTTTAACACTACAACCTCTTTATAACACGATTTGTTATATCACGGTTTTGGATATAACACGGTTCAAAGATGGATCCCAAAAAATGTAAATGGTCATTTTTTAATATAATCCATACATTTTTGCGTTGATGTAACACGGTTGTTTAAGTAACACGGTTTATGCTACGGACCCCAACAATAGTGTCATAAAGAGGTTGTGGTGTATAATAGAAATGAATATCAAAAACTTAGAAATTCATAAGGTAGTTTGTAGCATCAATGATGCTGATTGCTCTAGGTAAGACATTTTTTTCATCCAAACACTGTGGATATGTTTCATATTTTTTATCACAAAATATATGTTTTGGGTGCTCATTAGAATTATCTTAATGAGGCAGTTCTAATGAGTAACCATTACATTTGTTTTTGTGACGAAAAAGAAAAGAATTTTCAGGATACTCCTCTTATCTAGAGCATTGGACGTTTCATAATACATGTGTATTATGTGACATAAGGATAAGGAAAACAACTTGTAAAAGAAAAATAACTTCTTTTTGATTTTTTTTTTATAAAAAAAATTCAATCATTTTCCTACAGAAGTTGCATTGCTTTTAGAACAAGTTGTGGTTAAAAATTGAATTTAAAGAAAAATATCAGGAATAAAGCACAGAAGTGTTTCTTAATTATTTTATAAATCGTAATTGAAGTCCAAAGTATCAAGTCATTGCACACGCTAGTCTTCAATATTGCTGGGGTTTTAATACAAACGTAGAATTAGATTGAAGGACAGGCTGGGCTCTATTTCAACTTGCTTGTTGTTTGTTTGACTTGACTTTCTGAGTGTTTTCTTTAATCACAGAATGCTTGGTGGCTGTAGAGCATGTGAACTTATTATTATAATCTACAAAAACGACATAACTGCATTGATTGTTATTAAAGGCAGTAGGGGCAGTTACATTTGACCAAAACTTTTGACTTGCCCTAAGGGCAAGCTTCTTTGAAGATAAGGCTGTCCCAAAAAATAACCAAGTTTATGGCATGTGGGCATCCTCTTATTTCATCCGCTGCAACCTAACTGTTTATGAATAGGTAGTTGAGACATGTCATACTTATGTTATATGTTGTGATACCTGTATTTAATAGGATCCAAAGAAAAGACCTTCAGCAGAGGAAATCCTGGAAGGCCCTGTTCTGAAGGATAACAGGTATGAATCAACTCATTACGCATGAATTGCCCAATATTCAGAAACCTGAGGGTCGGGCAGTCTGATGACTCTGTTTAGACCCCTCAAGCAGTGTTTTCCCCATTTTGAGTGTTTGAGTTAAAACATCAGATGATGTCATGTTAACTCATTAGCACCTTGGCTACAAATAAACAAACATCCAGCTGCTAACTGTTTTAGAACTTATTGATAGATTATTTTGGGCTTAACTCTTTGCATGCTAGGTAATTTTGCATGTTTTTTTTGTCGTCTGTGGATTTTTTTAATTAACTTTTTCAAAAAAATTCTTTCAAAAATACCATCAGAGTGTCAAACAGTTTAGATCCAGATCAGGCTCGACGTTTTGTTGGGCCTGATCTGGGTCCATATGTTTGCAAAGGTTATCAGCAGATGACAAAAGTCGCCACTAGCGGGGAAAGAGTTAAGCATTCTTTTATTATAAGATGTTTCAAGCAATCATACACCAGATTTTTACACTAGACATTGTCTGTGCCCATTGGTGTAGACAAGCTTAGATTTTGTCATTGCTCAAGAAGCACTTATGAAAGTTCATGGACTGGTCCAGTGCTATTTTCCACTCATTGCTCAGTGTTATAACCAAGAATTAGCTTTCACAAAAAAAGCTTGCTCTACGTTTGGCACACACAGTGTGTCAAGTGTAGACCACATGACAGAAGTGGTGAGTGAGGACCTGCAGAACAGTCCACAATGCAAAAAAGATTTGGTTTTACGTGAAAAACAAAGCACGGGAATTTACAAGAGTAGCATTCCTAAAGAATGAAGAAGGATATCTGAAAAAAATGAGATATTAAACAACCAGTTTCGAAGTGTATATACTAAGGAAGACTTGGAAGATTTCCAAGATATGGGCCCAAGTTCATTCCAAACTTGACCAAAAAGGTGTCCACAAGCTACTACCCAACGTTCAGCCACATAAAGCCACCGGACTAGTTGAGATTCCTACACATGTGCTCAAAGCTGCAGTAGATGAGTTTGTTCCCTTCCTTGCCAGCCTGTTCCAAGCATCATTGGACAAACGGAGTTTACCCCAAGACGGGAAGGAGGCTATGATAGGTCCCATCTGCAAGAAGGGAGAGAGACACTTAGCTGCTAACTACTGCCCAGTGTCTCTTACCTCATTTACCTGCAAGATTCTTGAGCACATTGTCTGCAGTGATGTCCCACTTCGACAGATTCAAGGTTTTGTGTGACAACCAGCATGGGTTCCACAAGAAACGATCATGTGAAACTCAACTCATGGTTACCATTCACAAAATCGCAAAGCACCTATCAAGCTGCAAACAGGTAGACGTAATCCTTCTTGACCTTGCGAAAGCCTTTGATAAGGTTCTGCATGCCAGATTACTTCACAAGCTCGACTTTATGGCAGAGAAGGAAACCTGAAGACATGGATAGGGTCCTTTCTGAGTGGCAGGAAACAGAGGATGGTTCTGGATGGCTGTAAATCAACAGAAGCTGACGTCCACTCAGGCGTAACACAGGGCACCGTCCTTGGACCACTGCTTTTCGTGTCATATCAGTGACCTACTGGATTGGACCAACCACTCCAACACATACCTCTTTGTAGATGACACTCTCCTGTTCCGACAGATCAAAGAACAGAATGACGCTGAGATACTATAGCAAGACCTCACATCACTTGAAGGATGGAAGAGGACCTTGCAAATGAGTTTCCATCCAGTAAAATATTCTATCATCAGGATTCCTCTCCAGTGCAAGAAGCTGCTCCAGATCAGTAACTGCTACAGATAGCAGAAGTATGCAAGTACCAGGGAGTCAAAATCTCAGATGACCTTACCTGGGGAAGGCACATCCAACATATCACTGGAAAGGGAAATAGAACCCTCAGCTTCCTCAGGAGTAACTTCAAGGACTGCTCAATCCCAGTTAAGACCACCTACACAGCAATGGTCCGCCCGGCCATAAAGTATGCCTCCACCATCCTGGACCCGGTCAGCCAGAAACATATCCAGATGCTGGAAAAAGTACAATGACGTGCAGCTTGATATGTTTTCAACAACTATTCTGATCACTCACCAGGCTGTGTAACCCAAATGGTGAAAAACCTAAACTGGGAGACCTTGGAATACCACAGAAAATCCAACCGCCTGTGCATATTGTACAGAATTGTCCACAACATAAGTAGACGTCAAACCAGGCATCTACATACAAGACAGCGACAGGCAGAATAGAGGACAGGCACGATTGACCACATGTAAATAGTTTTAACCAGATCAGTCACTTTAAAGTGAACACAGACGTTTTGGAGAATTGCTGTGCTTTCCTGTCATGTCACAGGACGAAGGACCTATGGGACCTGGTCCTTTATAGGAAGAAGAAGAAGCATAGACCAGTCTTTCTATGCAAGCTAATATACTTGTATTCTATTTGATTTTGTGTGTTTGACCAATAAACAATAGATAGTCCCAGAGGCGGCATGATACACCTTCTCATTTATGTCATTTATGATTGTTTCTGCAACAAGGTATATCGGAACCAGAATTTTACATTGACTTAGTGTACACATTTAAAAAAAATTGTAGGTAAATCTAACTTTTCGGAGCAATTCAGAAAACTTATTAACCGTTATAAAAGAATTGGCTATAGCCTGGATATTATGCGGCAGACTGCATGCCTAGTTGTCAACCCAATCATTGTTGATGGCTTCGGGCCTCAGACTCAATGACGGCCTAAACGTAAAACTTTAACCAGTGGGTTGGGGCTTGACGATATGTCTTTGGCTTGGCCCGCCGTGGTTCAACTATTGGTTTTCTTTTACTCTGGCATACAGTAGAATTAGCCATGAGTACTCGTCTTTGTTTATTATAGTGATTAATTTGATTTTTATGTTTTCGCTTTGATGCATGGACTGAGTTAGGAACCTTTATGCTAACCGAATTTTTATGTATTTCTGTATTAAGCGTAGCATCGGGACCCAGGGTGAAGTTGGCTAGCTGTTAAAGTGCTTTAAACCCCCGGTGGTTTACTCTACTGATCGTTCTAAGGCGGTGATCCCGGTGTTAGTCTTACTCTTTGGTGCTTTGTGGTTTATTCAGCGAGGCGATTTGTTGTATGTCTTACCTTGTGCCATTTTGTTCTTGTGTTATTCAGTCCTTTTAGTATTGCGATTACCTCGCTTGGGGAAGAGAGAGCTAATCTTAGTGCTTTTCGTACGTTTAAACGATTTGTGCTTGTTTGGATTTGTCAGATTCCTCTTCCTCTTGATGTCTGGGAAGGGCTGTGGTTTGTGATTGTGGCACTCCCTGGACTTTTCTCTTACCTTTTTTTATTATCCAATCAGATTGCTTTATCACAAATATAAACAAATGACGAAATTACCTTCAGTGTACCCAAGGTCACTAAGCTTTAATCTGAGCATGCGTGTGAGGATGGAATCACCCTAACTCCAGGTAAAATAAACATAAAAAAGAATGCCTTTGGAAACAAAGAACACACTACGGATTAGAAAATGGGAGTTTCGGTTTTATTGAGACTCTTCATAATATAATAATTGCACCATGTTTTAAGTAAATGTGACTGGGGAAAGAATTTGCTTTAATAAGGGCCTTTGCTATATATCAATATATTTAGCATTATCCAATGATTTTTAAGGGGATTTATACACTTTCAGAGGAGGTAACTCAATTTTTTTTGTTCCCTACTGAAAAGGGTCTGCTCTGAAAGGAAAACAGTAATTCGTTTTTTTTTTCAGAGTAGACCCATTTTCAGAAGGGGACTGGTACACAGGAAAGCAAACAGGAAGTTACAAACGTTGTCTCCCTTGTAAAACATAGCAGAATAACAACCATGTGAATCCAGTCCCCTTAAGGGAAACAGACTGTGCCGACCTGAACCATTACTCCGTGGATATGCACTAATAGAGGCATACTTTTATATGGCACAGCTTAATCAAAATGTGCTTTGAAGATACTAATTTGTATTTTCATGGTAATATAGTTCCAGTGGGTATGCAGAATGTATGTTGGGGTAGAAAAATGTTGCCAGGGTGGTTCCAGTAAGCACCCGTCTTTCGTGCAAAACAAACAAAACAATATGTTTGGTTAGTGTCTTTTATTCTGCCGCTATAGTACAGTACAGTATACTATAGAAGAATAGTATTTTTTCTATTGTAGAAAAGTATTAGAGAGAAGGGTGTATGAATTAAATACCTCAGCAAGAAAAATACGTCTACAATCAGCCATATCTCTTGTGGAGCAAACTGTTGTTCCAGTGGTAAAGTCCAAAGTTACAGAGGTAAGAAAACAATTGAACCTCAGCGATACTAAAAATGTTTTTACAGTAGTGGCATTCCAAATGTTTTATTGGACAGTTCAGACAAGAGTGTTATCCAGAAATTGCTTTCTTACTTTGCCACAAAAACATGTAATGGGTACTTAGCAGTACCTTGATGGGGCACTTCTGATAAGTGTCATAACATGTTTTTGTGAAGAAGTAAGAAAACATATCAATAAATATTTGGTTGAAAAAAAAAAGTGCCTTATCTAATTTCTCCAGCAGACTGGCATTCAAATTGGTTGAATGCTTGTCTGTCTTCTAGCATGCAATCTGTTTAGGCTATAGCTAAGCTATTTTCAATATGGCAATGAAGTAATGGTCGTCGAGTGTTTTAGTATAAATGGCATATTGTTTTTATTAATTTACACTCAGGTTCAGAATTTTAGTAATTAATTTCTAATGTTAGCACAGAAATCTGCAGATTTTTTTATTTTTTATGTTTACTTAACTGTTTTCTTCTTTTCTGTATACCTTGTAATGGAGTTGCATAAGCACAGTGATTCATTTTAAAAGCTAAGACAGTCCATAAGCTAGACAGGTTAACAGTTGAAATAGTACTCCTACATGCATGGAAAACATGATAAGGGCCTTGTCGTGTTAAAACAGTACTCCTACATGCATGTAAAACATGATAAGGGCCTTGTCGTTTAAAGCATTATAAGCTTATGGAGGTAAACGTTAATTTGGTGTTAAAAATTTATCATAAAATAAAAACTAATGTGGGGATACTTCTTTGAAAAAACCTAGGCTTTTCAAAAAATGTATAATTATTTGATATCATTTGTATTATGAGCCATCTCACCTGGATCTACTCTGTATGCAAAGCCATTTTACCATATGTAGAACTGAGTTTTATTTTCAAATAGTTAAGCTAACAATACCCCTACACCATTGGATGGATTTCATCGAAGTTTGCTGTTTAACCTATTTGTGTGCTAGAATCACACACACCACAGTAATTCTGTTAACCCTGATGCCTGACTGAAGAGTGCGTGGATAATCAAGGTCAAGTCACAAAAGCATGAGATTAGGTGATGACATACCATCTACTTTACAGAGAATGAAATGATATTCACAAAAATACGTACATTAGTCCCAGTATTGTATATTATATTTACAGGTATATCAGTGGGGCGGAGGAAAATTAGCACCTCAGAAACAAGATATATTTGTGAAAGGAAGAAGTGCTGCACAGGTATATACTGCTGGCATTCTGGGTCCAGTTGTTCAAAGCTTCGTTAGCTTAACGAGCTAGTTAGTGTCAAAACGTTAACTGTAGAATTCTAGTAAGTACAATATCTAATTCACAGTTATTTTTGCTGAACAAATGTGTGTAGCTTTTAAAGCATTCACATTTTTTCAGCAAAATATTAGCATATATGCCATATGTAATGATCAAAATCTTAACGATTCATTAACTAATGACATCGTTAGTTTCGAACAACTGAGCCCTGTTTGCGTATCATCTGTTGTAATAAGCACTGCTTATTAGATACCCCTTGCTCAGAAACCAGACTTCATTGACAGACTGACAGACAGACAATGTGAAATAGTATACACCCCACAAACCATCACGAAAACATGCCTATATAATGTTGACCCCCTTAAACCCCACTTTTATATAGTAAAACTGGGGTTTACATGGGTATACATTATTTTTCTTATTTCTGCTCAAAAACATAGATTGTGGGTACTTATTAAAACCGCCTCGCCGAGGCGGTTCTAACGAGTACCCGCAATCTATGTTTTGAGCAGAAATATGAAAAATATCAGAATTTTTCACCTGAAAGTTTTCATTTTTTGGTGGTAAAATTTTTCAGTGTATTTGAATAGGCATATTTTCGTAATGCAGTGTTTGCAGGGGTATAATAACACTGACATGGAAATACATACCTCCTTTCTCATTTTAGATTAATACTGTTAAAAACATGAATGTAGTCGTGGATTCAGAATGTCGTCATAAGGCAGATTTCAGTTCATGACTGAATGGCACTTCATTGCACAGAGCCTTTCATTATCACCCTTCCATCATCTTGATATGACTTTAATAATGTTGAAAGAATTGACATTATCATTTTCAACTGATGCAGTTTAAGATACTGTAATAACCCTAACTATTGGGACGGAAAGGCCTATGCAAACAGTTTAGACCTAGATCAGACACCGCAGAACACAGCATCTGATCAGGGTCTACACTGTTTTCCACTCATCCAGCACTGTTTTACACACATTAACAGGTACTAAATTAGACTTTTTTTCAAATTTTAGGACAAGTATGGTAAGGAGTTAAGGTGTCCCAATATTTAGGGTAAATATGATACTTTTGGAGAAAAGTTTATACATTTTCTTGTTTATTTTGTAGGTATCGGCAGGCCATGGTCATTTTGCTGTAGTTACCATGGAAAAAGAGTTGTACACATGGGCAGTAAGTAGAATACTTTCAATTTAAACTATGTAATTTTTTTTTCTTAACACTTTGCACATTGGGTAAAATTTTCAGGAGAAGACTCATTGAAATATTTTCTTATTCTTCCCTGAAAACGGAATATAGCATTTCATGTAAATTGTCTCTATTGTAGACAATTTGCATGAAACACAAAGTATGTTTTCTTGCGAAAAAAAAATAAGAAAACTATCATCAATTTGTCGTCTGCTGAATTAGTCAAGAGAGTGGTAAGGGTTAATTTTCATATCTCAAAGCTCTTGATAACAGGAGTGCCCAGATAACACACCATCGTAAAATGTGTACATCATAGCCATACCTGTAGATAAGCTAATCTTTAACCAAAAATATTGATCATGAAATACTTTCTATTGTCATTCTCTCCTCATTACGAAAACAAGCCTATTCAAATATACTGAAAATTTTACCACCAAAAAATGAAAATTTTCTGATAAAGGTTCTGATATTTTTCATAAAATAGATTGTGGGTACTCCCTATAACCGCCTCGGCGAGGCGATTCTTACGAGTACCGACAATCGATCTTTTTGAGCAGAAATATGAAAAATACTGTATACCCCTGTAAACCTCAGTTTTACTATATAAAAGTGGAGTTTAAGGGGATCAGAATTATATAGACATGTTTTCGTGATGTTAGTACAGATTCAAGAAGGGTAATTGTCAGTTTCTGGTGAAAGAATATGCAGAAGTACTGGTTAACTGCTTAGAGGATAAAGCCTGTCCAGGAAAATGTGTAGTAAATTGACTGGCTTGACATGACTTAATAGTGTTGAATGGGCTATTAAACTCCAATCCAAGTAACCAAATATATAATATTTATATTTTGATACATTTCTCGACAAAATATATGTTATGAGCAATCAATAAAAGTGCCTTTGTAAAGTTCTTCCAATGAGTACAAACAATACAATGTATATTTTTATTTAAAGAAATTCAAAAATTCTATATCTAGGTTTAAGCATATTTCATTTTGATTTTTGTTTGACAAGCAAAAATTTTATACACAAGAACAAAAGAATTGGAATGAAAGCAACAGTCTTTATATAATTCCTTTCCTGATTACAAAAAGACATTGCACTGAGTTAAGGCAAATTATTTGTCGAATGTAATGTTTATGTATGCTGAAATGAAGTGTGTCATTACATAATATGTAAATACAAGTAATAAATGCTTGCACTTTTAAATACCACTCACATTTGTGCATAATATCACATGCATGAAAGCAAGCATCTGACATAACATATTAAAACGAAGAAAAGAAAAAAAAAACATAAAAAAGAAAATCCATAACAGGAGCACAATAGAAACAAAAATCAAGAAGAAAAAAAACGATTTTTAATGGGACAGTTTTAGACAAACAGAAGACCTGGTTTTCATAATGAAGAACAGTCTCTGATTTACTTCCCATCCTGTGATAATATTTGATATTTTTATTCTTTATCTTGATACCCCTTTTATGTAGAGATTTGTAAGCTATGTCATTTTCCCCATATAATATTGGAGAGGAAAAAGATTTTGTTAACTAGCCACATTAACACAGATTTAATCAGTAAAAAGATGTCTAAAAGTAAAAAAAGGAAAAGCTGGTTTAAAAACTTCAAAATTCTGAAAATCTACTTAATCATATAAATGCCCTACATACGAGGGTCGTGCAAAAAGTTCTGTCACTAATAGGCTTCCTTAGTTTTATCCCAGGTATATTTTAAAATGCTTCACTGCACTTGAATGGTGTGTTGAATAGCTAACGATACCCGTTTATTTCGTGCAAATTGCTTTCCAACTGACCGAGTTATTTCAAATTGAAATAGATGCAGTCATATACACTGACCAATTTACTTGTTTAATTGGAACATGGACCAGAAGACTGAAATTCGTAGCTATATTAAATGCCAAATTAGGCTTAATATAGATTCAAAACAGATATTTAATGAATTGTGTGGTAAATACGGACCTCAGACCATTTCAATGTGCACAGTTTTTAGGTGGGTTAAAGCTTTTAAAGCTGGGAAATTTTCTGTTGAAGATGATACCAGTCCTGGAAGGTCTAAAACCTCTGTTACCAAGGCTAACATCGCTGCTGTAAAGATTGTGGTCGAACAGGATACGCGATTGTCTGTCAGAGATGTAGCTAGTTGTACTGGCATATCAGAAGGCAGTGTGCAAACTATTCTGAAAAAGCGTTTGGACCTGAGAAAGGTTTGCGCTAGGTTGGTACCTCATTTGCTCACTGAGGAGCAAAAGACACAAAGCCCTGAAAGTGCCCGGGAACTTTTGAAAACATACAAAGGCTGTAATAGTCGGGTTATTTCTAACTTGCTAACAGGTGATGAAACCTGGGTGCAGATGTTTGAGCCACAAAAAAGGGGTGATAATAAGCAATGGAAGCGAAAAGATAAAAAAACGCCCATGTATTGCCAAGAGAACCATAAGTTCGAAAAAAGACGTACGCAAGTTTCTTTAATTCAAGTGGGCCGGTCGTTCAAGTGCCTTTTCCATCTGTTCATACAGTCACTGGCCGATTCTACAAGAATTCTGTACTGAAGAAAGTGAAAGAGTTTTACAACAAGAAACGACCAAGCAAAGGATGGTCGGGAGTCCACCTTTTACATGACAACGCCTCCTCTCATAAGTGTGAGGTTTTTAAGTCTTTTTTGGCTTCTGAAAAAGTGAAAGTTTTAAACCATTGACCTTATTCACCTGACCTGAGTCCCTGCGACTTCTTTTTATTTCCAAGGCTTAAGAAAATGCAAGTATACGTCTAGAAGTTCTCTTGGCAGCGCTATTTATCAGCTATTTATCAGTGTCTCCAACGGATACCAAAAGAAGACTATTTATCTGCTTTTCACGACTGGGTAAAAGGTTACAAAAATGTGTTTCAGTAAAGGGGGAATACTTTGAAGGTTTGTTATAAAATATGTTTGATAAAATGTAGCACTGAAGTAATCCGAACTCAGTGACAAAACTTTTTGCAGGACTCTCGTACCCTGTTTTCACTATACATTATGGGATACACATTACGTGGACTTGTCATCATGAAAACATTCCTATGTAATTTTGACCCTCTTAAACTCCACTTTTTACATAGTAAAACTGGGGTTTGCATGGGTATACATTATATTTCTTATTTCTTCTCAAAAACATAAATTGTGGGTACTCATTAGAACCGCATTGCCGAGGGTTCTAACGAGTACCCACAATCTAAGTTTTGAGAAAAATATGAAAAATATCAGGTGTTTTCTGAAAACTTTCAGTGTTTGGCATACATACCATGTCTCACACTGTGAGATAAAATCTCACAGAATTTGGCCCCTCTGGAAGGCATTTTCCATAAAAAATTCAAATCTCACAGAATTTTCAGATCCTTTTCTGACAGATTTTATGAAGAAATAAACATAAATCATACACTGTTGTGATTTTCACAAGTTACTTACATGACAAAAAGAGTTTAGACTATGCTGGGAGAGCTCCACAATGATGTTCAAGAAAATCTCAGAAAATTTTAGTCACATCTTATGGCATGTAAGTTTTGGTGGTGAATTTTTCAGTATATTTGAATAAGCGTGTTTTCATAATATATTGTAATGAGGACCACAAAAAATTTTGTCATAGAGAAATATGACAAAAGTCAATTCTTTTTGGTTGAAAAAAAATTCTAACTGGAACAGTGACAATTACATATTTTTGCATTTAATTGTAACTCCTGGTAATGCACTTCTAACTAAAATACAAGGGTTGTTCCAAAAACTATTTATCTGAAACTAGCCGACCCATAATAAACAAAGATACCACCAGCCATTGTTTGTTGCATTTTCTGTTTTCTTTATCCTCTAAAGTATTGAACTAGCAAATTATAAATAGCCTTCTATCACGCAAAGAGCAAATGTTCATCTCAGCTTCGTATGTAGTCTGCAGTGTATCCTTTGTTTCTTTGTTTGTTGAGTCATTAGAATTTAGTCATTCTGTGACTGAGCAGGGAAGACCCTATCAGTATGTGTATGTAATGAGGGATTTTTTTCTCAAGTTGTGACTCCTTTTCTTAATTGCGATCCTAGAATGTACAAGGTGGTCAGAGGATTGTAGGACAGCTGGGCCATGGAGATACTGCAGCTTACAGGACACCAAAGAAAGTGGAAAGCTTTGAAGGGGTTGGGGTCATACAGGCTGACTGTGGGGAAGATTTTACTGTCTGTGTTACAGGTATATTATGCCAGATTCTGGACTTTGGGCGGTTCCAGAATTAATCATGGGGGGAAGGTGGGAGGCACCCGATTTTTTTTTCACGGGTGGTGGGTTCGGGCGAAAATTGTATTTCCCGGGTGGCGGGGTCCAAGGAAAATTCGAATTGATGTCATTGTCAAATCCTGAATAAAATAATTACGGGTAGAAAACTACGGAATTAATTTACGGGTAGAAATTAAACCTTTTTCGTTTAAGCTGATACGGTGAGAAACGTCCGAATGCCCCTGAAGTTTTGTTTACACGTGTTTGGGTAAAAAAACAGTACCATTTGGGTGAAACCCAGCACCACATACGGGTGAGTCAAAACGGTAAAAACCGACCCATGGTCGAAACGGTCCACAGTCCAAATCCACGTCAGATATGCAGATTTCTCATGTACAGATATGTAATAATTGTTCAAATTATTTTATCAGTCTTCCTTAAAACTGTGTGTTCTTTCCAATTGTTTTACTTGTATTAAAGGATAATCCCCTGATTGCTCCTTCATAATAGTTTAACAACCATCACAGTATCAACCTGGCAACTTGTGAAAAAAGTTGAATGGGAATATATTGTCTTTCAAAATGCTAAATAAAGAAATATTAATATAAATCTATATCAATATATGGAATATGTTGAAAACAAAAGTGATATAACTTAAAACAATTTTTTCATACTGGGCCAGTTTGGAAGTGGACCGGTTTTACTATTAAAGGAATGCTTGTGTCATTTAAACGTAAAACTCAAACACAACAACCTTGATGGACATTCCTATGAGCCATTACATGTGATAAATGTACTAATCGCATATATCACCAGCAAAGGCTCCGGTGAGCCAGTCCATTTGCACAGTATCACCAGAGCCTTCGCTGCTTGCACGTATGCAGTACAGAACTAGACAAAGGTTCGTGCAAAACATCTGCATTGTAGCCTGATTAATTCCATTGATGTAAATCTCTAGAATCGACTAGTCAGGAAACTGGACAGTTCATTTCTTCTGACAAGCAGAGATTTCTCATTCCTTTATTCATTCTTTTAACAGGAATAAACCAGAAAGGTGACTTTAAGGGACGCCTGAGCAACATCCCACTCCTTTATACTAATTCAGGTGTGACTATATACTCTTGAAAACCATATATCTTCATCTATGGCATGTTGTAAAAAGGAAACAAAATAATAAAGCTGTTGAGTACAGTCAAAATAGCTCCGTATCAACCATGTTAACAGCGGGGGGGGGGGGTGCGGGGGGGAGGGGGGGATGGAGGGTTTTTTTTTATTGACCATGGATGGGATATAGATTTTTTTCTAAATAAGGGGTGACGGGGTTCTCATTTTCTTGAAATTAATGGGTACTGGGGGTCAGGGAAAATTCTATTTTATGGGTGGTGTTTTTTTTTTTTTTTTTTTTAAAAAGTGCCTCCCGCCCTCCCCTCATGATTAATTCTGGAATTGCCCTTAATAGTGTGTTACATTTACCCTTAAAAGGGCAAGAGAAAAGTCCAGAGAGTGCCACAGTCACAAACCGCAGCCCCACTAATTACAACTAGGGCAGATGACACTTTGATTTAACAAAAAAAAAGAAAGAAAAAGAAAACAAGGGCTTGACATTTCATGTGAATCGTCTGCCTAGCAGAGGATTCACATGAAATGCCAAATCTTATTTTCTCTGAAAAATAGTATAAAAAATAGAATGCCATTTATCTAAGGACTTTAATGGTACATATGATGTATGTATTATAGTCTTTGATGTTTAGTTCAAGAAAACAAATCAGTATGATAAAACAAATATTGATGTTAAAAGGACTGGATACACTTCATATTCCCCGTATTGGTTGTGTTTGAATGATTCTGATATTCAGTGAGGGGGGGCATATAGTTTTGCCCTCTGTCATCTGTGTGTCCGTCCGTCCGTGTATCTGTATGTCCGTCCGTGTGTCTGTCCGCATGTTCGTCACACTTTATAGTACTTTCCTGTTTCGACAACTCCTCCTACTGTTCAAGGTACGAGGGTCCTGCAAAAAGTTTTGTCATTGGGTTCGGATTACTTCAGTACTACGTTTTATCAAACATATTTTTATTACAAACCTTCAAAGTATTCCCCCTTTACTGAAACACATTTTTTTCACCTTTTTACCCAGTCGCGAAAAGCAGATAAATAGTCTTTTTTTGGTATCTGTTGGAGACACTAATAAATATCGCTGCCAAGAGAACTTCTAGACGTATACTTATTTCCAGAAAGCATCTTCTTAGGCCTTGGAAATAAAAAGAATTCACAGGGACTCAGGTCAGGTGAATAAGGTGAATGGTTTAAAACTTCCACCTTTTCAGAAGCCAAAAAGACTTAACAATCTCACACTTATGAGAGGAGGCGTTGTCATGTAAAAGGTGGACTCCCGACCATCCTTTGCTTGGTCGTTTCTTGTTGTAAAACTCTTTCACTTTCTTCAGTACAGAATTCTTGTAGAACCGGCCAGTGACTGTATGACCAGATGGACAAGGCTCTTGAACGACCGGCCCACTTGAATTAAAGAAAATTGCGTACAACCTCTTTTTCGAACTTATGATTCTCTTGGCAATACATTTGCGTTTTTTTATCTTTTTGCTTCCATTGCTTATTATCAGCCCTTCTTTGTGGCTCAAACATGTGCACCCAGGTTTCATCACTTATAAGCAAGTTAGAAATAACCAGACTATTACAGCCTTTGTATGTTTTCAAAAGTTCCCGGGCACATTTAGAACGTTGTGTCTTTTGTTCCTCAGTGAGCAAATGAGATACCCTCCTAGCGCAAACCTTTCTGAGATCCAAACGCCTTTTCAGAATTGTTTGCACACTGCCTTCTGATATGCCAGTACAACTAGCTACATCTTTGACAGACAATTGCGTATCCTGTTCGACCACAATCTTTACAGCAGAGATGTTAGCCTTGGTAACAGAGGTTTTAGGCCTTCCAGGACGGGTATCATCTTCAACAGAAAAATTCCCAGCTTTAAAAGCTTTAACCCACCTAAAAACTGTGCGCATTGAAATGGTCGGAGGTCCATATACACCACACAATTCATTAAATATCTGCTTTGAATCTATATCAAGCCTAATGCGGCATTTAATATAGCTACGAATTTCAGTCTTCTGGTCCTTGTTCCAATGTAACAAAAAATTGGTCAGTGTATATGACTGCATCTGTTTCAATTTGGAATAACTCGGTCAGTTGGAAAGTAATTTGCACGAAATAAACGGGTATTGTTAGCTATTCAACACATTTAAAATATTTAAAATATACCTGGGATAAAACTGAGGGAGCCAATTAGTGACAGAACTCTTTGCACGACTTTCATTATGGTTTGAAACCTGCACCATGGTAAGGATATAGAGTGAGCATATGCATAGAGGTAACAAAACTCTGATCTAATTACTATTGATAGGGTTACATACTCTTGATTTACTTAGAAAGTTTGTCTTATACATATGGCATAGTGGGGTTGATGTCTCCGCAACTTCTCCTACAGTTTACAAGATGAGCTTAACTATAAGATAATGATTTGAAACTTGCAGCATAGGCTGGGCATGCGCATAAAGGTCACAGAGCTCTGATCAATTTTTTGTTGCTGGAGTAACATACCTTGGATTTACTTAGAAACTTTGCCTCATACCTGTAGCATAGCAGTGTTCATGCCTACACAACTTCTACAGTCCCAAGATAATGATCTGAAACTTGCAGCAAAGTACAAATATAGGCATGGACTGTGCATGAAGGTAACATAACTGATCAAAGTTGTATTGCTAGAGTTACATACTCTTGATTTACTTAGAAATATGACCTTGTACACATGGCATAGTAGGGTTCATGCCTCTGGAACTTCTTCAGTAGTTTACAAGATAATTATTTGAAACTTGCAGCATAGGCTGGGCTTGTGCATAAAGGTCACAGAATACTGATCAAATGAATTTTGCTGGAGTAACATACCCTGGATTTACTTAGAAATTTTGCCTCGTACCTGTGTCATAGTAGGGTTCATGCCTACAGTTGTGGAAACTGAGGTGAATATAAAAAGTACCCACAACACATCTTTTCATGGAGAAATAAGAAAATAAATATTTAGCTGAAACTCACTCTTATCTTGCGCTATGCACGTTCTTGGGAGATAGCTCTATAAAAAGTGCTTTTGCTTCCTTCTGAAGTGGAGAAGATTCTGTTTTTCTTGAGCAGAGACCTTTTTATTTGGGATTTGGCATGCAGTATTGCAAATATAAAGTTACAAATATTCTCTCCTCATAAAATGGCAGAAACATATACAAGTTATATAAAGTCCTATACATTAAATTCAGCATGTTGAAGGGTAAATATCTGTATATGTTTAGTCATTTTTAAATCTGGATTCATATGTTTCTTGCTTCTTTTTGGTATCTTAAAATAAAATAAGTCAGTCATCAAAGAAAACCTCTCAGATGTCTTCTCTGAACATGATCATGGCTTTTTTTTACTGTAAGCGTAACCTTCGCCGGATGTAAACATCAAATACTTAATGCTTTAAATATATGTGATGTTGGATGGTATATCTGCATCTTAGCTCTTGATAAGACATTATCCAGCTAAATATTTTCTTCTTTCCCTATGAAAACATACACTGTCAGTACTCATTAGAAGTGCTTCAGTGAGGCACTTTTAATGAGTACTATAACATACTTTTCGTATAGAAATAAGCAAAATATCAATACTTTTTGTTGAATAAAAAACCCTCCTTGTCAAGAGCTATGATCTTCATTAGAATAAGATAAGCTTTTTACATAGTATAATTTATTGGAACTCATATCTGTGATTGCAGATGATGGCAATGTATACACATTTGGTTCTGACTACTATGGTTGTCTTGGCTGTGATAATGAAGAAGATGATGAAGTTATCACCCCTTTATTACTCAACTTCTTCAGTAACCGACCGGTACAGGAAGTGTCCTGTGGTGATAACCATGTGGTAGCCCTCACACAGAACAGAGAAGTCTACACATGGGGCTGTGGAGAGTTCGGTATGTGTTATTTAACATGCAGCAACCTGGGAAATAATCAGCAGACAGTATTTTGAAACAATTGTCTTATTTTTCCCAGAAGATAGGCTTTGACATTTTATGCAAATTGTCTCCTTAATATAGTCTTTGTCATTCATGCAAACTTTATTTTTATGGGACAGTTTCCAAGAAATGTCAGTTCCCGTTTTCTGGGAAAAGTAAAGTATTTCTAAATGTCATCTGAATTTTTGACGTAAAATATTTTTCTTACTTTTTTCCCACAAAAATAGGCTTTGACATTTCATGCAAATTGTTTCCTTAAATTTGGCCTTGATATTTCATCCAAATTGTCTTCTCATGGCATTTTCTTGGAAAAAACTAATAAAAAAATTAAATATCATCTGAATTCTCCCAGAGTTTGGTAAAGGTTAAATTATTTGGCCCACAAATATTGAAATTCCAGCAGGGCTGTTATTGGAATACATTCATTTATACTTTGAATGTTTTCTTGGCTTTTCTTGGTATCAGACTTTAATCACAAATAATGTTTTTCTTTCCTTTTGTGATTTTTTTTTTGCTTGGCAGTTAAAAATTTGTCTTAAGCTTTTAAACTGATTTTTAAACTGATGTCAGCTGCTTCAATTTTGCTTGGTATTTTAAGGGTAAAGCAAAGTTATATTTTAGTGCAGTGTATATATTCATTGAGAAATATGGGTAATTCCTTATTTCAAAATATCTTAGTGTTGGTATATACTCTGTAGATGAAGCTTGATGAGGTATAAACTTGTGCACTTGTGTAGTCTGACTAAGGTCTTCAGTGCTCAGCTTTATAGGTTTGTGAGACTATGATATGTAACCTAAGGAAAAGGTCCTTGTGTAGTATTTGAACTGTGAAGGTAGAGATGAGCTTGCTTGTGTGTGCAATTTGATCATAGCTTACGTCCACGTTTCTCTTGGAGTCATTACTTAGGTACCTAAACATTCTCTGTGCTAGAGTTGTCCCTGTATCATGCCTTAGGGTGGGCTATGGCTCAAAATGTATGGAAAATAGTTGTTGAAATGTATGCATTCAGAGATGGTTGCCGTATTGGCAAAGACCAAATGGCGGGGCATTTGTGTACTTTGGCAGTCTAGTAAGGTATTTTGTTTTATGCCAGTAGCTTCTAACATATCCAGAGTTCCTGCAAACAGTTGCAATAGACAGGTAAAGGTTAAAATTATTATGTAAGTAATTTTAGTATGATACATTTCAGGTCGTCTTGGTCTCGGTTCAGAGGATGATTATGCATCGCCACAAAAGGTTTGTCTCAGAATCTTTATCATCTTCTTCCATTTCAAAGTGATGTTTTACTTTAATACCATCTAAACCTTGCCATGTTGAATAAATTAAGATGCCACCCTAATTTTCAGTCAATCAGATTACTTGATTTAGGTTGTTGATACAAATTTACATACTTAATTAAAACATTGTAGATTTAGATCAGTTGGTTTCTGTTTGCATTTTGTGATTTCATGTGCATGTAGCAAGGACACAGAGTGGCCTGCACATCCTCCGGTGATATTGAGTCTTTGCTCCCTATCCGAAGAAATCTGATTTCTTGGCTATCCACAGAGTACCCAGAAAAGTTTTTGATCTGACTGTGTGGATATGTAGGCTGATCTGAGGCTTCATAGAGCACATATGTCAAAAAACTTTTTTCTCATACTATGTCTAATAAGGTCGAAACTCAATAGCTTAAACAGCAATGGCTCGTTTACCATGGCTGAATCGAACTCGTTTTCGAATCCCTACGAAATTCGGTCAATCGCTTTAGAAAACAAATATTAAAGGAACTTTTTTATTCTTTCATGAAAATATAGTGTGTATTAAGATTTGCCTTACAAGGGCAATTCTTTTGAGTGCACTCAACATACCATTATTGTATAGAAGATCTTAAAAGACTTTTCTAAATACTTGACATTTGCTTCCTGACCTAGCACCATGATTAATTCTCAGCGGCTCGATCTACCCATGTGTGTATTCATTAGAATATTGCCTCATTGAGGCAGTTCTATTGAGTTTACTGAACATACCATTATTGTATAGAAGATTTTACAGACTTCTGTAACTAATCGCCATTTGCTTCCTGACCTAGCATCATGGATAATTCTCAGTGGCTCGAACTACTTATGTCTCGAACAAGTTTCCTTTGTCCCAAAGATGTTTGAGCCGTTGAAATTCGACTGTATAATGAAAATGTTATTAATTTGCTGTCTGCTTTCGTTTAAAGACTACCCTAAATTTTATGGTAGAGATAACAACTTTTGCTGAATGAAATATAAGTTTTATCATCCAATAAGCATCATTAAAGTTTTATCAGCTTTGAAAGTGTGCGGAGAAGGGTGACTTTGTTGGGCTGTGTTTTCAAATTATTGCTGCTTTATTATTTTGTTTTTTGTTCAATGAAACAAATAGGTTCTATGTGTAATATTTTTAAAGAAAATAAAGATAAATGTTTGGTTAGAAAATATGCAACATGATGGGCTTTCATGTTTGATTGACTGAAATAATAAAACAAGTTTCTGAGAACACTTTCACATGTATTTTGTTTTACAGTTTTACAGATATCTGCTTACAATATCTTAGAATAATTGATTATATCTATGAAGAAACCATGTTAAGTTGTGGATTTTTGTTTTAGGTTTTTTTAAAGCAGTAATAGATTTCTGCAAAACAAATGCTTGGGTCTACATTACATTTACATTGAACCATTTAAGCAATCCCTATAATTGCCATTATCTAGCATCCACTATAATGCATTTTCTATGTGTTTCAGGCAGAGACAGCCAGTAAACACACAATCCATCATGTTTATGCTGGCACAGACGGTACATTTCTTCTTACTGCCACTGGTAGAGTACTTGCATGTGGAAGCAATGAATACAACAAACTAGGCTTTAATTCGGAAACATCAGGGCTCAAGAAACGAAAACCAAAAGTCTATGACATTCCTTGTAAATATACATTCACTTTAGTGAGACCATTGGTTAGACTTCATGTTGTTACCATAGCAGCAGGCCATACTCATTCTGCCATAATTGATGGTAAGTAACCAAAGCTTAAAATGAAAAATAAGTAAAGCTTGCCAATATTGTATTTGAAATGAAAGATTTGACAAACCATGGATTGTGATGCGTTTGATAAAAATCAAACGGAAATTAAAAACTTTATGCAGATTTGAAGGTTTCAAAATTATTTTATGCACACTTCACAGCACCATTTTTAATTAACAAAACCGTTTTAATAGATCTAATAAAACTGCGTCTCTGATTAGTATTCTTTTTGTTTACTTTGTTTACAAAAGTCAACCTTTTTATTTTTAATTGATGACATCAAACTCAAATATGTAAAACCTGAATACATGATATTAGCAATGATATTTATTCTCTTTATTTGTATATATAGCTTCTGCTCTAGACATATATTGATTTGCTTGAAAAAAATGTCTGAATATCAGAGTTCTAGATCGGGTGAATTTTGTCTTTTAGGGCTTTACTATTCCCATATGCTACAGAGACACTTTTTATGCCCCTAGTTTCAAATGACATTGGTGGGACATATTACTTTGCATTTGTTTGTCCTTCTGTCCATCTGTTCGTCCGTCCTTCTGTTTGTCTGTTTCTCATGCTTTTTTGTGCATGTCATATAATAAGAACCCTGCATGCTAGGGTTTTGGAATTTTATGTATGAGCTCCCCATAAAAAATAGCTAACCCCTATGTTTTGTTTTGTCCGGCATACTTGTACTTTAATATACCTCTTGTAAAAACCAGAATTAAAATCTTGTCAGCAAGGTACCTCAAAATGTATTTAAACTAGTGTCTTAAAATTTGATTTGATATAGTGATTGGGAATGATGCGTGGATTACCTGATTAGATTTTGAGGGAATTCCGTGAAAAAATTAATATAGTTATGGCCCTTTGCGGTTCTGGCATTTTGACTTTGTCCGCAAGATATCTATAAGCTAGGGTCAAGGGTCTTGAAATTTTATATGCTAATTGGTGATGATGTGTAAATAACCGGATTAGGTTTTTAAGTATTTCGCTGAAAATTGACATAGTTATGGCCATTTGTAGTTCTGAGCATTTTGATTTTGTCAGCAAGATTTCTTAAAAAGTATTTAAGCTAAGATCTTGAAATTTGACATGATGATTAGGGATAATGTGTAGAGTATCTCATTAGATGTGGACAGAAGTGACGTAGTTATTGCCCTTTGCAGTTCTGAACATTTGACCTTATCAGCAAAATATCTAAAAAGTATTTAAGCTAGGATATTGAAACTTATAATGCATATGATGTGTACATTACCTGATTAGACTTTGAGGTAATTCCGTGAAATATTGACAGAATTGTTGCCCTTTGTAGTTCTGGGCAACGCGTTTTTGTGCATGCATATCTCAAGAACCCTGCATGCTGGGTTTGAAATTTTATCTATAACTTCCCCATGAAAAAACAGCCGACCTACATTTTTTCTTGTGCGCCATATTTGTACTTTCAGAGTTACGCACCCCTTTTAAAAATCAGAATTAAGACTTTTTGTCAGCAAGATATCTACAAAGTATTTAAGCTAGGGTCTTGAAAACCGATATAGTTATTGAGAATGGTGTGTAGATTACTTGATTTGATTTTTCAGGGAATTCCATGGAAAATTGTTGTAATTATGGCCCTTTGTGGTTCTGGGCATTTTCACAATGTATTTCTCAAAACGTATTTATGCTATGGTCCTGAAATTATAAATGCTAATTGGGGATGATGTGTGGATTACCTGATGGGATTTTGAGGTGATTCCGTGAAATAGTGACATAATTATTGCCCTTTGTAGTTCTGGGCATTTTGACCTTATCAGCAAGATATCTCAAACAGTATTTTAGCTAGAGTCTTGAAATTGAAATTGAATTTGCTGATAAGGGATGATATGTAGAATACCTGGTTAGGTCATGAGGGAATTCCGTGAAAAAATAACGAGTTATTGCCCTTTGCGGTTTTGGGTAAGATAAGTAAATAATAAGTAAAAGAAAAACGTAATTAAATTTTGAGTCTGGTCTATAAATTTTAGATGGAATTTAGGTTACAAAGGACTAGAACAAAGTATAAAGTAGAACAGAACATAAAGTTTATTATTATCAACCTTGGGATCATAACTTCTAAAGAATTGTTACAGCTTGACGGAGTTTGTGCCCCTTTTGGACATAGGCATATTTGTTATAAACAACCTTGTGAACAGTTTTATGGGTATGGGGGCTGTATATATTTTATTATGATATGAAGGAAGTTTGCAAAGGGTATGGATGTGTCATTAAACCAACTTAGTATTATTATGATGTGGTGCGCAATTCCATACAAGGAAGTTCAATTTGTCACCACAAAGCATTATACAATCGGCTGAGTTGATATCATCGTACCATCTGGTGCACTAGGGCCTGACCCACAATGACCACAAAGTGCCCAGATAGTAGCATACAAGTTAGCACTGTATTGGTATTGCGGCATATTTATAACTCGGTGTGTAGCTTCTGACGTCAGCTGAACCTTTGGTGTAATGTTATAAAAGGAAATGGACATAAGGATAGAGAATTGCAATTTCAACACAATATGACGAGATTTGCTTAAGTAGGGGATGCTTTTGACACATTTAGAGGCAAGCATATGATTGGGAGCATAGTGTTTTAGAACCACACGTCTAGTTTTCGGTGTGAAGCCCATATGGTCACCTTATTTGCACATTTGGTTGTAACAAATATGGATTACTAAGGAAGTTGATATTAAACACCATGGAGAAATTATTCATGTAAAGGGATTATTGACCAACCTTTGGTTTATCTGTTTCAGTGTGTGGTCATCTTTACACCTTTGGTTCTAATAAATATGGACAGCTAGGGATGGGTGATTTTAAGCTCCATGGGGCAATAGGTCACGTCCAAGGAGTACTGACCAATCACAGGGTAGAGAAGGTCACATGTGGGGATGGATTCACTGTGGTCTCTACAAGTGGTAAGTTATTTCAAACAAGTTATAAATGAAAAGACAATAGGTATAGTTTTTGCCATAATTACTCAGGTTTTAGAAGTTTGTTATGTTAGCTTTTTTCAATATCAGTGCAATCAAAGTGTGAAACTTTAATAAAGAGATTTGAAAAAGAATGATCCTCTAGTGCAGGGAACACACTCACACAACTGTATATAGCTAAAGTGTCAAGTATTCTGGGCCAGACGAGCTAGTTCCAGCCAATTAGACCTCATCAGTGGCCTTCATACAATTAAAAATCCCAGAAAAGGCTTCATGAGCACAAAGGTTTAAGAAAATATAAACAACACTATAGTAAACTGGGGGGAAGACATTTCACGGCAGCCACGTGACACTAACACTAGGCAGCTATAGTGAAGATAGATTCTAAATGGAATGACACTTGAGAGCAGTGAACACACTCACAAAACTAAAAGCAACTGTTTATTGGACCCGACTTACTAGTTTCGGAGAGTTAGGCCACAGTAGTGACCCTCATACAAATTTTCAAAATTCCCAGGATGTGCTTAGTTATCACACAGGACCAGAACATATAAACTTCACTGTAAGGAAGTGAGGTATGGACTTTTTTTGTTATTGCTTTCGCAGAATCTTTTTAAATATAATATCTTTGCAAAATGTCCCAGCTAAAGGATGTACAGGAAGGTAGGCAACAACATCTCCAAAAGGTTCCACTGATGTAACATTGCTCAGTTTTGCTTTATGCTGGAGGAAATATTAAGTATTCTGTAAGTCCATAATTGACAACCACATGTACTTTTCATAGTCAAGAAGCGACAAACCTAGGCATTTCTGATGAGTAACCAAACATATGGTTTTGAGAATAAAAAAGAAGAATATTTATCTGACTATTTCTCTAATCTATACCTATGAGTATTATGCAGATGTTTCTATTATTGTCAGTTTGATATGTGGCAATATATCTTTAGAATTAAAATCTTACAATTCTGCTAAAAGCTATACGAAACGAAAGTTTAGTGTAAGGATTTACCAGTCAGACAGGTTCTCTACCAGTGAACTGAGGCATGCATAAGAAGTCATTTTTTTTCAGTTTCCAAACAGTGAATCTTCAAACCTGTGTGTATAGCTTTGCATGCCTCGCAACTTAGCACTGGATAGCTTGTGTAAAAAAGATTTTATATTTCGTTTTGAAAAGATATATTCTGGACAGCTTTTAGAAACATCTCAAAGAGGAACTTCTAATGAATATCACAAAATACGTTTTTGAGAAATAGACAAATGAGCCGCAACCTGAGAAAACATACTTTCGACGTGTGCTCAGTGAAGAATTAAATCAGTCTGCGCATCCGTACAGTCTAATTGAAGCCTTCATTGTCTGTATGGAGAAATTTGGCATCCTTGGCTGTCCACAATGTGTCTAGTGACGATTCAGATCAAACTGCACACATGTCACAAGGTACGACGTTGCAGCTTAAATATCATCATAATATAGTGAACAAAAAACACAAAAGAGTATTGAAAACTCAAGCTTTGTACCCCTTAATAAAGTGTTTCACCACACTTATTGTTTCATGGTTAACAGAGTAAATGGAACTGGTCAGATCAAATGGATATCCAATTAGATTCATTGTAAATTAAGTTTAATTTCAGATAACCATGTTTATGCGTTTGGTAATGGAGAAAATGGTAGGCTAGGAGGAATAACTATTCAACAGATGGATTTTGGGAAGGGTCCCAATGGGAAGTCTGTATCTATTCCTAGACCAATATTTGGTGCCTTGCACATTGTACCGCATCTATCAGCTAGACATTGGCACTGTATTCTTATAGCAGGTAAATAGTTTTTCACCGACTATATTCTCCTTCATGAATAAACATTGTATTGTTATGCTGAATAAATTAAGATGCCAAGCCCACTTCTTACTGTCAGCCAATCAGATTACTTGATCCAGGTTTTTCATATACTGAATGAAAAAGAGTGCAGATCCAGATTATTTGGCTTTTGAAGAAGCCAGCTGATCTAGATCTTTACTGTTTGCAAAGGTTGGGCATATCCGGGCCAGCAAGACTAGAAAATAATGTTGACGGTTACACCGGAAGTACACCAATTCGATATAGGTTTCTAATAGTTTATTAGCAGTAGATTCATGTATTTATTTCTCATGATTGTTTTCCATTGATCCTTTGACCCTTGAGTATCTGAAGTGGACTCTTCCATCTTTATATTTGGTCATGTCCATTGTTGTCAGTATTTTTTTATCAAAATTATTAACAGACTGGCGAATAGTGTGGATACTGATGAGATAGCTCATCTGCAACTACACTGTTTGCATATGTATTTATACCGGTCTACAGGGTTTAAAGAGTTAATCCATCAGTTGGATCTGTATTAAAAACTTTCAGCGACATGCTGTTTTTCTCTTAGAGAATTTGACCCCCACCTTCCCGATTATTACTATATCAAAGTCGGGTTAATGGGGTATTGCATTTCCATATGTTTCTGATGACCGAGACCATAAAACTCTGCCCAGATACCAATAAAGTGATGTTGTATTATGCAATGAGTTAAGTAATACTGATAAGACAGTTAACTAGAAACCGCACACAAAATTCTTAAATATAAAACACAATGAAGTAGCTGAAAAGCGATTCCAAAATCTACAACTGCATTAAAATCGGCACAGTGGCTCAGTGTTAGAGCGTCCGCTTTGTGACCGGGAGGTTGCGGGTTCGATCACCGGCCGGGTCATACCAAAGACTTTAAACATGGTACTAGCTGCTCTTTCGCTTGGCGCTCAGCATTAAGAAAGTACAGCTAGGAATCAGAACTGGTCAGCTCAGTGTCAGTATAATGTGACTGGGTGGAATATCATGTCAAAGTGTCTGGGGCGTGATATTTCAGTGAGGCAGCTCTCTAAAAGTGAGCATTGAGCTCCCTGCCACATCCAGACACCGTCGCGATATGACTGAAAGATTGTTGAAAGCGACGTTAAGCCCAAATCAAACAAACAAACAAACAAACAAACATCTACATTAAAAATAATCAAATTACACTTTTTAAATGGTTTCTTAGGTTAAAAAATAAAGATTTTAAGACTATATATTACAGTGCAGGGAACCAGTATTATCAGAGAAAAGTAGTCCCCCAGGTAAACCCAGACGATTCTAACAAATATCCAAAACATACGCTCTACGAGGAAATAAGAATAAAACAAGGTCTTTCTTACATATCATTCTGTCCATTAAGTATTCTTTACAACAACAGATACATTATAATGGCAACAATTTTTGGAACAAATGTTGTCGTTGTAACGAGGGTTCACTGTAGATACTCCTCAAAGACTTGGCCACCGTTTTGCTAATGGAGGCAAATTTTGCAGTCAGACGATGCTGCCTGTTTAAAATGAGGGCTACTCTTAGAAGACAGAATTTGCTCCCTTTTGGAGAGTAGCCTTCATTGAGGAAGGAAGCAAATATTCTCTGTCACGTTTGTCCTCGAAAGCTCATCCATTCCCCTTTGAAGACTACAACAATGGTTAATTCAATTGTTATAATATGAAAGAGAACCATCTGCTGACCAGAACAGTAAAACCTACTTGTAAAAATTGTGATTCGTCATTCGTTTACGGATTTATGAGTTTGGATTATGGCTTGATTTTACTAGTTGTGATTAAAGTGGCATCGGGACCCGTTGTGAAGTTGGCTAGCTGTAAAAGTGCTTTAAACCCCCCCTGGGGGTTTACTCTTCTGACCATTCTAAGGCGGTGTTGATCTTACTTTTTGTTGCTTTGTGGTTTATTCTATGAGGCGATTTGTTTTATGTCTTACCTTGTGTTATTTTGTTCTTGTATTTTTCAGTCCTTTTAGCATTGCGGTTATCTCGCTTGGGGAAGAGAGAGCTAATCTTAGTGCTTTTCGTATGTTTGTTCGATTTGTGCTTGTTTGGTTTTGTCGGTTTCCTCTTCCTCCTGGGTTCTGGGAAGGTCTGCGGTTTGTGATTGTGGCACTCCCTGGACTTTTCTCTTACCTTTTATTATGTATAAATATATATTTAATCCCATCAAACTTGTTTGAAGTATTATTGCAGACCAGGTTTTTGGCAAACATGAAATATTCAGTGCGTTTATTAAAAGATTTCTATCCCTAGATACACAGTTCTATGATGTCACAGCATACATGTATGATAATGGATTTAATAGTTTAACTAAAAAGTAAAAGGAAAAGTCCATGGGTTCCACAATCACAAGTCGCAGCCTATACCTGACACCAACGGAAAGAAGAAAGAGACACAAACCATCACTGACAAAACAAACGCACAAAAAGCAAACAGACCAGCTCTCTCTTCTCCAAGCGAGGTGACCGCAATGCTAAAAGGACTGAAAAACGCAGACAAAACAGCAAGGCAAGACTTAATATAAATTGCCTAGTACAATGAACCACAAAACTATACAGAGTAAGAGCTACTCCGGAACCCTGCCTTAGAACGGTCAGCAGTTTAAACTACCGTGGGATTTAAACCAACTTTACAGTCGACTAACGTCACTCTGGGTCCCTATGCTACCCTTAATACAGAAATAATAAAAACTTGGTTCGCATAATGGCTCCCAACTCAGTTGATGCATCACAGAGAAAACATAAAAGTCAAACAAATCACTCTGATAAACAAAGGCGAGTACTCTTGGTTAATTCTACACCCAATGTGAGCCAGAGTTAAAGAAAACCAATAGTTGAACCATGGCGGGCCAAGCCAAAGACATATCATCAAGCTCCAACCCACTTGTCAAAGCTTCACGCATAGGCTGTCATTGAGTCTGAGGCCCGGATTGCCGCCATGCAGTTAAAGAGCAAAGCGTAGCCATCAACAGCAATTGGGTTGATAACTAGGCACGCAGTCTGCCACATAATATGTAGTCAATATCCGATTCTTTTACAGCGGTAAATTAGCTTTCTGAATTGTTCCGAAAAGTTAGATATCCCCACAATATTTCTATTTCTTTAAACTAAGTCACCGTAAAATTCTGGCTCCGATATACCTTGTTGCAGAAGTTTCTTCAGGCTGACTTTATATTTTTCTACCAAGGCATTCTGTCAGCGATAAATACCGCTGTCATTGAGTCTGAGGCCCGGATTGCCGCCATGCAATTAAAGAGCAAAGCGTAGCCATCAACAGCAATTGGGTTGATAACTAGGCACGCAGTCTGCCACATAATATGTAGTCTATATCCGATTCTTTTACAGCGGTAAATTAGCTTTCTGAATTGTTCCGAAAAGTTAGATATCCCCACAATATTTCTATTTCTTTAAACTAAGTCACCGTAAAATTCTGGCTCCGATATACCTTGTTGCAGAAGTTTCTTCAGGCTGACTTTATATTTTTCTACCAAGGCATTCTGTCAGCGATAAAATATCGAAAACACCTCACGGAGTTTATGATAATGATAGCCCTGCGTAAGAAGTTTGGCGGTAAGGGCATTGTTACAACAGTTGAAAAAATTGGTAAGAGAAAAGTCCAGGGAGTGCCACGATCACAAACCGCAGCCCTTCCCAGAGCCCAAGAGGAAGAGGAAACCGACAAATCCAAACAAGCACAAATCGAACAAACGTACGAAAAGCACTAAGATTAGCTCTCTCTTCCCCAAGCGAGGTAATCGCAATACTAAAAGGACTGAAAAAACAACAACAAAATGACACACGGAAAGACATACAACAAATCGCCTCGTAGAATAAACCACAAAGCAACAAAGAGTAAGACTAACACCAAGTCACCAAGGTTTGAAGAAGCTCTGGCAAATCGAATAAAGCTTTGTTTCTGTCTTGGTTTTCATAGGGATAGTTCAAATAGAGTCTTTTAGAATCTATTTTTCAGTATGTTTCGACAGTGATATTATAGATATAATAGATCACATTGATGGAAGTAGTTTGTAATACATGGGATGAAAATAAGATCTTTTTTTTTAAAGTTAGAGAAAAGTCCAAGGAGTTCCACAGTCACCGGCTGCAGCCCTTCCCAGACACCAAGAAGAAGAGGAAACAAACCCAAACAAACGCAAATCGAACAAACGTACAAAAAGCACTAAAATTAGCTCTCTCTTCCCCAAGCGAAGTAATCGCAATGCTAAAAGGGCTGAAAAACAGAAGAACAAAATAACCTAAGGCAAGACTTTTCTCTTAACTTTTTTTTAAAAAAACTAATCGCCTCGTAGAATAAACCACAAAGCAACAAAGAGTAAGAATAACACCGGGACCACCGCCTTAGAACGGTCAGTAGAATAAACCACCTGGGGTGGGGGTGTTAAAGCACATTTACAGCCTACCAACTTCACCCTGAGTCCCGATGCAACTCTTAATACAAAAATGCATACAAATTCGGTTCGCATAAAGGCTCCCAGCTCAGTCAATGTATCAAAGTGAAAACATAAAAATCAAATTAATCACTATGATAAACAAAGACGAGTGCTCATGGCAAATTTTACTGTGTGCCAGAGTAAATGAAAACCAATAGCTGAACCACAACTGGCCAAGCCAAAGACACTAAACTTTAAATTTAAATGTTGAATGATTTTGAAATTGTTTCAGTCAGCAGACATTTTCTGTTCTTACGTTTTTCTTTTGAATTAATTGATTTATTGTAAGGCAAAACATCAATGTAGAAAAATCTAATTGGTCTTAACAGCTTGAAATTTGAATTAATTAATATGTATTTTTATATGTCCTATATCTTGACATTTGACAGACATTATATTGAATAATTCAGATCTCATATAAACAAACATTGTCTTTAGGTTCATTTTGTGAAATAAATATAAGTTGCATACCGTCAGTACACTGTGTCATAGCTATATCTTGATATTTAATCTATATATATATAGAGAAAAAACTTATCCAGCACTTATCCACTTTTCTGTTCAGCCTACATTTGTTAATGTTTTTATCTACAAGACGATATGTGTCTTGGCATTCCCTTGAAAGTGTGTACGTTTCCATTAGAAATTGTACAGGAAAAAAAAAGGTAAGAGAAAAGTCCAGAGAGTGCCACAATCACAAACCGCCCTTCCCAGACACCAAGAGGAAGAGGAAACCGACAAATCCAAACAAGCACAAATCGAACAAACGTACGAAAAGCACTCGAACAAACGTACGAAAAGCACTAAGATTAGCTCTCTCTTCCCCAAGCAAGGTAATTGCAATGCTAAAAGGACTAAAAAAAACACAAGAACAAAATGACAAAAAGTAAGACATAAAACAAATCACCTCGTAGAACAAATCCCAAAACAACAAAGAGTAAGACTTACACCGGGACCACCAAAGCCTTGATCAATTTGTACAGCTACTAAGGCCGAGCTGGACTTCTAATGTTTACCGACATCCTGAAGACCCTTTTCTCATGTGTTACTCAAAATCATACTAACAAAACAGTATTTTGTTGTTCACAGAGAAAGTTCTCAACCAGAAGAC
This sequence comes from Anodontia alba, assembly GCA_964016985.1. NCBI lineage: Eukaryota > Metazoa > Mollusca > Bivalvia > Lucinida > Lucinidae > Anodontia > Anodontia alba. The sequence continues at coordinate 31,577,249 of OZ024823.1, read as the reverse complement.
ATTAAAGACAAGATGTTCACTACCAAAGAGTAAGTTACAGGCTTTAGTCTATAAGTCCATGGTATGAGGAGCGTTTGTTAGTACCGTATTTTCCTAAATATATTGGGACATCTTAAGTCTGTGCCATATCTGCTACTAAGTTAACAATACCATTTTACTTCAAAACAAGTTAAGAGAAACGTCCAGGGAGTGCCATGACGTCAATAAGTCGTTAACTGCTTGATAAGTAGCAAACTGAGCAAATATCACATTCTACAGCATTGTATATGGCTCTACACTGTTTGGCCATGCCTGGTCTGTCCCAATACTTAGGATCAATGCGGTATATGTGAACAGATTTAGATGTGCCCCATATTTAGATTCTGGCCATTGTCACATTTTATTTATGTGAACACAGTATACAGCTTTTACATACGTTAAGTGAGACGGACTCGAAAATCAGTATCCTACTTGTATACGCTGCATCAAAAGTTAAGCAACTTTGACATTGCATTTAGTTTTAAAATAGTCTGATATAATCAAAAATGAGTATTGATATCGCAAAACGGTTTAGTAATTTGCCATTGTAGGTATCAGAAGGCATATTTTATTAATTTTTAATTCCTCAGGACTTTTTCTCTTCAAAACCCTTCTAAATGCAGGAGGTGATACTGTAGTGTTTGCGTTTTTTTTTTTTTTTTTTTTTTTTTTTTTTTTTTTTTTTTTTTTTGTAAATTGTATAAGCTTTGTATTACAACAGCTGATTAACAGTGATTTACTTATCAGAAATTCTCTATGTGACATTCTTTGTATATGGTGTTTGACTGACTAAAATTTCGTTTTCTTATCTTAAGCTGATTAGAGACAGCAGTAGAAAAAAATATAAACTATGCTGAATTTAAATTTTGATAGTGCTTAAGGTTCTTGCTCTGTAGATAATGATTTTTAAAGTCAAGAGATAGACTTCGTGATTAAGCTGCCATGTTTCGAAGCAAGATATTTTTTGCAGGCATGCATTTGCTTTCCTGATGTTTAAGCCCTTTAAAAAAGAGGCTGCTCTTACATGTAAGTTTGCTGTCTGAGGGACTACAGTCTATTCTTTAAATGTAGCCCTAAATTGGAAGAAAGGTGAACATTTCTGTTCTTGAATTATTTACCTTGAAAGTTTGTCCATTCCCCTTATTCAGTATGCCACAGAATGTCAATACCAAATTAATCAATTATATGCAGGTAATCAGACTAGTGGGGTTTAATCTGTTTGCATATAATTACAAATGTAGTTTCCCATCTCATATTTTTTTGGTCAGTATTCTTACTTCTTTATTACTTTCTTTAGTGTTAATTATAGGCTGAGCTAATCCATTCAAACACAGACGTGAGGACGAAAACATAGTTAAATATTGACTCTATCCACTAAACCAACCGAACTATTATTGAAACTTTCTTTAAGGCTTCATTCTTCAGTTTGCAGCATGAAGAATTGATATTTTCCATATTTCGCAACACAATATATGTTTTGGTACTCTTAGAAGCACCTCAGGGAGACACTTTTAACGAGTTCCCACAATAAATGATTTTTGTGGACTAATTAGAGAAATACTAAATGAATCCCAGTCCTAACCATCTCTGTGAAAACGTGTTAGACACCTTTTTTCTACATTTTAAGAACACTTAAAAAAAAAACAAAAAAAAAAACAAACAAAAAAACTGACAGGCTCACGGTTTGCACATTAGACGATTATACTCTAGTTTGATCAGGAGTCATTAATTCTACAGGCCTTATTGTCTTGTCATTCAAATAATGTTTTTTCATCTACATTTACAGTAATAAATCCTCTATGCCGACTCTTTTTGTAACTGGATAATAAAATTGCTTTAGTCCTGATTGTATAAAATTTTCCGGTTCTTTAAGGCTCATACATTATGTGTGACAATAGATTGCCAGGAGGCATGTAGGGTGTTGCTTTTCATTTTTCCGCATAAACAAACTCTTTAAAACCGAGTCTGCTATTTCCATAACGAAAACATGCCTATATAATTTTGACCCCCTTAAACCCTACTTTTATATAGTAAAACTGGGGTTTACAGGGGTATAAATTATTTGTCTTATTTCTGCTCAAAAACATAGATTGTGGGTACTCGTTAGAACCGCCTCATCGAGACGGTTCTAACAAGTACCTACAATCTATATTTTTAGCAGGAATATGAAAACTATCAGAGTTTTTAATCTGAAAATTTTCAGTTTTTGGAGGTGAAATTTTCTATATATTTGAATAGGCTTTTTTTCGTAATGCTGTATTTCCAAAGGATTCCTACTTTTGAAAGATTGTGTCTTTGCTGTCTGCTGGGGTTATTGATATTACATTGTATCGCACCCAACAACTGTCCATATCGATCTAAGGGTTACAATTTTAAAGCCTATTTACTGAAACCTTGCAGGCAGACTTTTGGTCCCTTGAAGGTGAGCATGGTTTAGATAGGTCTTACCTTTTCTTATCTCTGTTGGGGTTATTGATGCTATATTGTATTACATATAGGTGTATATTGCGTTTGTCACATCTGCAGTCCGTTTTCAATTCTTGGCGCTGGCTTGCGGCAGGTATTGATAGCCCATTCAAGATCTGTGGTTTCTCCGGTTACTCGGATTTCCTTCATTATGTATGAGCAACAAATGCCATATCCGCACCTTCAAAAAAGTGTTTATGAGCTCGCTGATCTTTCTGTATAATCAAAGCAAAATTAATGGAATTTATTTAAATTGCAAAACCTAGATCTGATGGAAATTAAATGTAGAATTCACTTCTGGACTTCCTTAATAAATTCTTTTTAGAGGCAGATAATAGAGATACATGTGTGTCATATTGTTACCAATTAATATATGCAGAGTTTAATTTCCTAAGAAAGTCATTGCTGCAGATGTTTACCGGTATTGAATTACAAGCCAATTCCATTTGTGTTCAAATGAAATAGCTCTTATTTCTACACAGTTTTGACATACTAATATTGCCATGATTAACACTTGCAGATAATAGACCCTAAGTAGCTTTAGTTCCTGTCTGAATACTTTATATTTGATCTGTAATTTGCATTAACATTTTAGAGGTACTATAGACGAAAGAATAGTTATTGTATTTTGTGTTAAGGTGCCTGGATACTCTGTCAGAGAAGACAACTATTTCGAATTGGGCTTTGCCTCCTTCTTTGGAGTGGTCTACTCTGAAAGGAAATAGTTTTTTCCCCTCGCATTTTTTTTCCTTTTAGAGTATACACATCTTCAGAAGGGTTTTGGTCTGCAGTAAAGCAAACAAAGAGTCACAAATTATCACGAAATCATGCCTATATAATTTTGATCCCATTAAACCCCACTTATATATAGTAAAAATGGTGCTTACAAGGGATACATCATTTTTCTTATTTCTGCTCCAAACCATAGATTGTGGGTACTCGATAGAACCGCCTCGCCGAGGCGGTTCTAACGAGTATCCACAATTTATGATTTGAGCAGAATATGAAAAATATCGGAGGTTTTTATCTGAAAATTTTCAGTTTTTGGAGGTGAAATTTTCTATTGGTTTCAATAGGCGTGTTTTCGTAATGTGTTGTCACCATTGAAGTAAGTGATGGATCATTTACCAGATGTATCCATTCCACTTAAATTGCTCAGCACGATTATCTTGTTGCAGTGTTTCTTTACATAAATTTTGTTTACATATTATGCATCTTATTTTGTTAACTCTTTGTAAGCTTATTGTGAGTTCATCAACGGATGATGTTTCTCTAACATTTCCCTGAAATTAGGGTTTGACATTTCATAAAAATTATCTTAAGGGAAAAGTATTAAGACGTTTTAAATTGTTGCCTGCAGCTATTTTTCCCAGCCAGCTAAGCAGAAAATATTATGACTGTTTTTAAAAGTACCTGTGAATGATAACATTCTAGATTACTGTTGGTAATATAATATCATGTATCTATATAATCTACAATAATGTTGTTAAACTAACACGAGTTTGCTTTTGATCCCAGCAGTAGTGTTAAAGTGATTATATTATTATTACATTATTATGGTTTGATATATATGTGTTCTATTTTAATTTGTATACAAAACCTTTTGTGTTTTTATGTGAGCACTACTAATTAGTGTATGTGGCATGCATTTTGTACAAAATTTTAGTTTCTCTTTATTTTGTGGTTTTAATTTCAGTGAAATTACAATCAGGTACATCATTTTTGTTATACTGTTTGGCTTTAACCTGCTTATTTGCTTGTTTCACATTTCCAGTTTCATTCTCTATAAAAGAGACAATGAAAGTAAACCGGGACATGTGACACTATGCTTTTGGGACATATACGGACAATGAAAGCCCAATTTAGCCTGTACATCCACACAAACAGTTTTTGTTGTCTGTTTACAGAAATATTGAAACTAGAACATATTCATGTTTAGTTCGAATACATTAACACATCAATGTTTAGCAAAGACTTTTATAGGACTGTGTAGGATCACTTGCTGATCTGGATCTTCACTGTTCATATGGCCAAAGACACCATTTCTCAGATTGTGACATATATTTTTTTGTTGCCTTACTTAAGGGGCATTGCTAGACTGTTAGGGAGATAACTCTTTCTCAATTGCTTATCTCCCTTCTGAATAAAAGGAAATTAGACTATACCCCTAAGAGGAGAAAGGATGCCCTTGTAATGTACACCCCGTTTTTAAAATGGGTTTTTATGCAAGAGCGCAAAGAAGAATTCTCAAAAGTTGTCTATCTTGTAAAAGATACCAGAACATCTACTAAATGTATCTTGTCTGAGAAAGAGGTCTTTGGGTCTATTCAGACATTGAAGGCCTAGAGGATCTGCACATCTTTGCCATCAGATCAGGGTCTTAGTTGTCTGATCAGTAAAGACTTTATCACGCTTTTTTTTAGCTCACCTGAGCACGAAGTGCTCGAGGTGAGCTAATGGGATTGCCCTGTGTCCGGCTTCTGTCGTGTGTCCTCCGTCGTCAACAATTTACTTAAATGACATCTCCTTATAAACCGGGGAATGGATTTTGAAATAATTTCAAAGGAATGTTCCTCGGGTGACCCTATCCAAAATTGCTAAAATGGTTCCGCTCCACTGAACAAAATGACCGCCAGAGCTAAAAATAAAAAAGAAAACTTTAAATGACATCTCCTCCTAAGCGAATGGCCAGAATTTAAAATAATTTAACAGGAATGTTTTTTAGATGACCCTCTACCAAAATTGCTAAAATGGTTCCACTCCGCTGAACAAAGTGGCCGCCAGAGCTAAAAAAGAAACAAAAAACACCTTTAAACAACATCTCTTCCTAGGCCAATAGCCCGAATTCATAATAACTTTAAAGAAATGTTCTGCGGGTGACCCTCTACCAAAATTGATAAAATTGTTCCACTCCGCTGAACAAAATGGCCGCCAGAGTTAAAATAAAAAAAAAAACAAAACTTAAACGACATTTCCTCCTATGACAATGGCCCGATTTTACAATAATTTCACAGAAATGTTCCAGGGGAGACACTCTACCAAAATTGCTAAATGTTACGCTCCGCTGAACAAAATGGCCGCCAAAGCTAAAAATAGATAAACCTTTAAATAACATCTCCTCTTAGGCCAATGGTCCGGTTTCAAAATAATTTCACAGAAATGTTACTTGGATGACCGTCTACCTAAATTGCTAAAATGGTGCCGCTCCGCTGAACAAAATGTCTGCCAGAGCTAATCTTAGCTCAGGTGAGCGTTCCAGGGCCATTATGGCCCTCTTGTCAAGGAATGTTTGAGACTTTGCTGTGTGTATATGTCCCAAAGAACCATATCCTTTTAAGTGTTAACAACCCTGCATGCAAAAGTAATCTCACTGCAAAAATTGTTTGAATTTGTTTGTTTCGTTTCCATGATTAAAAGTTTGCAATGGGTAACTATGTGAATACTTGTGAACATTTATTGATGAATTGATAAGAAGCACAATTGACGCTTAACCTGCTGGGTAAAAAAATCAGTAGACGACAATTTGAATATGTTTTTTGTTTTTTCCAGAAAATAGGCTTTGACATTTCGAACAAATTTTCTTCTGAGGAGATAGTTTGCAGTTTCAGAGCCTATTTTCTGGGAAAAATAAAAAGAATATCATAAAAATGCTCCCTGCTGAATTAACCCACAGCGTGCTAAGTGTAAAATATTAACATACAAACCAACCTTATGACATAAACGACCAGATAGACCGAGATCAGTTTGTGCATCTGCGCAGTCTGATCAGGATTTACTTTCTGATGCCATGAACTTCGAATAAGTTGCGGTATATTGCTTTTTGCTTTGTTCATCCGTCCGTTCGTCACAGTTTACATTGTGTACAAGATATATCGAAAGTGTTTTAGCCAGGGCTTTGATATGGCTAAGGGGTAAATCGCCACCTGATTAAATTACTTTAAAATCGGTTGAATTTTATGCGAATTATGCCCCTTTTTAAGTTTGGCCTTTTGTATGAACAAGCATAATATTATAGTTGGGGACGTAGTGTTTTACAAACACACATTTATAGTTGGCAGACAGAAGGTTGAATGGTCATATACTATGTTTAACTTAACGGATAACACAAGCTGATCTGAGTCCGTACAGGTGGCGTAAGTCACAATAGGCTCATATTAAGTTGCAAGTATATGGGGACGTAGTGTTTTACAAACATACATTTATAGTTCACAGACAGAAGATTGAATGGTCATATACTATATTTAACTTAACGGATAGCACAAACTGATCTGAGTCCATTCAGGTCGCGTAAGTCCATCATGAAAATATGCCTATATAATTTTGACTCCCTAAAACCCCACTTTTATATAGTGAAACTTGGGTTTACTGGGGTATGTATTATTTTTCTTATTTTTGCCCTAAAACAGATTGTGGGTACTTATAAACGCCTCATTGAGGCGGTTCTAACGAGTACCGCAATCTATGTTTTGAGCAGAAATATAAAGAATATCAGAATTTTTTATCTGAAAATTTTCATTTTTTGGTTGTAAAATTTTTACTATATTTGAAAAGGCATGTTTTCGTAATGTCACAAAAGGCTCATATTAAGTTGCATGTATCAGTCTGATATTTAGATAGTATATGAGCAGGGGAACAACATTGCCTACAAGATTGCATGTGTGCCCGGCGAAGACTCCTATCAGCCTGCGCGTTTGCAAAGGCTGGTCAGTCTTCACTATCCGACGAAAGACAGTTTGGATTTTTATGCTACTCTCAGAGTGCCCTGTGAATATTCTAATCAGACTGCATGGGTGTGCATGCTAATCTGAGACTTCCTTGGGCGCACATTCAATATTGTTGGAATTGTTGTGCCCCGACTCATATATTTATTGGGATTGGGCAGTCAACACATGTACAATTATCCTTATGCACTATTGGATTCGGAAGTACATACAGGGTTACCTATATGACTCATTCTTATTTATGAGGTTCTGCATTTATAAAACTTACACTATGGAAAAAATGTATTTATTATAGAGTTTGCCATAAAACTATCTTTTATAACTCGGTGAATGTTTACTGTCGTGTCAAAAGTTGGACTTCATCCAAAATCCTTTTTTAGGTAAGCACTAACACTAACAATAACATCTCGGGCGTTTTCGGACTTACCCGTGAAGCGTTTGGCGATAACGCCACGAGAATAGCAAGTATATACACAATACTCTGTAACAGCGGACGGCGTGGTGTAGTGGATAAATCATTGGGATATGACTGTCTTGTATAGAGTATATAGTCATATTGGCAGCGCGCAATCTCTGTTTTTTGTGTTTTTTTTTTTTTGTTTTTTGTTGTATTTTACTTTGAAATTTTTATATCAGTTGTTTCTTAAAAATCTTTTTTTTTTCATACCCAATTACAAAAAGAACACAAAACAAAACAAAACAAAAAGGGCTAAATCATGTTATTGTATCTACTGTCCACGTACAAGTAAAAAAAAGCTGTTAGGGATCGAACCTCTGACCGTCGATTTAGTTTTTGACTGTGGACAACGAATTGACCGTTTGAGCTAGGATCCAATACACTTGCAAGAAGCCGCTATCAATGTATAACTTACTTAATCAAACGAAGTCGGTGAACCGGAAAGTACCGAGCGGCATTATTTATACCCATAACAACCTGCTTCACCATGACCCTGGATTATTCTAATTTCAAAAGTACATTGACACGACAGTAAACATTCATCGAATGATAATGTCGCACAGTGTTAGTGATTTTATAAGTAATAGGCAAAGACAAGTAAACTGACTTATCTCTTATTTATTGATTATAGAAAATGTATATTAAGCTAGTTAGTAGAGGACACAGTCACGAAGTATAACCTTCTCCGGACACAAAAAAGAGACAAATAAAACAGCATACATGCACATGTATACATACATATAGGAACTGTCGGTGAGAAATCGCCATGGGTCGGCAGCAGAAAACAATACTGCGGGACATAACACTGACGCATACGCCCGGGAAGACTGGATCAGGCCCCGAAGTCATAAAACTTTTTTTCATGCTCAACTCATTTGAGATGGAATTTTTCTCTGTTAATAATATGAAAATGTCATCCATTCTAATAGATACGAAAATGCCAACAATAGTTGGCATTTTCATATTTATTAGAAATTTTCATGCTCAGCTATGTTAAGCAAGACAGAATTTGCAATTTTTAGCACTTTGAGATTTATTAGCAGGACAAATTTCGTGCTCACCTGATTTAGCATGAAAAAAGGTGTATAACCTCGGGGTCAGGTACTGAATTACCACTGGACGTTTTCTACACAACCAAACCTTTAATGCCTAAAACAGCCTTTTAGCTATAAATAACTTTTTGCCCCCAGTATTCGGGCAGATAGTTCGGTCGAATCAAATACTGTAGGCCTAAGCCGGATCACAGTTTAAACTGTGTGCCACACATCCGGCAGTTTTTAGACACATGCAACAGATAATAATAGACATGTTCAAATATTAGGACAAATGTGGTAAGGCGGTATTGTGTCTGAATATTTAGAGTAACTTTGGTAATAGTCATAGTTGTTCCTTAGGCTTGTTCCCTAGGCTAGGCTCTTGGGGTCTGGGAAGGGCTGCGGTTTGTGATTGTGGCACTCCCTGGACTTTTCTCTTACCCTTTTTTGACAGTTTCTTAAAATCTCTTAACTAACAAAAAACGAACCAGTACTTAGGAAAACCGGCCTTCCAAACAGTTTAGCGAAGTTGCACTTTAATGGCAGTATAACCTGTCGTTTTCTGAAAACAGATTCAAAAAGGAAAGGAATTAGCTTTTAAAGGATATAAACATGCCTGTGTACTGAACTTTATTTAATAACGTGTTTTCGAAACAACACTTTTCTGAAAAAGTCACTTATAAAGCTTTTGCATATACCTATACCTATCTCCAAAATGGCCGAGGATAGTAATTAAGAATCAGCCAAGGTTGATTAATTGTCTTTTTACTGAACCCGGAAATTAAATAAAATTTTAGAATGTCTTCTTATTATGTACATGTTAATACTCATTTTGGAGAATTTATTCCCTTAGCATTACCCCAGCTTCAGCCCTAGCGTCGTCGTTAGCGCCCATAAATGTTAAACTTGAAAATTTAAGCCCTAACTCTCTCAGCTACTTTGGAGACAAGGCCGTGATTTAGAGATTTTCATCCTGAAATGTTAGTGTTTTCTCCTGAATGCTTGAATAGATTTAGTGGTTTACGTAATATTTCAATCTTTTGTTCATTGCAAGCCCCTACCTAACTAGTGCTTTTGTGGTCAGTGTTGTGAAGCTATGGTGATATATTTTTCTGTTTCAAAATACTGTTTATGTTATTTGTTTAAAGATGGCTGCCTGGAAAAGATTTTCGATGCTCGGAATGATGTTAGATACTGGTCCAGTAAACCCCCCATTCCATCAATGATCTTGAAGACAAGGTCACAGACCTGCAAATCGTTTCACACTCGAAGTGTTGAAGTTTAATCCGTATGCATGAATGGATTTAGTCGTTTTATTCGCTGATGTAGAATTCTGTACAAATCTTTGATCATTTGAAACCCAAACACCCTCTCATTCACTCAAAGACTTAGAAATATTCATATGTTTGGCAAGCGCGAGCTCAGGCAAGCTGCCTATTCCTGCGGGTCTTAAGGTTTTCTTCTGCTCTGGCGTCAGATCTCCAACTTACCCTCTAATTTGTTTCTATTCAGTGCTTATCATTATAAGTATTATACGTGCGATGTTTCACCGATGAGATAAAGACCCCTATGCAGATTGAATCTGTTTCAGAATTAAAGGAAAAATTTTGTGTGAGTAATAGTAGATAAGCCCTAACTTCCTTAGCTGTTCTGGTGGCTGTATTGAGGCGGTCCTTCTTTAGACACACCGTTTCAATGAATTTCAATGAAAACAGCAGATAGGTTTTATACTCTTATATGTTAAGTCAATGACAACTATCTTAACACCGGTACAGACGAGAAGAATGTAGTTTAATATATATCATTGTTTGTTTCAAACTGTGCGTTAAAGTATGCAAAATAAAAAGGTAATTGGACTAGATTTAGCATACATTACGAAAACACGCCTATTCAAATATATTGAAAATTTCACCACCAAAAAACTGAAACTTTTCGATAAAAATTCTGATATTTTTCATATTTCTGCTCAAAACATAGTTGTGGGTACTCGTTAGAACCGCCTCGCCGAGGCGGTTCTAACGAGTACCCACAATCGATGTTTTTGAGCAGAAAAAAGACAAATAATGTATACCCCTGTAAACCCCAGTTTTACTGTATAAAAGTGCGGTTTAAGGGGGTCAAAATTATATAGGTATGTTTTCGTGATGAAGGCTTTCCGATCTGATGATTGTTCTTGCTCTTGAAATTATCTTTAATATATAATCATGATGTTTACCAGTACCGTAAATTTTAGACTCTAAAGAAATCACCCTTTTGTAAATAATCAGTAGAGGTGAATTACGAGTCATTAAAATTCGTGGAAAGTAAATAAGTAAACTTGAGAACAGATATAATCAGATCCGCATCAGGTTCTCAACATCAAAGGTAGACAGACTGATACAATTAAACAACCACAAAAAGAGCAGCCTTTTCTCAAAAGATAGCAACTCTGTTACCCAAACTTAATTTAATATATTTTTTACACATTTTTAAAAGAAAATAAAAAGAAACTTTAATTTTGTAAGTGTACATTTGTAATACTGCTTTTAACCTATAATCTGTCATATTTTCTCATTTCAAATGTTGTGTGAATGTGCCGACTGACGAGACTGCCATCTTTGTATTTATAATTTGTCAATCTCTAATTAATTTTAGATACCAGCTTTGTGTCTATTAAGCCAGGTATAGAGTGTCCTTGCACTTAGTCTTTCTTTCCTATGAGATTCAGTGTCCTTTCTGTAGTGCTGATTTGTATTGATTTGAATTGTTTGGATTAATCAATGTTTTGTCTTGTTCTTTCTAATAAAATCATAGTTTTGCACCACTCTCCAGTTGAATTTGGCGCTCAAGAAAGATATGTAAAATATCAACAGTGTCTTTGATTCGATATCTCGAGCTAGGAATTGCATTTTTCCTTTGGTTTTTTCAATAAACTTGAGGTCAAGCACTGGTTAAAGTACAAAGTGGCGTGATATATGGAATAAGTGAAAACATTTTGTCCTCAGCGTATCTACATGTATGTAGAATTGTCCCTATTTAGAGCAATGCTTGGATATTATTTGCTATGTGTTGTAATACAAACAATAAATATACTGTAGATAACCTGGAAAATTACAGTTACGGGACACAGCCCTCCCAAGACACCAGATAACGTATACACAGGCGCCATATAAATTCCTCGTGATATGAAATGACAGCGCAAAACAACACAATAAACCTCTGAAATAGAACAAACAAATAAAAATGAACTGCATTAATAACATCTTAGAAGTGTCAACATCGAAACAGTTGAGGCTTCAATTTGTGGACGTCCAATCTTTGCTCGTGGTCTTGATTCAATTCCAGGTACAAATAATCATTCAGTTTGCGTAGGAGTGCCCTAATTAATCAACGGATCAGAACGGATAAACGTATAAGTTACATGTAACTTCACATCTCTACGATAATGAAAAACTGAAAGTCGGAGCAAACGAAAACACAATTAGGACCGCTGCGAACACGACCACAGATAAGCAAGGTCAGGCACAAACTAATCTGAAAGTGGGACCCTTTGGCATTACCGAACAAAACAAGGGCTAGAAAAAGGCAAAGAGTTCATGACGGATACTGAAACACGCAGCATCCCTCACGTCCCACCTGCGAAGCAGTATTTGATTATGACATGTTACATATGAGCTTATTATTCAAGAAAGAAGAGTAATTATATCAACACCGTATTGAAATATAAATACATTTGTGAAAGGATGACCTGTAAGAGCAATGAACGCAGTCAAGAAAAATAAAAACAGCAGATTCGCTTGATGGTTGGGCCATCAATGCCACCGATGATTTTTATATCAATCGAGCAATGGGATGCGGAGGTGGTTTAATTCATCTGCCTGATTAGTATGATCTGAAAAGATGATTAGTATAAGTAAGCTTGCTTGTTTTCAAATCCTGTTGGTCTTTTCTTGTCTTTTACATTATTGTTATACAACTGTAATTAGGAAGAAGTTATTAAGATATTGTTTACACTAATTCATCTGCCGATTTGCAAGTAAAACACTTGCAGAAAAGATTCAGAATTGACTTTTTATTTAATGTGCGGCCCAACCCATCATAGTGCAGTTAAAGAGGGCACCAAACTTGTTAACCTTTATAGGTTAACCACTGAACATCCTTTACGTTGCATGTACATTATTTCCCGCTCATTTATATCGATTAAGAATCGATTTTAATCATTCTAACAAACAGACTTACCAACAACTCTATTGAGTCTGTGAAGTAAGTAAGCATGGCATGCGGGGTTTTTAAGTGCTGTTTTGTGTTGTCATTTCGTGTCCTTTAACCCGTACCCAAAGCCTTGGGAGGACTTTGTTTCGTCACGTTACCTTTCCTGGATATCTTTATAATTAAGCTTTGCAAATAGTGTCTCAAATTGCAGAGATGTACAATATGATGTAGAGTTTCTCTGTTCAAATACGCCAATCTGTACTTATCTCGTGTCGGGTCCAATTACAATTTTATTCCTGTATCACATATAACATGTCTGATCGTAGCTTATTCATGTATGAGTTATGTCTTGTGTTTTATATGATTACATAGAATCATATACATTTTACACTTTCTTCGTAATTTCATCCAGAGCATTCATTACAAAAGTGTCTGGTTTATATTTCAGATTTTGTGATATAATTTAATTTATTTGGTATTTGTTTATGTGTTGGTTTGCGATTTCTTGAATTTGGGTTACAAATAGAATGACTTTATTAGTGCTAGTCCTTTTTAATATAGGTTAAAAGAATTGTTATCTGTTAGTATATACTATATCTGATATATGTTTTGGTTTATACTAGATTGTTTTTATCAGTCATACCTGCAGCCACATGACAACGTCGCATTAACGTCGATGTAACGTTATGACGTCTATACAATGTCGCATAACGTCTATGCTACTGCATGATGTTTATACAGCAGCGCATTAACGGGCGTTAATGCAACGTTCTCTAAACGTCATGTGCCCGCTGGGTACACACGTATATAACAGGTAATACGAGATCAAATGACTTACAAGTGGAATTCAGAAGACGAATGTATTCATCAAATTAATATTATATTGTGAGCTTGGTTTATGTGAGAGGAGTAGACTTCACTTGTATAATTCAGCTCCTTTAAAATTCGAAGATTGTTAGAATCTAAAAGCACTAATCAGAATGATAGCAGACGATATTCTCAAATAGATTTTGAATGTCGTCTGCTGCTGATGTAACAGTTGCTTTAAAGGGATGGAATACAATGCATTATAGCATGCACGATTGTAATTTGAAGGCTCTTATTGTATATATAAACTCTGTGTTGCCCTTGAAAGTTAAGGGGACTGAAAACGCTTTCATGAGAGGCAACAGTTGCCTCTCTTACAAAAAAGGGGTCTACTCTAAAAGGAAAGATTTTGCTCCCGTGGAGCAAAATCTTTCGTTTTAGAGTAGACCCATTTTGGAAGGGGATAAGTATGCAAAAAATCAAATAGGGGACTCAAAAAGTTTTCTCTCTTGTCAAGAAATGTTGGAAACTATCAAGCGTATCCAGCCCCCGTAAGCAGCCACTTAGAAATTTATTTGTTTCTGTTTAGCTAAAAAAGTAGAATGTAGAAGGCAGCCAGCGAAAGGTATGTGGCATGATGTGGACTCCCGCATGGTGGTCATGTGTGCATGCATTCACTCCCCGCTGCTTTGTGAATACCAAACCGAAGACATTTTGCTTATGTTCGTGTACCCGCTTGCCACCCGAACCGGCATGGTTACCTTACTGTTGTATTTTTGAACATGCCAACAGCTGCATTTTTGCTTTTCCTTCAGAAATATAAATTATTTGAGCCACAACCTGAGAAAACGCACCTGCTGACATGGGCACCCTGCGAAGACTCAAATCAGCCTGCGCATCTACGCTGTCTGATCAGTCTTCGTTGTCTGCATGGAAAGCTGTACCCTCGGCTATCCAAATGCACTCGCTGGGCACTCATTCCGAAGTTTTCTGATGTGGCTCATACGAGTGCCAAATGCAATATAGTGGTTTAATATTATGTTATTCTGTTTAGTTAGAGCATTTGTGGTCTGGTAAATAGAGGTCTGTTCTACTGTACAGATATACAGCTCTAGATAATTTGTTTGCAGTCTTGTAATAATTCGTATTTTACTATGATATTGCACTGACCAGTTCGATGGCCCTAAGATCGACCACATATTTATAATTTTAATTGTATCAGAATTAAGAGAGACGTGTCGATATCGTAAAACTAGTTCAAGCCCCGTTCCAGAAGTTATTTCTGCTAACGTTTCCAAGCGGCTCCTCTGTTGCAGTGTTTGTTTGTATTTCGGATGTTGCAACTGCGCCGCTGTATGTTGTGATTGTTTTTGTTTCCACATCTCTTCTTCTTTTAGTGCCTCGGAAAGTCTGTGCCTCGTTGTGGTCTTCCTTGGGTATCTTCATTTATAGGTTCTGCAGACAGATGTACAGCAATTTACTATGAACCATTCGCCTTGTAAATGGATGTATCCTACTGCGTTATATAGTCATATGACACTTGCAGGTTTCCACTGTATCTGCTAACAGAAGAATGCATAATTATATCTTAAGGTTCCATATCTCGTCCTTTCTAGCCTGAAGTGTTAATTAAGAATTGCCTGTAATCATGTTACCTATTAAGTAAATTGAGATGTTAGTCTAGCTTGGGGATCGTCAATAGCCTAGAGAATTACAAACTATGCAAAAGGAGATTTTATAATGACAAAACATATGAAGCAATGAGAACGGCATCCGTTGCTGTTTGTGAATTCTGAAGGTCCAGATTGGCTGGTACATGAATTCTGTCTTACCAGCGACTTCTCGTTGATTGAGTTTACGAGATAATACACGGCTCTTGAATTGCACTACCTTCATGAAACTGCATACGCAAATTGATTGCTTGCTTCATAAAATACTTTTATTAGAACGGTGGAAAATTACAGGATCTGCATGCAGTATAGCATGGCACTTCGAATAAAAAATGTTCTTAGTTTGCTTATTACCGAACGGCATTTCTTGCAGTAAAGTGCAGATAGCACATTTATTTGATATATTTATCAAATGGTTTGTTAGATTCTGTGGTAGAATGTACTACAAAATTAATATTGCAAAATTATTATTCAGAGGAGTTGTTATGGCGGAGTATTTGCTGATTATTCTGGCATGGTTTTCTGTAGTTCTCTATAAAAGATTTGTTGTGGATATTCATTAGAAGCACTTTTCTTGAGTACCTACAGCATATGCAGGGCTGGCACAGGCTTGAAAAGTACTTGAAAATGAAGGACAGTCTTCAAAAGCCCTAGAAAACTGTCAATAGACCTTGAAAAGTACTTGGATTCCACATTTTCTTGTATTCTAGACAATTATAAATCTCTGTAAGAATCAAAAGTGAAATTTCTAGAAAACATTCGGCAAGTTTCGAGCAAAGACAGAGGTGCAGGAGTGCCATAATTAAAGAGGTCAAATGTGGTCGGCGCGAAAACGAAGTTCGAACACACATAAGTTCGACTGATTCGTACTTTATGTTTGGATTGTCTCTCTTGCAGACTGGTACTTGGCGATTTTAACATCTTTTATTAGTGATAAAAGTCAATTCCAATAACCAGACTAAACAAGCAAACTGGCGTCTCTATTCTTTAGTGTTTTTTTGTTTCTTTTATCCTGATTTTATTTCTTGCGCAATGGGAAAGTGTGTTTATAACAGAAAATGGCCAAAACGGTATCCTCGGGTAAAGGAAACGAACAGTAAACATAAGGCAACCATGTAACAATAGATTCAAAAACCATTCACCCTTGCCAAAAGTAGACACACGCACAAAACGGAAAACAGCTTTAATGACGTTTTCTGGACCAGACTAGCTGTGTTTTTGTTTTGCGAATTACGACTCATCATCAGTTTGGCAAATCAGTTTATTGTATGACAAATTGGGGACACTTTTCTTTCAGGTCTTGTGCGAAATGCAGTCCATATTTACTATACACCATGTCATATAAATCATTATGTGATTTCCACTTGTGATCATGACTTTCCGGGTGTACTTTATTCCTGACTTTATCATTTGAAAATGCAGTTAGAAATATATCGTTAATAAATTCCTTCAGGTGCTTCTGCATAATCTCGTATTTTGCAATGTTTGTTTCATGGCTGTATATTTGTCTGCGAGCCTGGGGCATTGAATGATTAATTTAATTACTGTGCTTATAATAACGGAACAAAGCTTCTTTGTTTACTTTGTTAGTTTTATCATTTTAATACGTGCATTGGTGTATTAATAATTAAACATGACCTTATCTGTGACTTGTGCTTGATTGTGGTTTACTGGATGTAGACGCATGAAAATATGGTAATTTAGAATTTTTCACTGTTGTCCACGTCTGTTTTAAGTTGAGTAAATTACCTACTGTTTGAGACAATGTTCACATTAATCCATTTAATTCCTAAATCTTTACACAGAACCCTGAATTAGCTTGTGGCCTTGCCACTGTATTATAATATTTTGCATTGTCCAGTCAAATCGCATCCCTTTCTAGCATTCTGGTAAATTGAGATATGTTGGTATTGTCCAATGAGTTGTCAAGACAACTCAAGGGTGCCGCCTTTTAGAGCATTGATATTACTACGTTTGTAGTTAAATGTAGACAGTTCATCAAAGATTTGCAGGCTGTTAACTTATGACTAAAAATTTTATTTGCTTTTTAATCAAATTTAGCAGGGCAATTATCCCCTGTTCAAGATACAAACTCTCGGTTTGATTAGTTCGTCTATCGTCTTTCAAGCTAACACATCAAAATGGTGGTTTGCAGGATAGAGAGACAGACAATGTAATCAAAATGAGAGTTTGTGGACCTGACAAAGAGAACACAACCTTTTAGATTTTCATTTTACTTCACTACAGCTAAGTGCCATGTAGCGGCCTTCATCACGAAAACATACCTATATAATTTTAACCCCCTTAAACCCCACTTGTATATAGTAAAACTGAGGTTTACAGGGGTATACATTATTTTTCTTATTTCTGCTCAAAACATAGATTGTGATACTCGTTAGAACCGCCTCGCCGAGGAAGTTCTAACAAGTACCCACAATCTAAGTTTTGTGCAGAAATATGAAAAATATCTGAGTATTTTATCTGAAAATTTTCAGTTTTTGGAGATAAAATTTTCTATATATTTGAATAGGCGTGTTTTCGTAATGAAACTTATAAACATACTTACTTCATCATAATGTAGATTGTATTTGAATATTTGAGTCCTCAGTTTTCTTTATTGTTTGTTTTTAAAGGCAAACCTTAACATTTTTACATTACGAAAACACGCCTATTCAAATATACTGAAAATTTTACCACCAAAAAATGAAAATTTTCAGATAAAAATTCTGATATTTTTTAATATTTCTGCTCAAAACATAGATTGTGGGTACTCGTTAGAACCGCCTCTCAACGAGGCGGTTCTAACGAGTACCCACAATCCTTTTTTTTAGCAGAAATTAGAAAAATAATGTATACCCCTGTAAACCCCAGTTTTACTATATAAAAGTGGGGTTTAAGGGGGTCAATATTATATAGGCATGTTTTCGTGATGTAGTATAACCTCTAAAAACAGGATTAAGATCTCTAGTTATAAAATTCTTTAGGGTTTACAGGCTATCAGTCGTTTAACATTTTAAATGCCTTATTGCTGAAATACAATAGAAGTTTTATTACCATAAACACGTTAAAATATTTACGTTCAGCTGAAAATAGAACTCAGAATAATACACATTCTACCCCATGCATGGTTCGCTGTAAAATATGTAAATATATTGCTTATTATTTATTATATTATCGCTTAATTAAAAAATATATAATTGTTGATTTATTGATACAGGTGAGATATACTTTTAATAATTTATTATAAAGAGATTATAATACAAGATGTTTAATTTTGCCAGCTAGCTAATTGCAGGCTGTTGTGCTGTGATTTCTAAATATATACACATCTATGGTTTATGCTGGCAGGACACTGCTTCTAGTATCTACTGCTTATTTTTACCTACGCCAGAAAAGCACCAATCAAACATACAAAAATGTATTTCTATCTCCCAGTTCATATTGATGGTTTTGAAGAAGAATCTGACAGCAAAACCGACAAAATAAAATTGCGAACAGTGGACACCAACTTCGTCGCATGCATCATAGCAGAGTGGCTAGAATTCTCGTTTCAATTACAAAAATATAGGTTACAACATGGATGGTTTCCGGCAACTGCATGCATGAATATTAATCCAATTATGGTTAATAACTGCTGCCCGCTTAAATTGTACGGCCTCAGACTAAGTAATGTCTTCCTCATCAGAATGTTTGCGTCTGATTATTGCTGGCCCATCATGTTGAACTTGTTCAATGAGTTTTTTGGGCCTATCGTCCTGCTTTTTCACTGCCTGCATGTTGATTATTTCTCAGATTATTCATCTGCCCTAGCCAGATTGGAACGTAATCTTTACTGTATGGTTAACAGAATGGATTGTTTCTCCAATTTGATAGTTTTAAAGGAGACATTACATTCGGTAGATTATCTGCCGTTGTATACAAAAGAGACAACTTCCATGACTGTTTGCTTCCCTGCATACCATGTCCGTTTTAAACAGGGATCTTTTCTGAAGATAATGCTCTCGAGAGCCAGTTCCTTAATTTCAGAGTTGGTCCTGTTTGAAAGGCAGGGGAGCATATTTTGTCAAGAGTTTCTTCTCCTGAAGGTGTTTCCAGTTTCCTTTATGTTTCAAAGAAATTAATGAATTAGCTTGTAAATATAACAATATTAATGTTACCTTGGAAATGTTTGAACCTATATATGAAATATGAATGTAGACCGCTAGTCACTGTTGAAGGCTTATCTGTGAAGGGCTGCGGTTTATGATTGTGGCAATCCCTGGACTTTTCTCTTACCTTTTTATTTTAGTCTTAGGGAGACTTACATTTGCTTGGTTCTGGCTTTGAAAGTGTTGCACATACCTGATAGTTAACTTTACGTAAAATTAACATAATGTTCAAAATACATGAAAAATATATCACTGATTATTTTAAATAATTATCTGACTACTACTTTTTGCAGGTGCACACCTCTCACTTTTTCTCATTTTCATATCAGTATCCAATTTTTTTACCGTAAAAGTATCAAATGAAAATGTAGGCTTAAGGACGTCTTTAGGCAAAAGCTTATCACCCGGCCTCAGCGGTGTATTGTATTGTGTGTTTGCAATTCCAAATCATCAAAGAGTATTTTTTCTTATTTAACAAAACTTGTACTTTTTACAAGTTTAATTTTCTCTTAACATTTGCCTGAGATCAAATATATTCACTACAATTGTTTATAGTTCGACAGAATTAAAAAAAAAATAGTTGAAAATAATAATAATAACACACACACACACGCGCGCGCGCGCACACACACACACACACGCACACAACAGAACAACACCTCTTTCTCAGATTGCAGTTTTTTCGCCAGTGACGTTTGGCTAGATCTAAGTCGTATTAATTTTTCATTTCAAGTGTATTCGAAACACGCAGATGCCGCATTCAGATTTCTTTTGCTAGTGTATTCGAAACATGCAGATAAAGATCACATTGAAGTACACATTCGCACGGTCTGATCTGGCCTCTATATATAACGTATGAATGCAGATTTGTAAAATATTTATGATTTGCTATTTTCGTTTATGTGATTCGTTTAGTCAAATGACCATTTATAATCATTGTTCTTTACAATCTTTACATTATTGTTCTAATACAACACGGCTGCTTAGCTAACACGTTTTTATATTGCCGTGTATCCAAGGAATAGTGTTATAAAAGGGCTGTATTGTAAATAGAAATTGCTTTAACATGTAGTTGTGAAACCTCAGAACACCTCGGAAACAAAGCACAAAAGGTCGATGACTGCGTTAAGGAGTTACTGACTTGTTGCGTTGTGACGACCTATGGGAAAGGATGACTAGTGTTCCAATATTTAGAGTAAATGCGGTATTATCATTTTTTTTTCTGTAATTTATTTTAGTTAATTTATCGAGTGTTCAAGAACAGTCTGTTAAACCTGTAGCCGAAGACAGTGCATTCTCTACAAATGAAGGTACAGACGGTACTTACAGTGATATCCGATCAGATTTGCTCACATGCGATTCTGGGCTACCTGTCTCGCCTGCAGACTCTGCACCATTTCCAATTTCGCCAGATATTGTCCCACCACTAGTGATAGAAGACTCGACGGAAGAGGCATCATTACCACCTTGGCTAGAGGCTGTAAGCTATTCGGCATGCCCTCGGACATATGCGCCCTCGGACATATGCGCCAAGCGGATACTCATATCATCCTGCACATTCGCGCATTCTGATCTGAGTCTTCGCTTTGTGTTATATTGATAGGCAAGAACCCATGGTGTCATATGTTATTGTCTTAATAAATCAAAACTAATGGTTCGAACCACAACTTCTAACAACACCAATTATCGGTCCTTCATGTTCACATTAAACGCGCAGATTTGGGAAAGAAAGTCGTTGTCTTTCCTGACAGACAGATTTGCCTTTCCATTCGTGCTAAAACCGTTATAGTTCAACATACTTTCTACAATTAATATGTAGTAGCTCTTTGTTAAATTAAAAACTGTCTTTATGAACTGTACATATCCGAGCCAATTTCGATTTTACTCAGACAAAATGTTGACTTTTGTAAACACGTATTTTTTGCTAATTTGGTTGTTGACCATTCATGCTTGTACATGTTTAAAGAAAGATAACCTTGTCATGTATTGATAAATATTCTAATTTAGTTCATGTATATGCTTACTAAAAGTTTGTTCGAAATCATAGTAAATAAACATATTATTTAATTATTCGAAAACAAATCAAGATAAACGATGAAGGTGATCTAGCATTTTTTCGCGTATATTCACCAATGTAGAGGATAGGTTATATTGCTAGTTATTGTAGGGGTTAAATTCCAAATAGAACTTGTGGTTATTTCCCTAATGAAATTTCTGATTTGGCTACTCAGCTCTATTGTAATAAGATAATTCTAATTTCTTATAGAATCAATTTCACCACTGTTATCTCCATCTTTATGTTTTAGGAACTTCAAGATGAAATCATACCTATTCCAACAGAGTTTGTTGTTCGATCACCGGAGCCAATTGTTCAAGGTTTCCAGTGGCAACCGCCTCCTGTAGATGATCTCCATCTTAACTTACCTACAGATCAAATGGCAAGCAGTGGATCATCACCATTTACGGTAAGTCGTCCTTGTAATGCCCGTTGCACGTGCTTTCGTTACACATTTGATTAGATGCAGCCATTATTTAAAGCACCAGTCCAGTACTTAACAGGTGACATTCTAGAATAGCAATAGCTTTTGGAGAAACATATGTACTGCCTCTTATTCTAAAAACCCAGATCTTTTACTGCCCAAGCGCAAATGTCTTTTCGCCATCTAAAGTAAAGTTTCCAAGATTTCCATGGGAAGTTTGTTTTGGTCCAAGCATACAAAGTCGCAATAATATTTGTTTTTGTTAAAGCATTCCATTATATCATTACGTTGCAGCAGGAACTTGGAAGCACTTAAACCTGCATTTAGATGGCCACTGGTAAGAAATCTATTGCAGATGAACATAAAAGTCATATTGCTAAAGAATTATTAAAGCCAACGAAGATAGACTTTCCGCGCGGTATTGCTACCTTATAAAGGCCATCGAAAGTACGTTTTATTGCGAGATGTAGTTCATGCATTACTACTGTGCTGTCTAAATCGCTAACGGCTTGCCTGACTGCCATAAAATAATGCAATTAAATACTATGAAAACGATTTGTGTAAAAACCTATTTTGTTCACTTTCAAACACTAGTGCGGTTTTGGATAAACTTAGATCTATATATTTTCAATTTTCCAGTTTGTATGCATACGATTTTTCTACATTTGATACCACCTTATTATATATTCTCTCTCTCGGGTAACCTGGGCCTATATATATATATGATGTACTTGATTCAACTTCTAAATATTTAGATTTTATGCTTAATATTGCTGATATATATTTTGAATAAATGGCTGATAAGATTTATCCCTCAAACTTTAGGTGGAGAAAGCAAATTCTTCCGATAACTCTGTATAATATTATTACATCTTAAACATATGACCAACGTAATGACTTCGATTTTCACACTATAAAGATCCATGCTTTGGACTGCTTTGTCCCAGTAGCTACATCGTATACTTTCGATGTCCAGAAGGCTATCGGTATCATAAATTATGTCAAAACATTTTTTTTACTTTTATGGTCAGCATCATGAATTAATTTCTAAATACAACGCTGTTTTGAAATAACCTCTTTAACAAGGCCTTCCGGAACAAGACCGGAGGTTGATGGTGTCTGACTTTACAGACATATGAAAGTTGTTGGTCAGTTTTGTTTTTCAGAACGACTCATAACGATTATATTTATCGATATAAAAGAATGAAATAAAATGTAGATATCATGCGACACACTGCATGCTTAGTTGTGAACCCAATCAAGGTTTCAGGGACCAAGGGTGTTGGCTAGCTGTAAAAGTGCTTTAAACCGCCCTCGATGGTTTATTCTACTGACCGTTCTAAGGCGGTGGTCCCGGTGTTAGTCTTACTCTTTGTTGCTTTGTGGTTTATTCTACGAGGCGATTTGTTTTATGTCGTACCTTGTGTTATTTTGTTTTTCAGTCCTTCTAGCATTACGATTACCTCGCTTGGGGAAGAGAGAGCTAATCGTAGTACTTTTCGTACGTTTGTTCGATTTGCGTTTGTTTGGTTTTGTCTGTTTCCTCTTCCTCTTGGTATCTGGGAAGGGCTGCGGTTTGTGATTGTGGCACTCCCTCCCTGGATTTTTCCTTACCTTTTTTCATGAAACAGAGTTGCTGTCTTCTTAAACTGGAAGATGGTGGGTCGGGTTGTAGATTTCAAGATGGCTTAGTTCTAAACATTTTCTAGAAGACTGATGTCTGGAATCTATCGGTTCGGTTCGGGGTCATCGTGATGCTCCTAATGGTTGGCTTTTGTTCTGACCGGTTTGTAGTATATTTATTTCGTCGTAGTGTCGACCCTCGCATGCGTATGTGCATTATATATCCATCCCTACCCTTGTTTGGTCCACAAATCTTCCTACACCTTTCACTTGATGCTGTTGAAAATTTGCCGATTTTATTCTTATGCAGTAAAGATATGAGTCTGAATTCGGATTCCGACTGTTTATGATAGAGTTTTGGACTTCCGCAAAGTTTAGTCTGAATGTACAATATCTCTAATCGGAAGCGTTTGAAAGTTTACATATTTTCCTCCTATTGTATTAAAATATGCATTTGATTTTTTTTTTGGTAACACGATATTTGAAAGAGTTACGGACGAGTCGGTGCCGGCGTCAGTGGCTCATTTGGACGTGCGTCCGACTGTTGATCAGGAGGTTGCAGGTTCGACCCCCCGCCGGGCCAGCAATATTTTTTCAAGGAGGAGCCAACCACTATATGCAGCCTGAACTGTGTCAGGATTAAGAGTCAAATTGGATATTGGTAAAACCAGGTTTTCTTTCTCCAACAGTTTTACTGTTGTCCGTTCCAAAGCGGCATTTCTGCTGCAGTTCCTCTGCGTTCTGCACTACAAAAACACGCCTATTCAAATATATGGAAAATTTCACCTCCAAAAACTGAAAATTTTTAGATAAAAAAACTCTGATATTTTTCAAATTTCTGCTCAAAACATAGATTGTGGGTACCCGTTAGAACCGTCTTGGCGAGGTGGTTCTAACGAGTACCCACAATCTATGTTTTTGTGCAAAAATAAGAAATATAATGTATACCCCTGTAAACCCCAGTTTTACTATATAAAAGGGGGTTTAAGGGGGATCAAAATTATATGGGTATGTTTTCGTGATGGTGTCTGTTCTGTCTTCGTGTATTTGTTCTATTTTCAACAGAGTGCTGTTGTCTTCTTTCAGGTCATCTTATACATCCTTTCTTTTGGAGGACAGTGTTTCGTGATTATGGCCCATTCCTGGTACTTTCATATTTTAAACTATGACTTTTGGTGTTGGGGGCTTGATGTGGATCTGATTGTATCAGTTCCTGAGTCCGCTTGTTAGCTCACCTGAGACTTTAGGATAATAGGTTAGCTTTTAGTATTGGTAGGCTCCGCCGTCCGTCCATCGTCCAAACTCTTCAAACCTATTCTTCTTAGAAATCTCTGGACCAATCAAAGCCAGCGTTCATATGGAACCTTTATGGACCGGGAGAACGAATGTTTGTTCGCCACGTCTGGGTCATATAATCAAGATGTCCGCCACGCTTATATATGGTAAAAACCTTTTAAAATCTTCTCGGAAACGAAATGACTAGTGGCCTTGGGGCCTGGTATGCAACAATGGTAACAGGAGCCAAATCAAGTTTGAAAAAAATATATAACCTTGGGTTGACCTTGACCTTTTTTACGGAAAGGTTAAATTTTTCTTCAAAGACTTCTATAGGCAGAACTTTAAAAATCGTCTTGTCGGAAAATAGAAGGCCGAGGCCTTTGGTGTTAGTTGTGTAGCTTTATCTTGTGGACATCAATCCAGATAATTCCAGTTATAGTCCTGGGGTCGTAAGTTCTCCAACCCCAGGGGTCACTTGTTTTCACTGACTGATATAGGGAAAACGCTTCAAACGTCTTCTCCTCAGAAATCGGTCGGCCAATCAAAGCCAAATTTCACATGGAGCCTCAACGGGTTAAAGGAACGAAAGTTTGTTCGCCTCTGGGTCATTTGACTAAGGTGGCGGCCATGCCCATATATGATAAAAAAAACTTTAAAAATCTTCTTCTCCTGAACCAAAGGGTCAATGGCTT
The DNA here is from genome assembly GCA_964016985.1 of Anodontia alba. Classification (NCBI taxonomy): domain Eukaryota; kingdom Metazoa; phylum Mollusca; class Bivalvia; order Lucinida; family Lucinidae; genus Anodontia; species Anodontia alba. Next base: position 31,551,664 of record OZ024823.1, on the reverse strand, counting down.
TGGGGCTTGGTATGCGATATTAGGGCCTCAGGCCGAATAAAAATTGGAAAAAAAATTATAACCACATGTTGACCCTGACCTTTTTTTGTGAAAAGGTCAAATGTTTTACATGTACTCCTGTATATGTTTACATGTACTCCTGTATGCAAAACATTAAAAAAAAATATTTTTGTCAGAAACTAGAAGGCCCAGGAATTAATATTTGGTACGTTGCTTTATCTTGTGGACCTCTTCCAAGATTGTTCATATTATAGCCCTGGGGTCAAACAAGCCCCGCCCCAGAGTTTACTTGTTTTTTATAGACTCATATAGGGAAAACGCTACAGGCGTCTTTTTTTCTTAGAAACTACATGGCCAAATTTCAGATGGCGCCTCAATGGGTAGAGGGGAACGAAAGTTTGTTGGCCACATCTTGGTCACATGACCAAGATGGTCGTCACACCCAGCTATGGTTAACACTATTTAAAAATCTTCTCAAGAACCAAAGGTCCAATAGGCCTGAGGCTTTATATACGACATTGGGGACATAGACCCAATAAATGTTGAAAAAATTATAACCTTGGGTTGACCTTTTTATGGAAAGGTTCAAGTTTTTTACATAGACAAAACTTTTATAAGGTTCAGACAAAGAAGACCCAGGCCTTTCATTTTTGGTATGTAGATTTTTAAAACCATATTTTATGACAGGTACCTGTTACGCCAAATTAATAAAAGTTAAATTCCATGCCAAAATACTGTAGGATGCAGAGACCAAAGACTTTTGAAACTTTGCCGGCTACCATACCAAATAGTCTCACGCGAGCTACAGGACCATTGGTCCTCTGCTTTACTTCTTTCGGTGCCCTTGGAAGGCTATGCTTCGTGATTGCGGTCTTTTGCTGGATAACTTTGCTGTAACTACAGCCATCTACTCTCTATATTTTAGCCAAAGGAAGACAATAGCAGTATTATAGAGAAATTGCAAGTCAGAATACAAGAGCTGGAAGAGGAAAATAGACAGGTGAATCATAACTTTGCAGCCCTTTATGACGTCTACAACAAAGCGAAAGGAACTGCGACGTCAGAAAACTTTCCTTGGACATGTGCGCCCGGTGAATATTCAGATCAGCCTGCGCATACGCAAAGTTACTCCATGCAGTTGATGCGCAGGTTGATTTTAATCTTCATTTGGCGCTCATGTCAGAATGTACGGTTTCTCAAGTCGCGGCTCACATGTTCAGCTGTCTGTTAATTTAGCCATCATCCAAAGCCATAGTAGTATGCGCAATAGAACATGTTTCAGAATGCTAAATGTTGTTAAAGACCAAGTGTTCACACAAATAGGCCACGCCATGTAAAACTGTGTCGACGGGATAGGTGTAGGCATCGAATTGATAGATCAGCATTCGGCATATGCAGGGTCTGATCAGGGCTTTTCTTGTTGTTTAACGTATTCATTAGATACTGTAGACTATATCGGTATACATCAAAATGCTTAAACAAATTGTGCGGCTGTCTTGACTACTCTGTATTTTTTTACTTTTCGCACATTTTTCAAGGGCACCTTTTTTATGTGAGATGGATACAAGTGGTAGCTTTTCCGCCATTTATTATCAATGAGACTTTCCGTCGGCCTTCCTGTAAACAGATCCCTTTCTGAAAAGGGGCTACTCTACATCGAAATAATTTATTTACAATGGGAGCATTTTTTCAAGTTTGAGTTGACTCCATTTCAGAAGGGAGGCAAAACAATTTTAACAGAGTTGATGTGGATCTGATTGTATCAGTTCCTGAGTTTTCATATTTAACTTTGCCTCCTCTACGCTTTGCATTAATAGATCTGAATTGCATAATATACTGACAGACAATATGAGTCTGTCATGCGAAAAAGCTTTCGGATCATATGGAGTATTTTTGGTAACACGATATGTGACAGAGTTACGGCCTTTTCGGACAGAGTTAATCATCTACAAATCCTGTTTCTACAACACTTACATCTCTCATTGGATTTGTTTGAATATTTGCTGATTTTCCTTCTATATCGTGACAATATACCCATTGTTCTGATTTTTCTTTATTTGGTTATTTTTGACATGGTAACGGACTAGTCGGTGCCGGAGTCGGTGGCTCAGTTGGATGTGAAGTCGGACGCACATCCAACCGAGCAAATGCCCTAATCAGCCTGTGTACCCGCGCTGTCTGATTAGGACCTTTGCTGTCCACTTTCGAAATCATAAGGTAATGTAGAATGACAGGTCTGAAATTTCCTAATCAGAATGTTTGACTTCGAACTAGAAAACTGGTTTAAACTCCCTTTTCCTATTGACAGTTCCAAGGCGGTTCCTCTGTTGCAGTTTTCTTTGTTTCTGCATCTGTGATTTCATATGTGGAGTTAGTTTTGTCATTATTATATCCCGCCCTCCCCCCCCCCCCCCCTCAAATGTGTTAAAGGGTTATACCACGCAAACTGTATTTGTGGGGGTATATTGTTTTCACGTTGTCCGTCTGTCCGGGCTAACGAAATGAGTTATTTGACGGTTGTGCATGCATTTTTGTGACAACAACTCTCCCTTTGAGTAGTCTCAATTTACATTTTGTGTAACGTGTCAAATAAAATGAACAGTATCATTATCAGTTGTACCTAAAAAGTCACATAATATCCATTTCGTGAGAACATCCATGGGTCCGTCCATTTACCTTGCGGGAGTATCTAATAAACGCTGCTAAATGATGGTTCTTGTTTTTTTAATCTCATTTCATTGTTATATTAACCCAGTCAAATCGCGTCGCTTTCAGTTTATCACCTTTGAACTATTTCAAGTATTCGCCAGAGCTTTTTAAGATCTTAATACCAATTATTTATTTTTGTTTTGTTCTGTTGCAGCTACAAGAGACTGTGGAAAACCAAAGACAGAAACTCGATGAATGTAAATGCCAACAAAAGGATTCTATTGGATACCAGAGAACATAATTTTGTAAAAGCGAAATACATTTTCATTACTAATATAGTCATTATTATGTGCTTTCAGGGAATTGTGATCTCATTGATTAGCTCACCTGGAGTTTTGTTCCAGTTATGCCATGGCGTGTTGTCCATCGTCCGTCCGTCCGCTGATCCCTCGTCATCTATTCGTCATTCGTCCGTCCGTCGTCCATCCATCCGTCCGTATTTACCTTTCAACATTTTCGACATCTCCTCCAGAACCATAAGTTGGATTGAGCTGAAACATAGTGGGAGGCATTTTGGCAACATGGGGATTCATAATTGCTAATATCATTCTGTTCCGATATCCAAGATGGCCCGTAAGTCTGATTGAGCTGAAACTTGATGGGAGGTATCACAGTGACACAGGGATTCAGCTAAAATTGTTCTATTCCGATATCCAAGATGGCCACCATGGCGGCCTTCTTGAAATTCTCCAAACGACATCTCCTCCCAAACCGTATGTCAGATTGAGCCAAAAGTTGATGGGCGGCATCATAGTGACACATTCAGAATTGCTAACCTCGTTCCGTTCCATTATCCAAGATGGCCAACATGGCGGCAATCTTGAAATTCTTCAAACAACATCCCTCCCAAACCATAAGTCAGATTGAACCAAAACTTGATGGGAGGCGTCGGAGCGACATAGAGATTCAGAATTGCTAAAATCGTTCTGTTACGATATCCAGAATTGCCGCCATTGCGGTCATCTTGAAATTTTTCAAACGACATCTCTTCCCAAACCGTAAGTCGGATTAAGCCAAAACTTGATGGGAAGCATCACACTGACAGAGAGATTCAGAATTGCTAAAATCTTTCCTTTCCTTTTCACATCTTTCTAATATCCAAGATGGCCTACACGGGGGCCATCTTGAAATTCTTCAAACGACATCTCCTCCCAAACCATTAGTCAGATTGAGCCGAAACTTGATTGGAGGCAATGGAGCGTTATAGAGATTCGGAATTGCTAAAATCATTCTGTTCTGGTATCCAAGATGGCCCCCATGGCAGCCATCTTGAAAATCTTCAAAAGACATCTCCTCCCAAACCGTAGGTCTGATTGAGCAAATACTTGATGGGAGGCATCAGACTTAGAGATTCAGAATTGCTAAAATTGTTCTGTTCCGATATCCAATATGACCGCCATGGCAGCCATCTTGAAATTCTTCAAATGACATCTCTTCCCAAACCTAAGTTGGATTGAGTCGAAACTTAATAGGAAGCATAGGAGCGACATTGAGATTCAGAATTGCTTAAAACGTTCCACTTTTCTATCCAGATGGCCACCCTGGCGGCCATATTGAAAATTTTGAAACCACATCTGCTCCCGAACCCTAAGTCAGATTGAGGCCAAACTTAGTGGGAGGCATCGGGGCCACATGGAGATTTAGAATTGCTAAAATTTGTCCATTCCGATATCCAAGATGGCCGCCATGTCAGTCGTCTTAAAAATCTTCAAGCAACACCTCCTCCAAAACTGTAAGTTGGATTGAGTTGAAACTTGATGGGAGGCATCGGAGCAACATAGAGATTCAGAATTGCTAAAATCGTTCCCTATATCGGCAGTCTTGAAAATCTTCAAACCATGTCTGCTCTCGAACGGTGATTGAGCCCAACCTTGGTGGAAGGCATTGAGTAAACATGGAGATTTAGAATTGCAAAATTGTTTCCATTCCAGTATCCAAGATTGCCGCCATGGTGGCCAGCTTGAAAATCTTTAAACGTCATCTGCTCTAGAACGGTTAGTGGGATTAAGCTGAAAGTTGGTGAGAGGTATTTGGGAGACATAGAGATTCAGAACTGCTAAATTCGTTCAATTCCGACAATCATGATGGCCGCCATGGGGGCCATCTGGAAATGCTTAAAAGATATCTTCCAAACCGTAATGCGGATTGAGCCCAAATTTGATGGTAGGCCTCGGAGTGACATAGAGATTCAGAATTGCTATAGTTCTGGTCCGATATCTGAGATGGCTTCCAAGGTGGCCATTTTGATAATTTTCAAACCTCATCTGCCCCCGAATGTTAAGTCAGATTGAGCTAAAATATGGTGGGAGGCATTGGAGTGACATGGAGATTCAGAATTGTTAAAAACATTTTGTTACGATATCCATGATGGTGGCTACAGATGCTATCTTGAAGATCTTCTATTGTTAGCTCACCTGGAGATTTGCTCAAGGTCAACTTATGCCATGGTCTGTTGACCATGGTCCGTCCCTTATCCGTATGTCCATCAGTAACTTTTCACATTTTTGACATCTCCATCAGAATCGTATCCATGATGGCCGCCATGGCGGCTCTCTTGAAAGTCTTCAGTTGTAATCTGTTCCCAAACAGTAAGTTGTATGGAGCGGAAACTTGGTGGAAGGCATCGGAGTAGCATGGAGATTTAGAATTGCTAAAATGGTTCCGTTCTGGTATCCAAGATGGGCACCATGGCGGCCATCTTGAAAATCTTCAAGTCACATCTGCTAACGAACGGTAAGTCTGATAGAGCTCAAACTTGATGGGAGGCATTGGGTTTGTTATGGAAATTCAGATGCTAAAATCATTCTGTTCCAATGTCCAAGATGGCCGCTATCTTGAAATTCTTCAAACCACATCTCCCAAACAGTAAGCCAGGTTCAGCCGCAATTTGATGGGAGGCATCGGGGTGACATGGAGATTCAGAATTGCTAAATCTTTCAGTTCCAATAACCAAGATGGCGGCCATGGTAGCAATCCTGAAATTCTTTAAACAACATCAGATTCTGAATTGCTAAAGGAAATCTGATCTGATAGCCAAGATGGCTACCATGGCACAATGTAACTTATCATGATCAGCCTAAACCGGGTGAGCGATTTCTGGTCCACTTGGGCCTCTAGTTTCTGTGATGTAGTTTTGCAGATCTGACATATTTTACTTTCTTGGAATTATGGTAGTTTTGGCAGTTTCTTATTATGTTTATATACTGAAAGGAAAAAGAAACGCAGGGTAAATTTTATTCCTAAATTTCATTCAAGTTTGAAAAAGTTTGTTAAATATTTTACTATGATTACAAAACGGTACATGTATGGAACAAAAGTTCCAAATTTCATTGGTTTGTGATCTACAAGTCTCGAGTTATTGAAGTTCATTGGTAGCTACCTCCCAAATCTTGAAATATCGGGTGTGCCCCCCTCTTGCTGCCGTTGCTGCCCTAATTCTCCTTTGGATAGAGTTAACCAAAGCATTGACAGTTCGCATCGGGATGTTATTCCTTTCATCGATCAACGCATTCCTTAGTTGTGCGAGAGTTGCGGGGGGATTTCGGCGCTTCCTAACCCTTCTGTCCAGCTCATCCAACATGTGCTCTATTGGGGTCAAATCTGGACTGTACGGTGGCCATGCTAGTGGTGCGATGTTATTGTTTGCCAGGAAATCCTGACAAACTCGGGCAACATGTGGTCGGGCATTGTCCTGCTGCAGAATCAGATTACGTTGTTGCACAAGCGGGACTGCAACAGGACGCAAGATCTCATCCCTATACCTTACTGCGGTCATATTGCCCGCAACAATAATCAACTGTGATTTTATCCCGTGAGCAATGCCTCCCCAGACCATAACGGAGCCACCCCCAAACCGATCCCGTTCGACAACACAGGCGTCGGCAAAGCGTTCTCCGCGACGTCGGTACACACGACGTCGACCATCTGCGCGATAGAGAGTGAACCTAGACTCGTCCGTAAAAAGAACTCGTCTCCACTGCCTCATCAGAAATAGCCTGGGCGCATGCGCCGTCAAACACGCCATACGACGTATGGACGACGAGCTCGAAGACCAATCTCACGCAATCGACTTCCAACAGTCTTCGGAGAAATTTGTCGATTATGCGTACCTACTGTATTAAGGGCAGTTTCGGTAGCAGTGAGATGACGATTCCGCAAACGTGCCAGACGGATTGTCCTGTCTTGACGTCGCGACGTCACGCGTGGACGCCCAGACCGCGGTCGGTCTGCTGAATGCCCTGTCTCCCTTAAACGTCTAACAAGACGTTCAATTATTTAGACGTTAACCCCAAAATGATTGGCAACTTGCTGTTGCCTCTGACTCTGCATCAGCAACGCAATTGCCCTACCCTCTGAACATCAGTCAATCGTACCATGATTGAAAAAAAGTTCAAAGTAGCGTAAAAATGAAAAGAAAAATCGGTAAAAGAATCGAAGAGCGTTGTGTATCGTTGAAGTGTACCAAATGGTGTGAGGAAATCTTGTACTGAAGGTTTAAACATGCTTGTTTTGCACGAAATTTTGGCTTTCCGTATTGTCCGTGCAATGCACTGTGTAGTGCACGGTTGAATGATTTCACACACTGGGTAGATAGCACATCGACCAAAGACTCGTATACCCGCGGTTCACATTCACAGGACAATCTGTAAAAGTGTATGGCTAAAGTAAACACCGTAAAAAATGGTTAAAATAAGAAGGAAAAAACTCTACCCTGCGTTTCTTTTTCCTTTCAGTATAGTACTTATTTCTGTGATATTTAATTTTGTTCACATGCTGCTAAACACAACCGAAATGACTAGTGTTATGTTTTATTATGCTATGGTTATATTTAGTGATGCATGTTTACAGAACTGGTGGATATGATTATTAGAGTTAGGATTGCAAAACGTTTGTAAATGATGCTATATGAATTCCTCAGCTTATTCGTTTTGCAAGATCGACCGTAATAAACTTCCAACTGCTAAACTTCTGAAACAGTGTTATCGGTATCATAAACTTCACAAACATCATTACTGAATTGAATTGTGTTGTGATTATGTTGGTTTGAACCATTGCTTCAACAGGGACTATCGAAACCCGTATTTTATGGTGACTTATTTATAAACTCAAAAGCCATCTCTTTCTGAATAATTCTCAAAGCTTATTAATACAAATAAAAGGATACACTATAATGCATATGCTATGCGACAGATAGCATGCTCAGTGATTAACCCAGTCATGATTTCTCTTGCTGCCCTCTTCATTGCACGACGATGGGTCAGGCTGTAGACTTGGTGACGGCACATCTATAAACTTCCTATAGATAGATAGTGCCTTAACCTGTTTGATCTGTTTTCAGTATTATCGCGGTTCCGCTGGTGATTTTCTTTTGTTATAACTTTCAGTTTTATACTGACACCCTAATCCTTGGGTTCATCATAGTGGAGAAGTTGACTAATATGTTGCTTTGTTTTCATTTGATATATCCCTTCAGGACATTTTAGCGACAATGTGAGACAGCGGACGGCATCCGCACAGATGGCCGCCATGCCCGTTTATGGTAAAAAAACACTTAAAATCTTCTTCTGCAGAACCGAGAAAACTTCAAGGCTTAATCTTGGTATAAAGCATCCGGGACTCAAGGTCTACCAAGTTTGTTCAAATGATGACCCTAGGTTGACATTTGACCTTACGGCAAGGTCAAATTTACATCCCTGTGCATTTGCTTGGGTAAAATATTGATAATTCAGTTTCTCAAAATGTACTAAAGACTAATGGCTTAAAATTACAATGTATGTCCAAAGTAGCCAACCGTGTTAGTAACAATCAAAATTTTGTCCGCCAGGTTTATCTATCCTTGCCCTGGGCTACATACATGTATAAAATCTTGTAATCTTTAAATGTCTTCTTCTCTGAAACAGCTAGGCCCGTTTTCACCAGATTTCTCATTGGGACTTCCGTTGAAGGGATATTATCAAGTTGTCCAAAAGGTTCTGCATCATTAAACAAGCTGGCCACCCGGCCCATCTATGGTCAACAAAAACAAAACCTTAAAAGTCTTCTTCTGCAGAACTGAGAAAGCTTCAAGGCAGAATCTTGATATATAGCATTGGGGACTCAAAGTCCACCAAGTTTGTTTAAATGATGACCCTAGGTTGACATTTGAGCTTAAAATTTTGTTTCCCGGGATTATCTGCCATTGCCACTGGGCTATATACATGAATAATAATCTCATAATCTTTAAATATCTTTTTCTCTGAAAAGCTTGTCCGATTTTCACCAAATTTCACATTGGGCCTACTGTCAAAGGGGTATTATCAATTTGTTTAAACGATTCTGCATCATTAAATAAGATGGCTGCCATGCCCATATATTGTAAAAATACTAAACAAAATCTTCTCTAGAACTAAGAAATCATCAAGGCTTAACCTTAGTATAAAGCATCAGGGGCTCACGGTCTACCAAGTTTATGATAATCCTAGGATGTCAAGGTCAAATATGCATCCGATACGCTTGAATGGGGAAAATGTTGAAAAATCATTTTCTGAAAATGTACTAAAAACTAATGGCTGAAATTTGCAATGTATGATTAAAGTAGTACAACTTATTTGTTATAATCAACATTCTGTCTCCTTGCAGTTATATTCCCTTGCCTCTTGAGTTTATACATGTTTAAGATCTTGTAATCTTTAAACGTCTTCTTCTCTGAAACTGCCGGACCGATTTTCACCAGATTTCACTTGGAGCCTACTGTAGAAGGAATACTGACAGTTTGTTGTAATGGTTCCACACCACTGTGCAAAATGCCCATATGTGGTAAAAAAAAAAATCACACACCTAAAAATCTTCATCTCCAGAACCAAGAAAACTTTGAGACTCGGTATATATAGCATTTGGGACTTAAGGTCTACCATTTTTGTTCACATGATGATCCTAGTATGACCTTTGACCATTTTTATGACAAGCAGGGGGTGCAATGTATAGTAGTTTTTATGGTCAATAAAACAAATATCGCTTATGGTCAAATATGGCGCTTGGTTTGAAAAGCGAATGGAATTTTTGTAGATAAAATCAACAAGTAAGTATGTTTCCTGGCATTATATTTTGATGTCACCTAGCGCTGGATGTGGAGAAATTATGCAGTGTATTGGGGAAATTGCTGGTATCTCCTGATCTTTCCTCAAAATGCAGTGATGCTCGATCACCTGGGAAGCTCGAATCGACGGGAAAATCGGAACCGATTTTGACCTTCATAAAATCACGTTTTGCAGCAAAAATCCGATAGTTTGGGATTTATTTTCTGGATCTACATCACTGAAACAATAAACCACACTTTCTGGTTCAATTTTTGATCTCTGAAAAGCCCTCCATCTCGAGGAATCAAGGTGTAAGCCATCTAATGTTGTTTGTGGTCAACTGTACGACACTTATGTTGCTAATTGGTCTAAACTCAAATGCAATAGTCACTTATAGCTACCATCACATTCGATTCAGGTTTGATTCATAAAGCGCCAGTCACGACATCTTAAGCAGACAAAATTTGTAAAAACAGATTTTCTTGAAAATAAGGCATGACTTTGATTGTGAATGGTAGATCATTCACATGAAAAGTCAAACTATTTTTCTTAAATAGATTAATTTTCGTCTGCTAGAGAATTTTCATTGGTGGATTAAGGGATAAGATTCCTTATTATAAGTGCTGTTAAAGCTTTCCTTGCGTTGGCCGTTTCTTCTGATTATGGCGTTCTCTGAACTTTGCCTTCCTACTTTTGAGATCAATGAAAAAAACCTTGCAGAAACTAATCAACCATTTATAAATTTCGTAAGTATTTACCTTTTAAACTGCTTTATACTTGCATTCGACAATACAAAATCCAAAAGTTAGGAAATATAAATGGCATTGGTTATGTGGGAACTGAAATATCCGGATGGGCAATAATGGAACGGCAGATCGGCTCAGCAGTGGCTTTCATAGCCAACTACCCACATGTGTAATTACACTTTGTTAGAAACAAAATGGGCCAAACGTCATGACAGTGCCCATGCCACTCACATATTTTCTCTTGAACATTGTTACTAATTCTAAGGACGATAGATTTTTTTTTGATAAAAGGTCAATTAATAATTAGAATCTGACGCACGCGGTCATTTACACAGAATTTATGAAGTTGAAAAATGGGCCGAAATGACGTTGGTAAACGACTGTGTAGGAAGTTTTAGGGCAAAACTTTTTGTTACCTTACCCTTTAAACTTCAATTTTTATAGCAAAACCTGGTGACCTTTCGCTGTATGATGCTAAAAGGCAAAGCCGAGATGGGGTTATACACTAAATGCTCTTAACACTATTATCAGGTAGGGGACAAAAAAGGATTTACAGACGTTTTCTAAATCTATAGAAAATCAGCAAATTTACAAATTAAGCGATCCGTAAATTCACAGATTTATGTACTAAATTTGCACGTGCGCCACGCTCGAAGAAAACCGCGACTAGATCTTTAATGTACAAAATATTGTTGAAATGGCAGATCTTTACTTATCTTCAAAATTAAAATGGACGGACTAAATTTCACAGAAAATGCATTTAATATTTTACATGTTGGTAAATATGCACGAATTTTATATTTCTTTGTGCAAGTTTACATTTTGATTATAATTTGCATTTTGTAAGCTATGTTTTGGTTTCTGCTTGCTTCATTTTACGTTGTTTTCTGCCCGACTGACTCAGTGATGCTGAAAATCCATACAACCAATAATCATGACATTTCCTGTGGTAGATTTAAAGATTATCTGCAAATTTACAGAATAAATATAAAACACAGAAAAAGTAGTCTGTAAATTCGGAAGCAATCACTGAACTTTGTTTAAGATTTTTATAAATCGGTGACACAGCCAGTTTAAAAGACTGGGAAACCAGGCAAGTGGAGACTACAACAAGAAATCAGAGTGCAATTTTTTTAACAAAATGCAACTAAATCCGAAGAATTATGAAAATGCATGCATTTGCCGATTTGTGAAAAGCTAAATTAAATTTTTAGTGAAATTTAGTCCTTTGATTTTTAATTTGAAGGTATGTAAAGCTCTGCCACTTCATCAATAGTCTGTACATGAAGGATCTAGTTGCAGTCTTCTTTGAGCGTGGTGCACTTTCAAGTTTAGCATATGAATCTGTAAATTAATCGCTTAATCTGTAAATTTCAGATTTTCTATAGATTTAGACAAAATCTGTAAATCCTTTTTTGTCATATACGTGATGATATCATTCACACTGCACCATAAAAAGCATAAACTAAACCTGCTAAATAATGTGTAGAACCCTACATTTTTCTGCATGATGTGGGGTTTACCGGGTATTTATTTCCCAGGTTTGTAATCTTGATTACTTGAATCAGTTGTTGCAAAGTTCAAAGGATCATTAATTCGAAAGGTAAAAAGAGACAATTTAATAACGTTACAATTATTGTATTTCACTGGTCGTTAAATAATACTTAGTTTCATAAGTGTGTTCTAATTTGTTGCCTAGTTACAGAGCGGATACATATATATGACAAAATGCTTTAATGAGCAAAAAAGAAAAAAAAAGACACCCATTATTTCCCTTAATTTCTGGGTAAACCTCTGTATTTTCAATAACTGCTATTGTTTACAGTCATTTGATAAAAGGTAACAAATTGCAAAATACAGCTTTTCATTTTAATAAGCTATTACGGAGTAATTGGCTGAAAACGAAAGAACTGGCAAACGACGAAAATATGCAATGCGCATGCGCGAACATTAAAATCTTACACCTTTGGAAATTGGTATGGATCATTAATGAACATCACTATGCTTGCTTTAGCAGTAACCTCACACTTCAAAGAAATAGAGTAATACTGCATATCTACGAAGTTATCTCCCTTTCAATTTAAAGTTTAACGCTCAATTCAGTAGAAAGGGAAACTTTTATAAAAATCTGTTGAGCGGTTTAGGAAATTTGACACCCTTTGGCAATAAGTAAATTAGGGTAATGTTATTCCAGAACGAGGCTGTGACCTAATGGCGTCATAAACTCACAACCAAAAAAGGTCAATAACAGTTGTTCTAATCCAAGATAACTTTGGAAAATGGGTGATTAATGTCTGTTTTATTTCAAAGAATGCATATTTACTGTTTTAAAGCAAAGGAAATCACCCTCCTGACGCTTTTATTAGATTTTCGATTTGGGTATGTGACAAGGCTGACAAAATGGTGGCTGCCATAGACAACAAAAATGCCATATCTCTTGAACCACTCGACCGATTTCCATATAATTTATTGTGAACTTGTTGCCTCTGTGAGCCATTACTTCTGAAATGAGAGTTAAGTTTTGTGGGCCTATCCCTTTAACAGACAGATATCTCTGTGTTGCATTTATCAGCTTGTTTGAATTGAAGTATTACATTTTTCGCATGGTGCAAATCTGACCATTTCCTAACTGTTTTCGGTTTGAAATTTTGTGCATGTGCATTCCGATTTTTTTGTAATTTTGGCTGTTTCTGGTATACAAGATATAACTGGGTCAATGCTCATCAAAATGAAGGTCATTATCTGGCATTTTGTAGTCCAACAAGCAAAGGTCATATAGAGCCAAAACTGTAGATGTCAGTATGTACCCCAAAAGAGAGGAAGAATCAATGCAATGTTAACGTTTCGTTTTGCTTCAGTTAATCTGTTTCAATAGCTCAGAGCATCAAAGTCGGGTAAGCAAAAGTAAAACAAAACAAAATAAAAACAACTCTTTATTCTGTGATCAGATAACATACTAATTAAAACACCATATTTCTTCTATTTGGAAGATCACTGTTACTGAGCTACTTTGGGACTACTGAGGCGCCATCTGTTTGAGAAAGAGCTGCTGTCTCTAAATGCCATGTGGTCCGTCGATTTTATGGAAATGTTTTATTTGCTTCCTTCTCCTTTTGTTTAGGATAGAATATGGAATCTGATTGTATCAGTTCCTGTCGTTTTTCCTCTTATTCTTCAATCAACGATAATAAGAAATCTTTAATCTGAATTGAATGTGATGGTTCTCGCATGAGACCAGTAGTTGGATATATTTTTTACAAGTTTACATTTTTTATGTTATGAAAATTTGTGTGCATATCAAAATGATTTGACAATTTAAGAAAGGTTGCTTCAGGGCCAACATTTTTATTAAAATCCAACACTTGTAGATGCATTGTGTCTCTCACGAGCCAAGCTCTAAAAATAGATGTCTGAATAATCTGGAAAAATAATCTGGAAAAAAAGGATCCTTTGGGAACATAGAATCCAAAGTTTGAAAACTGCCACTCATACTTGCTCAGTAACTGTACCAGTATTTGGAATACCTGTCACCAAAAGCCAACAATCGCCAGAAAGTAAGAAATTTTAACATATTTGTTTTTGCTATAATACTGACTCCAAATATAATAAAATCAATTTCTTTTTTCTGGATTGCTGGACAAGCTTTCCTACTACTTGATCCCCCGCGGCAATCGCGATAAAACTGTTGGTGTTTTAATGAATGTCGCCATAGAAGCAGACACATTTAATATTAATTTGACTGTTTATATGCATTACAATAAAGGCATGCAAGTGTCTTTTAATATGTCTCCAATTTTCAAAAATGGATGTCACATCTAGCGATTTTTTATTTGTTTAACTACTGGTACAGTGCAACTACTGGTCTCATGCGAGTAGCTATAAGTGACTATTGCATTTGAGTTTACCAATTAGCAACATAAGTGTCGTACAGTTGACCACAAACAACATTAGATGGCTTACACCTTGATTCCTCGAGATGGAGGGCTTTTCAGAGATCAAAAAATCAGAAATTGTGGTTTATTGTTTCAGTGATGTAGACCCCGAAAATAAATCCCAAACTATCGGATTTTTGCTGCAAAGCGTGATTTTATGAAGGTCAAAATCGGTTCCGATTTTACCGTCGATTCGAGCTTCCCAGGTGACCGAGCATCACTGCATTTTGAGGAAAGATCAGGAGATACCAGCAATTTCCCCAATACACTGCATAATTTCTCCACATCCAGCGCTAGGTGACATCAAAATATAATGCCAGGAAACATACTTACTTGTTGATTTTATCTCCAAAAATTCCATTCGCTTTTCAAACCACGCGCCATATTTGACCATAAGCGATATTTTTTTGACTTATTGACCATAAAAACCACTATACGTTGTACCTCTTGGCAAGGTCAAATTTGTGTCTCCATACAAAATGTTTAAAAAATCATTAGCTTAAAATGAGTTAAAGACCAATGGTTGAAACTTACAATGGAAGATTAAAGTTGTAAAACTTGTTATTTATAATCAAAAAATTATCCACTGTTGGTATCTGCCTTTGCTCCAGGGCTTTGTTCATGTATAAAATCGTATAAATCTTTAAACATTTTCTTCTCTGAAACCTCCTGCCATTTTTGACCTGATTTCACATGGAGCCTTCTGTTAAAGTGGTACTAACAATTTGTTCAAATGATTTTGTACTATTGAACAAGATGGCTGCCATGCCAATATATGGTAAAATACGTAAATATCTTCTTCTCCAGAACCAAGAACGCTTTGAGGCTGATTCTTGGTATAAAGCATCGAAGATGCAAAGTCTACCAACTTTGTTCAAATGTAGATCCTAGGATGACCTTTGACCTTTTTTACGGCGCTGTCAAATTTCTGTCTTAGTTGCTGTGGCAATGTTGCATGGCATCTGCAGATATGCAGTGACTGTTTGACAGGTGAGCGAATCGTAGCCCATGTGCCTCTTGTTTCTACTTTCTCTGCGTTGATAGCAGACCACTTGGAGATTGGTGTACGGGAAAGCAAACCAGTCAATCTCAAAAGTTGTCTACCTTGTCAAAACGTGCGGAAACGCTACCAAAGGGTATCCATTCACCTTAACCCTTGCCTTGCTGAATAAATTAAGATGCCACGCCCACTTCTAATTTCCAGCCACTCAGATTATTTGATCCGGGTTTTTGATAGAAATTCGCATAAATTAATGACAAACAGAGCAGATCCAGATCAGTTGGCTTCTGAAGAAGCCAACTGATCTGGCTCTACACTGTTTGCTAAGACAGGGCATGTCGTGTTCAGCAAGAGAAGGGTTAAAAATCAATCCTTTAGGGGTAGGTACCGAAAAGTACGCTTCGTTGTCATCCTGCATACCTTGTTGAAGCTACATGCACTGAACACTAATATGGTGGTTTTGTCAGTGGCATTTTGTCACAAATACATAAGTCGGATATCTGGCACTGGAAAGTTTCGTTTCATTGTCACCTGACAGCCTTTTTTTGTAGTAACTTAACCTTGTGTGTTGATTATGTCAGTGTCATTTGTCACAAATACATAGATGAGTTGGTTATTTCTGGATGAGATTACATTGTTAGGAAAGAAACAGATGTAATACTAATCAGTGCAATAACGAAAACCATTGACAATCTTTATATCATATTAAAAACATTGACCTGCAGAATTTAAGTATAAGTGTCTGACATATTTTTCTAATTTTTTTTTTCTGCAAAATGGGCTTCATAGATTATGAGGATCTCTCTTAAGGATAGAGTTTGTCCTATATTCTGTAAAAAAAAATCACTATTTTGGTATCTGTTGATATTATCATGAACATCTTTACCCTTGTTATGCTGAATAAATTAAGATGCCATGCCCACTTCTAATTTCCAGCCATTCAGATTACTTAATCCGGGTTTTTGATAGAAATTCACAAATTTAATGACAAATAGTGTAGATCCAGATCAGTTGGCTTCTTCAGAAGCCAACTGATTTGGATCTACACCTGTTTGCTAAGACAGGGCATGTTGTGTTTAGCAAGAGAAGGGTTAAGATTACCTTGTATACGTCTTTTTTTTCAGTAGGATTGCTAGCACGGAAGCAAAATCTGGAAATACCTCTCTAGTATCACTTCCGAAATAGAGGCTACTATTAAACGATACAATTTGCTCATTTCCTTTATGAGTAGCGCCTATTTTTGGTAGTGATAAGTTCTTTGTAAACAAGCAAACATTTTGGGCCATATCAAGGTAAAAGGTGCCTTTGAACACGCATAAATAGCGCAGATCCAGATCATTCTGCGCATGCGCAAAGTCTCATCCGATCATTTGCTCTTCATTCAAACATACTGTAGTATTCAATGATTCTGTTTGCGGTAATATATACCCTGATCAGACTGCGCGGATGCGCAGGTTAATCTTGGCCTTCGCTGTCCGCAGATGCCCGAAGACACGTTTTCGCATGACGCATTCCACTTTATGTGAGTTGACTTTTCCTTATTGCAAATAATATTTTCTTACGTATGTTACGCACATGCGTAATGTGCAAAATTAGTTCTATGCTTTTGGTATGTATCTTACATGTTCGGATGTACATGCCGTAACAAACCGTGCGTACCATTACGAAAACTTGCCTATCTAAATGTACTGAAAATTTAAACACCAAAAAATGAAAATTTTCAGATAAAAAAAATAATATTCTTCATAGATCTGCTCGAAACATAGACTGTGGGTACGCGTTAGAACCGCGAGGCGGTTCTAACGCGCGACCACAGTCTAAGTTTTTGAGCAGAAATAAGAAAAATAATGTATACCCTTGTAAATCCCAGTTTTACTATATAAAAGTTGGGTTTAAGGGGTTCAAAATTATATAGGCTTGTTTTCGTAATGCAAGATGAATTTGAGTTTAGGCAAGGTTTGCTATACTTCCCTATATAGCTATTTGCTAGGTCAGTCACCGGATTTTCAGATGGATTGAAGGCATAAACAAGACAAAATATTTAGATGTAAACGTCTAAGTACCGGTGCAGATTTTGTTCATATTTCAGTACATAGAGATATGGGACAAGGGTATACTAAAGTTTAATACATTTTCAATGTAATAGCTAAAAAACAACAATCTGATTTGCTTTTATTAAGCTTTGTGAAATTTCTTGATTGAAATGAAAATAAAATAGACATTAATCTGCTTATACATGTAACACAGTTTGTTTTAAGATATTTTATATTTGCTGGGATCGCCACAAACCAACGTCCCGGCAAATATAAAACGTCCTTTGTGAGCTAATCGAATAGTCTACCATATGTAAAAATCCAAAGCTATAATAAGAGACCGGCGCGATTCGCGCGCCGGTCAAAAATAAGATGTGTCTCAATCATTAGTCTTAACACTGATAAGAGACTGGTCAACTTTCATATCACCTAGTATACTGTCAATAAACGATAGATAGAGGCCAAATTGAGGAACGTAGTACTGGCGTATTTATCTTATCAATAGGTAATATCTAGTCCAAAATACGTATTGATTACCTTTGAAGGCCTTTTAACCACCTCCTGCTGAGATCTCAAAATCACCTCTTTATGATACAACTTTGATGTCTCTTGTATAATGCTTAGGTAGGAGCAATAAAATCATTAGCGAATGGTACCACGTTTGGTTATTTTAGCTATATCTTTAATGAAGTTTTTGGATAAATATGATAAGGGGGTAGCAGCCAAAAAGGTACGTTATCGTTAACTCTTACCATGCTGGCTACAAATTTCAGATGATTACGTTCGAAGTTGTTTTTTCCTTAAGATAGATTTAACTTTCTTTGTTTTTAGCTCACCTGAGCCAAAGGCTCAAGGTGAGCTTTTGTGAAGGTGAGCTTTTGTGACAGGTCTTCGTCCGTCATGCGTCGTCCGTCTGTCAACAATTTACTTAAAAGACATCTCCTCCTAAACCGGTGAATGGATTTTGAAATAGTTTTACAGGAATGTTCCTTGGATGACCCTCTACCAAAATTGCCTAAATGGTTCCGCTCCGCTAAACAAAATGGCCACCAGAGCTAAAGATAGAAAAACCTTAAAACGACATCACTTCCTAGGCAACTGAATGGATTTTGAAATAATTTCACAGGAAAGTTCCTTAGATGACCCTCTACCAAAATTGCCTAATGGTTTCGCTCCACTAAACAAAAAGGCCGCCATAGCTAAGAATAGAAAAAAAACCTTTAAATGACATCTACTCCCAGGCCAGTGGCCCGATTTCAAAAGAATTTCACAGAAATGTTCCTCTCATGAAGCTTTACCAAAATAGCTAGAATGGTTCCGCTCGGATAAACGAAATGGCCGTCAGAGCTAAAAAATAAAAAAGAAAACTTTAAACGACATCTCCTCCAAGGCCAATGGCTGATTTCAAAATAATTTCACAGAGATGTTCCTCTCATGCCCTTTTACCAAATTTGCTAGAATGGTTCCGCTCCGCTGAACAAAATGGCCGCCAGACCTAAAAATAGAAAAACCCTTTAAAACGAGACCTAAAAATAGAAAAACCCTTTAAAACGAGATCATCTTCTAGGCCAAGGGCCCGATTTCAAAATAATTTTACTGAAATGTTCCTCTAATGCCCCTTTACCGAAATTGCTAAATGGTTTGGCTCCAGAGCTAAAAAATAGAAAAAAGGACGTAGACTGTCATGCGTCTGTCAACAATTTAATTAAGAGACATCTTCTCCTAAACTGGTTAATGGAATTTGAAGTAATTTTACAGGAATGTTCCTTGAGTGAGCCTCTACCACAGTTGCTAAATTGGTTCCGCTCCGCTAAACAAAATGGCCACCAGAGCTAAACATGGAAAAATCTTTAAACAACATCTCCCATGCCAGTAGCCCGATTTCAAAATAATTTCACACAAATGTTACTCTAATGCCCCTTTACCAAAATTTCTAAAATGTTTTACTCTACAAAACAAAATGGCCGTCAGAGCTAAAAATAGATAAAAACATTTAAACGACATCTCCTCTTAGGCCTATGACCGAAATTTCAAAATAATTTCGCAGAAATGTTCCTCTTGTGATCCTTTGCTAAAATGGTTCCGTTTGGCTGAAAAAAATGGCCACCAGAGCTGAAAAAAGAAAAAGGGCATAGACTATCAAGACTATCAACAATCTACTTAAGAGACATCTTTTCCTAAATGGATTAATGGATTTTGAAATAATTTTACAGAAATATTTCTTGAGTGACCCTCTACCAAAATTGCTAAAATGGTTCCGCTCGGCTAACAAAATGGCCGCCAGTGCTAAAAATAGAAAAAAAACTTTTAAAGGACATCTTCTCCCAGGCTAATGGCCCGATTTCAAAATAATTTTACAGAAATGTTCCTCTAATGCCCTTTTACCAAAAATGGTTTTGCTTCGCTGAACAAAATGGCCGCCAGAGCTAAAGACAGAAAAACCTTTAAACAACATCTCCTCTTAGGCCTTTGACCGGATTTCAAAATAATTTCACGGAAATGTTCCTCTTATGTCCCTTGACCAAAATTGCTAAATGGTTCCCTTTGGCTTAACAAAATGGCTTAAGAAAATCTTCCGTCTGTCAACAATTTACTTAAAAGACATCTCGGTCAATGGATTTTGAAATAATTTCATAGGAATTTTTCTTGATGACCCTCTACCAAAATTGCTAAAATGGTGCCGTACCGCTAAACAAAATGGCATCCAGAGCCCCCCAAAAAGAAAATCTTTAAGCAACATCTGCTCCTAGGCCAAGGGCCCAATTTCAAAATAATTTCACAGAAATTTTCCTCTAATACCCTTTTACCAATATTGCTAAAATGGTTCTGCTCTGCTTAACAAAATGGCCACCAGAGCTAAAAATAGGAAAACCTTTAAACAATATCTCCTGCTAGGCCTATGGCCTGATTTCAAAATAATTTCGCAGAAATGTTCCTCTGATTAAGTCATCTCTTTAAGTGCTATGATACTCAGGTGAGCGATATAGGGCTATCATGGCCCTCTTGTTTATGCAGTTGGCTTCTCCCGCAAATATACTTGGGGAAAAAAGAAACGCAAGTTCAAATTTTTAAATACTGAAAGTTTGTTTGTGAGCAAACTGATCTAGTTTTCTGTATTTGGTGACATTAGTGTACTTCCCCTTGTATGGATCTGGATAGGGGTAGAGCTATTGCTCTAATTTTGCACGGTTGGCCGCAACGTGACGTCGCGCAGCAATTTGGGGTGCACGAGTCGACGATATCGCGCTTAGTTCAGCGTCTTAGAGCTACCGGTAGGTTAACTGACCGTCCTAGGAGCGGACGTCTGCGCGTTACGACGCAACGTCAAGATAGACGTATACGTCTTGTACACCTTCGTAACAGGTTAAGGACGGCGACAGAGACCGCAAGAGAAGTTATCGGAACACATGGCCATCATGTGTGTCCAAGGACAGTCAGAAATCGCTTGCGAGAGTTCGATCTACGTCCACGCCGTCCTTACGTGGGCCCGAACCTTACGCCCAGGCGACGTCAACGTCGCATGCAATGGCTGCGTGCCCATGCACCAAATCGGTTTCGACTGGCTGACTTGCGGCGTGTAATGTTCAGCGATGAGTCGCGATTTTCGCTTCAGCGGTCAGACAGGCGACAAAGAGTGTATCGACGTCTAGGTGAGCGATATTCTGACGCTTGCGTACGAGAAGTCGACAGATTTGGGGAGGGGGTCCGTAATGGTTCGGGTGGTATTTCTCATGGGGTGAAAACGCCCCTAGTGGTTATTCAGGGTAATCTTACAGCCGTACGCTATCGGGATCAGGTGCTTATGCCTCACGTCCTCCCGCTTGTCAATGTTCATAATCTCACGTTTCAGCATGACAACGCGAGACCGCATGTTGTCAGGGTTTGTCGCGACTTCCTCAACCAGAATAATGTCGAAGTGCTCGATTGGCCCCCATACAGTCCAGATTTAAACCCAATCAAGCACCTTGGTGATGCGTTGGACAGGAGGGTCAGGAAGCGCGTCAACGTACCGAACTACGTCGCACAGCTCCAGCTAGCTCTTATTCAAGAGTGGAATAATATCCCTCAAAGGACCATTGACAACTTAGTCGGGTCTATGGTTAGAAGTGAGAGCCGCGACAGCAGCCCGTGGTGGACACACGCGCTATTGATACCCATTATTCAATAATGTTGGGTGTCAGTGTTTACGGCTATTTGTTACAAACGTCGTCTGCTATACGACACTAAACCAATAGCATTTAACAGAAAATGAAATAAAGAATTAATAAAAATTAAACAATCAAATGAAATCCACAATTTTCTTTAAAAATACAACCCCAGAATTAATACTTGCGTTTCTTTTTTCCGCTAGTATACTATTTTAAAGATGAAATCATCAGTCGTATACACTAGCAGGAAACTGGCGAGGGTTTTCTTTCACTTGATTCGCCAAACTATAAAGGTATCTGGGAAATAATTTACTATGTTTGTTATTAAAAGAATTACACAGCTGATTTCCCTTCAACTTTAAGTACAAAATATCAACAGCACTTTATACAATGTAGATAAAGTATCATTCAAAAAGTAACATATATAACATTAAGAAATGTAAAATGCCTTTATTCAAAGCATAAAATGCATTAAACCAATCATAATACTTAAATACATTGTACTTAATGCAACCAAAGCAAATAAGATGTTAAGAAGTTTGAAATAACGATACTTTTTAGAAAAGAAGTTTGGCTGTTTCGAAGTATCTAAAGTTCCTTATGTCGTTTGCTTAGTCAAGCTGGCTGTGTTTCATTTCTTGATGTACAAACGAGGACAAAGAGTGTTTATCTATTGTAAAACAGTATTACATTAAATTTCTAGTCACTGACTGGTCAAAATTGTCCAAAACATGATATCAGGAAACACACACACACACACACACACACACACACACACACACACACACACACACACACATATATATATATATATATATATATATATATATATATATATATATATGAGGTTTATGGCTTTGAGTAACGAATGCAGCAGTTATATAACAAGTCATTGACACCTCAACATAACCAGATACCTGTCTCTATACAACCACATGCAATAGTAGCAAATAACGTGCTACCAAGCAAGGATATGGATACTTTAGTATTTAAACCAAATTATTTTTAATAGTTTTCAGGGTTACGCTTGTAACATGGCTGTTACAAGCAAACGTCCCCATCGCAAGAGGGCTATCATGTGTCATTTTGTTTCTTATAAAATGTAGTTTCAGAAAATTATAGTGTACAATATTCTCCTTCGGCCCAAGGTTTATAATACTTATGCAGCTTCAAACGCACTGTGAAGAAACAAAGCAAAGGGCTCAATGGCGAGATCTGAAGCCAGAACACTAGAAAACCACAATTAGGACCACAGTGATCCCGACCAAAGACATTGATAGCGAAGTGCCCACCTGGAATAGATTGAGGAGAGAACCGTCATTTAGACTAGGGACCTACCCACCATCATGCAATTAAGGATGCAGCTCCTCGGGGAGGAGTGGGGTGTGTATGTGTGTGTGTGTAGTGGGGGGAGTGGGGGTAACTTCCTGTGTATGGCACAGTACGCATTTGCGTGCCGAATGGCCCCCTTTTTCAGCGCTGCCAGGTATATGATACGCCACCTTTTTCATAAAAGAGTATAACTGACCAACTTTTTCTTGACTGGCATATAAAAGGTCCCACATTTCAAAGAATAGACTCGTCCAAGTGACAAGGATAGATGAGTCTACTAGGAATAACTTGTTTAGACCGCTGAATTAGTGTAAATGCGTGCAGGTGTACAAGATGATAGATAAATGGCATTTTACTTGTGAAATACATTTGTATTCTTTTCATTTGTAAACATGAATACAAACAGAGAAGAGTAGATTCTATATGAATAGGTATAACAAATCAAAGAGCAGTATATGAATAGGTTAACATTACAAACAATCAAGTGTATGAATACGTCTGTTTATTCAAAGGCCAGGTAAATGAATGGGGTAGGTTTCGAAACACTAGCTCCCGTGCCACAATTACCTCTAAGTTACCCCCGCCCTCGGGTGCAGCTCCAGCATACAAAATATATGTTAGGTCCACATAGGAGTTCATTACCTCATCTGTGAAACATCACAGTGAAACACGTATAATCAAACACATTGTGATGAAACAAAACAAAGGACTCAATGAAGATCTGAAACTAGAACTAACCATAAACAGCACCACGATGAGCCCGACTATAGATGTTGATAGTCACGCACTGGCCATCTTGGACAGATTAAGGAGGGAACCGTCATTTAGTCTGAGATCAGACACACCGTCATGCAATCAAAGAGGGAAGCAAAGTTAACAA
Organism: Anodontia alba; assembly: GCA_964016985.1. Taxonomy (NCBI): domain Eukaryota; kingdom Metazoa; phylum Mollusca; class Bivalvia; order Lucinida; family Lucinidae; genus Anodontia; species Anodontia alba. Next base: position 31,527,829 of record OZ024823.1, on the reverse strand, counting down.
CCATAATTGTGTTAACAATCATGCATGCAGTTTGCCGCAGAAACATAAAAGGTTTCAGAAGGGAGCCAAAACCTGTTTGTACAGAGTTGTCTCCCTAGAAAGTGTATCCATTGCCCTTAACGAAAATCATCCATGGATGTTGAAAAAAAGTAAGAGAAAAGTCCAGGGAGTGCCACAATCACAAACCGCAGCCCTTCCCAGACCCCAAGAGGAAGAGGAAACCGACAAATCTAAACAAGCACAAACCGAACAAACGTACGAAAAGCACTAAGATTAGCTCTCTCTTCCCCAAGCGAGGTAATCGCAATACTAAAAGGACAGAAAAACACAAGAACAAAATGACACACGGAAAGACATAATACAAATCGCCTCGTAGAATAAACCACAAAGCAACAAGGAGTAAGACTATCACCGGGACTACCGCCTTAGAACGGTTTAGAAGTAAACTTAGAGTTTGCCTCTACCCTATCTTTAATAAAGGAACTAACGTTATTTGCCTGAAAAAAGGTAAGATAAAAGTCCAGGGAGTGCCACAATCACAAACCGCAGCCCTTCCCATACCCCAAGAGGAAGAGGAAACCGACAAATCTAAACAAGCACAAACCGAACAAACGTTCGAAAAGCACTAAGATTAGCTCTCTCTTCCCCAAGCGAGGTAATCGCAAAAGGACTGAAAACACAAGAACAAAATGACACACGGAAAGACATGCAACAAATCGCCTCGTAGAATAAACCACAAAGCAACAAAGAGTAAGACTAACACCGGGACCACCGCCTTAGAACGGTCGGTACAGCAAACCACCGGGGGGTTTAAAGCACTTTTACAGCTAGCCAACTTCACCCTGGGTCCAGGTACTATTCTTAATCACAACAATTAAAACAGAAAGCAAAATGGGCAGCTGTTGATGGTGACCAAAATGCTAGCATTACAAAACAACTAGTCTAACGCTATTATCATCAAACATTAGTAGAATACATGTATCATTTATCTCATTTATGCCGAATTGATTCTTCTACCTCAACGTTTTCGGACAGGTCCATTTCTAATAGAATGTCTACTTAATTTATATTATTCTACCATGTTTTTTTGTTTGTATTTTTTTAGAAATCCCAAAATTTAATGAATGTTTAGTCCGCGTCTGATCTTGGTCTATATGGTTTGCAAATATTTCTTTTATGGGACGCTAGGCATATATGGGTTAATGGTCAAAGCTGGTTAATGGTTAACCAAGTAAATACAAGCTACGAGTACCATGATTGCAATCTTCAACAACTCCATCAAAACCTTGAGGTTGTTTTTAGAAGACAGAGCACCCATTGTTCCACTTGTAGCGTCATAATTGGATCTGTCGTTCATTAAGTTATCGTCATACATATAGTCCGAGTTAAAATTTTCCACGCAAATATCCACCACAGGTCTGCCAAATTCATCAAGATAAATGCTAAACTCTGAGTCACCGAGAACTCTTCTTGATTCTAGTGATGTGATATTAGGACTCAATGTTATTTCATCGTAACCTGCGACCCATTCTGACGCAGCGAGGCGAACTCTCATACAGAAATTCACTTTTCTAAAAATTGCAATGTCTTTGTAGAAGGAAAGGCGATTGGCAAAATCGATCGCTTCATAAAGTTTTAATGGATCGTAATAAGAGGTGCGCTGGTCATTGAGTCTGTCAATTACATTTACTCGACTCATTCTGCCGTCGAAAACAAACATACCGAATTTGTAAATTTCGACTGAAAATGGGTACCTCTCTCCTCGTAAATTTATTTCCCACGATTTTAGTATGGCTTTCTTAATGGCCTTTACTTCTTTGTCAAAATATATTGGATATTTTTTTCTTCCGAATCGCACAATTAATGATTTAGCATACGTTACGTTTTCAATGTCAGCTACTTCCCCATAGATGGTATAGACATCAATCACCAACCCTTTAAGATCAAACCAACTGTTTGTGTCTTGCTTTTGCTCAGCACTGAGTTCCTGAATATACGACCACGGGAGCAGTCTGTCTGTGGTAGGAGTCAGTTTCACTTGAATGAAATAACCCTGCTTCAGGAGTAATGAAGCTATAGACAAACAGCCTTTGTCACTACGGATGTAACCGTCAGGACATAATACACTCCGGCACTCATTCTGTAAGAAATAGCAAAGTAAGATCCATTATGGAAATAATAATATACTTCAACAATCGCTCTGAAAGAAACAGTCTGGTGGGATCTATAATGGGAATTATAATTTATCTGACGCTCATTCTGAAAGAAATAGCTTTGTGAGATCCTTTATGGGAACTATAATCTATTTCGACACTTATTCTGAAAGAAACAGCTTGGAGAGAATCATTATTGAGACTATGACATATTCCGAAACTCATTCTGAAAAAAAAAAAAAAAAAAAAAAAAAGCATAGTGAGATCAATTATGGAATATAAATTATTTTTCGACACTCATTCTAAAAAAAAACCCAACTTGGTCATAAAAATAGCTGTGCTTTCGCTAATGCGACCGCCCCTGTTTCAAACTCCCGACTCTGCTATTTTTATTTCTTTTTTTTTTTTATCAGTAAAGATGCAAAATAAAAAAAAAAGTGAAGCACCGATTCTCAGCGAAATACAATGTACCTATATTTTCATAAAATTACAGGCCCGACCCTGTTCTTTTCTGGAGAAAAATAGAAAACTAAAAAAGGTTTCTCCTACCTACCGACCAAAAGTTTTTTAAGCATGTTAGCGGAAACAGCTATTTTTTACGCCTTAGTGATATCCATTATGAAAACATTAATATATTACGACACTTATTCTGAAAGAAATAGCTTAGTAATATCCGTTATGGAACTATAATATAATATAACCCTCATTCTCAATTAAAACAGCTTAGTAAGATCTATTATGGGAATTAAAAGATATTCCGACACTCATTCTCAAAGCAACAGCTTAATTAGACCTATTATGAAAACTGTAATATATTCTGACTCGTTCGGAAAGAAGCAGGTTAATAAGGTCCATTATGTAAAATACGATATTATATTATGACATTAATTCTGACAGTAACAGCTTAATTTAGTCTCCATTATGGAAACTAAAATGTTGTCCAAAACTCAGTCTGAAAGAAACATCTTAGTGAGACCATTATGGAAACTATAATATATTCCTAAACTTGTTCTCAAAGAAATAGTTTAGTTATATCAATTATAGGGCATATATTACATTCCGACACTTATTCTGAGAGAAAAAGCTTAGTAAGATTCATTATGGAAATTGTAATATATAACGGCACTCTTTCTGAAAGAAACAGCTAAGTGAGACGAACTCTATAACATACTCCAGCACTCATTCTGAAAAGAAAACGGCTTCGTGACGTCAAGTATGGGAAATATAGCATATTTTGACACTCGTTCTGAAAGAAACAGGCTAATAAGGTCGAATATGGGAAATATATTTTGACACTCTTTCGCAAAAAAACAGCTTAGTGAAATCCGTTATAGAAATTTAATATATTCCGACGCTCATTCTGAATGAGACATTTTAGTGAGATCCATTATGGAAACTATAATATATTCTGATACTCATTCTGTAAACAATAGCTTAGTGAGATCCAGTATGGAACTTTAATATATTCTGACACTCATCCTGAAAGAAATAGTTTCGCAAGGTGCATTATGGAAACTATAATATATTCCGACGCTTATTCTGAAAATAACAGCTTAATAAGATACCTTATGGAACTACAATACATTCTGACACTTATTCGGAAATGACGTCAATTATGGAAACTATAATATATAAATTCGGAAGGTCCATTATAGAAACTATATTTCGACACTCATTTTGAAAGAAACAGCTAGTGAGATCGAATATGGAAACTATAATATATTTTGATGTTCATTCTGACAGAAACAGCTTAATAGTCCCCATTATGGAAACTATAATATATTCCGAAACTCATTCTGAAAGAAACAGCTTGATGAGATCCATAATTGGCACTATGATATATTTCGACATTCATTCTGAAAGATACAACTTAGTGAGCTCCATTTTGGGAATTATAATATATTCTGACGCTCATGCTAAAAGAAACATCTTAGTAATCTCCATTATGGGAACTATAATACATTTAGACACACATTCTGATAGAAACAGCTTGGTGAGATCTGTCAGAGGCTAAGGGAGATCCATTATGAGAACTATAATTTACTCTGACTCTCATTCTGAAAGAAACAGCTAAATGAGATCCTTTATAGGAAATATAATATATTCCGAAAAATAATCTGAAACAAACAACTTAGTAACATCCATTATAAAGGCTATAATATATTCCGACGCTCTTTCCGACAACTTCCTTGGGCTCCGATGGTAGTCATCCTGGTCACGGTACCAATTGTAGTAGGAGGAGAAATAGACCTGTAAAGAAAATACTCCCGTCGGGTGCCCTGATCGGGGATCGAACCAGGTACCCCTGGATCTGTAATCGAATGTCATAACCACGAGGCTAAAAGGACCGGACCTGTTTGACTGGTCAGTTATGCGCCCTGTAGGTATATTTACGCACATATCGATTATTTGTACTCCGCTTTGCCGCACTACCACAGTAAGATCCATCATGGAAACTTTGATATATTCCGATATTCATTCTAAAAGAAACAGCATAGTGAGATCGGTACGGGAAATATAATATAGATAAATACTCAATGTGACAGAAAGAGTTTAATATGATTCTACATGGGAAGTATAATATATTCTAACACTCGGTCTGAACGAAACGGCTTAGTGAGATTCATTATGATTCACAGAATACATTTCGAAACTCGTTCTGAAACAATCAGCAAAGTGAGATCCATTACCAAAATACCCATTTGGACGCTCGTTCTGAAACAAACAGCTTTGTGTGATCTATAACGGGAAACATAATGCATTACCACACTCGTTCTGAAACGAACAGCTCGGTGAGATTTATTTTTGTAATCATGACACACTTCGCTACTCGTTCTGAAAGAACCTGCTTAGTAAGACCAATTATGGGAAGTATGATTCATTGCGACGCTAACTAAAAAACCAAAGCTGCTTAGTGATATTCTTTACTGGAAGTAGAATGCATTCCGACATTCTTTCTGAAAAAAACAACAACAAAAAAACAGCTTCATAGTGAGATACATTATGGGTACATGTAGTATAATACATTCGGACACTCTTTCTGAAAGAAACAGCTTTATAATGAGAATTATTACGGGAAACATAATACATGTCGACAGTCTTTTTGAAAGAAACTGCTAAATGAGAGCCATTATGGGAAGTATAATACATTCTGCCACTCGTTCTGAAAGAAATAGTTTAGTGAGGTTTATTGTGGGAATGGGGGTGGTCGGGTATGGCGAAGGTGTCGTGTATCTTACGTCACCGGGGCGTCCGACTGATATTGGCTTACAGTGTGGCAAGGCCTGCTATCCTTGTAACAGGTAAGGGTAGAGGGGGAATGTTTTATTTATTCTGTTTCTTCACTTTCATTCCTGTTTCTCTTTCTTCCCTGTCCACTATCTCTTCTATCTCTGTTCTCCTTTTCTTTGGGAGACGACACAAAATGACCTACTAGGGTTGTCTTATCGTTAAACCCCAACACAATCAATCATTGTGGGAAACAGTAATCATTTCAGTATCGTTCTGAAAGAAACGCCTCAGTGAGATCCATTATGGGAAGTATAATACATTCCGACATTCGTTCGGAGATAAACAGCTGAACGAAATCTGTTATGGAAACATAATACATTCCCACACTCGTTCTAAAAACAGTTTTATAATGAGATCTATTACGGGAAATATATTACATTCCGACACTCGTTCTCAAAGAATCTTCTTAGTGAGATTCAATATGGAAAGTATAATACAGTCCGACACTTGACCTCAAAGAAACAGCTCAGTGAGATCTATTATGGGAACTATAGTACACTCAGACACTCGTTCTGAAGGAAACAATACTGTTATCTATTACGAAACACATAATTCATTCCGACACGCGTTCTGAAAAAAAAAAAAAAAAAAATGCTTAGTGAGGTTCATTATGGGAAACATTATACATACTGACATTGTTCTGAAAGAAATGGTTCAGTTAGATGCATTATGGAAGTATAATACATTCCGACATTTGTTCTGAAAGAAAGAGTTTAACGAGATCAATTATGGGAAATAAAATATATTTCGACACTCGTTTTCGGGGAAAAATAGCTAGTGAGATCCATCCCAGGAAATGTATTTCTGTACATACATGTATATTTCCCATATTTACCCTACATGTTGGGACACCCTGACTCCATACCATACTTATATTTGGACACACCTTTTTACCACCAGTTGACACGTCTAAAATCTGCTTAACTATAATCCTAATTCATATGCCGCAGAATATTGGTTCCCCAGGCGTTTCTGTCCCAAAAGTTAGGAATAAACGGTCAGATAGACAGGTCTAAACAGTCATGGAGATCCTGATCAGACTGCCTCTAGTAGTTGGCTCTGAACTGTTTACAATCCGTCGCCTTATTTCAGATCAATCCTAGTAAAATGAGTATGTTTTGGTATAGTCAAGGTAACAAGGTATGGTATCCAAATATATAGGAGTTGCAATTTCAGAAAATGTATCTTTCTGACATATTCGCCTAGCGGATATTCAGATCAGCCTCCGCATTCGCACATTCTTATCAGAATCTTCACTAGATGCATTTCGGACAGCCAAGGAGGCAAGATCCTACATGCAGACAACGAAGTGTCTGATCAGACTACGCGGATGCCCTGGCTGATTTAAGTCATTGTTGGGCGCAGATGTCAAAAGGAACGTTTTCTAAGTCACATGGTGACTTATAGGACAATAGACCTTTTTCATAATCGTAGTTTCCGATAATTGCCGAGCGGAAAATTTCCAGAATTGTATCGAGATCGAGGGCCGACCGACTGATTCATCAAGATGCACACGCGGGTATCATGTCTTTTATCCTCTGAGGCTGGCAGTTTTCTTTTTTCTTTGCTGCTTGTATTTTGTTTTTAATTGAAATTTTATTATTTTTTTTTTAGATTCAAAATTTTCGGATGTCGAATTTTTGTCACTGACTTCAAAGACGCACACTCACTGTTTTCTGCAGAAAGACGGCAAGCATCCAAGCAAAATAGTACCTTATCCGTTTGCGAGATATGCGCATCAAAACGGTTATGACTGCTGGCCACTAAAATAGTTTCTAAGTACCACCGAATCTATCATGTAAGCCCTGTGTAGAATCTCATCTTATGGGATGCTCAGATGCACACCAGACGACGATAAAATGATCTGTTCGCGTTTCTAATACAAGTTATTTTTGCTATAGCTCCCGCGTGAAAAAAGTGCGTGCTCATAACGGTAGTGCGTGCTCGTAATGGTAACGTCGGATGACAGCCTGGCGGGGAAACCTTTCTGGGAGAAAAACGAACTATTACCATGTTGGATTGTAGAGCGTTTTCTTTTCGGAAGTGCATATAAAACAGTAACATATTAAAACCAAACTAAATTACCAAGACTGTTTCCGGGAATCAAAGAAGTAGATCGAAATGTCAGCAAGTAAAAAACAAAGTCCCGGATATCTTTTCATAGCGTATATCGATCACAGCACATATAAACATTGAAATGACGTTTTGCGGGAAGTCAACAGAGGTGATCATGATCAGAATGTGCGGATATATTTCATTTACAAGTTTGCGATATCATATCAGAGAGCTTAAATCAGTTTTGATTAAAATATGTTTCATTTAACATCCGTAACATTCAAGATCACTTAATACCGACAGCAGCGATCTTCTTTGGGTTGGGGTACTGAATTTAACTGAAAAGCAATGTAGAGGAGAGTCATGAAGAAGAAAAGGGACTGTTTATTACACGGAAATTTCCACAAACCTTCTATTGTGTACTTAGGCACGGTCTGCCGATCCGTCATTGTTATCTGTGATACACCACAAGCCTCGTTCTGGATTAACGACATTATGCGTGGATTAGCGAGAGCGGTAAAACTCGCGATTGTGAAACTGGTCTATTATGTAATGCTGCACCGTATTTACCCTACAGTTTCGTACATCTTACCTACGTACTATTACAAACCTAAAGTTTAAAATACACTTAATCCATCACGAAAAAATGCCTATACAATTTTGACCCCCTTAAACCTCTTTTTATTTAGTAAAACTGGGGTTTATAGGGGTATACATTTTTTTTTTATTTTGCTAAAAACTTAACTGTAGGTACTCGTTAGAACCGCCTTGCGGAGGCAGTTTGGTACTTGTTAGAACCGCCACGCGGAGGCGATTCTAATGTGTATCCATAATCTATGTTTTGAGCAGGAATATGAAATTTATCAGAAGAATCTGAAAACTGTCCTTTTTTGGTTGTAAAACTTTCAATATATTTGAACAGGCGGGTTTTTGTTATGCATATGAGAACTAAATAAGAGAACTCGGGAACTAATATAATGAGATCCACATCAAGCCTCCAACACCAAAGGGGGATACCCAACACCCACTCTATTTGAGCAAGATTTGAACATTTAAGCCGCACTGAAAACATTAACTAAAAAATAAAATAAAATAATAAATAAATAAATAAATCATCACGAAAACATGCCTATATAATTTTGATTCTCTTAAACCCCTCTTTTATATAGTAAAACTGGGGTTTACAGGGGTATACATTATTTTTCTTATTTCTGCTAAAAAACATAGATTATGGGTACTCGTTAGAACCGCCTCGGCGAGGCAATCTATGTTTAGAGCAGAAATATGAAAAATATCAGAATTTTTCATCTGAAAATTTTCATTTTTTGGTGTAAAATATTTGAATAGGCCTGTTTCCGTAATGAAAAATAACTACCCCCCCCCCCAACACACACACACACAAAAAACATACATTCGGATATGTGCGCCTACTGTAATAAACCTAAAATTTGAACTACATTTAAATGTTTGAACTACATTTGGAAACTTGAACCGTTACGTGAAAAAAACAAAACAAACAAACAAAAAAAAAAAAAAAAAAAAAAAAAAAAAAAAAAAAAACGTGCATTCGGATACGTGCGCCTCATGAAGACTCAAATCAGCTTGCGCATCATCGCATTCTGGTCAGAGTCTTCGTTGTCAGCACGATTAAACTTTGTATCCTTGCTATCCAAATTTGCCCAGTGAAGATTCTGATCGGACTGCGCGAATGTGCAGGCTGATCTGAAGCTTCGCTGGATGTATATGTTCGAAGGTAGGGTTTCTGACGTTGTGGCTCATTCGAACAACAATGAACAATTTGTTTACAAGGTGATGTGATTCAAACTGAGCGTTGGCAGACTGGAAAACAATGAGGGCCCTTATCAAACTGCACCTTTATGGGGCTATTTGAAGTAATTACGCTTTGCGTAGATCTGTCTTTTCGAATATGTACCTTCCTTTTTTATGTCTTTCCGAAAGTTTTTTTGGGGGCGGCTGCCAAACCGTCACCAGATTTAACATATCACATTTTGACAATCCGTTTTCCTGTTAGTACCAAACTAATCACTACCAAACAAAGAGTTCCCTGCTAACGCTGATAACGCTAAATTCTGCATACAAACATATTATTCTAATGCACTCTGATCATTATAACTAGATAATAAATAAACAAAACCTTAGAAAATTTCAATTATATAGAGTACAATGTAAAAGGACTAAAATGAATACACCAGTAAAACGCGCCAAATCTACAGCATTGGGTAAAACGTGTAACCCTATCAGCGGTCATATTAAACACGGAAAAGTACCTTTTCCGCCAAATGTTTAATGTTAAGCGTAAATCTCAATTTTTTCTAGAGGGCGATGGAATTGGTTTAATATTTGCTTGGCCCTTTACATAAAAGAAGAAAAGTTTCAAACTTTTGTGAAGACTCGGTGCACATGTTTTGTCGTAAATAACTATGCTTGCCATTGGCTTTTAAAAACCTCGTGAATATTTTCCATTTTACCCATAGTAAAATGACTGCAATTATGCAGAATTCGATAGGGTAGGTACACTGGCGGCAGATTCTCAGTCATTTCCATTTGTTCATTTTTTAATGAAATTTTTACAATATTATTTTGAAACATCAATAATCAAAACTCATCACAGACTATAAAATACCCTACTATTTTCTTTCATTAAAATTCCAGAAGGCATTTTGCTATAGACATTGCAAAGGTCAGACCATTATTTGGTCGTAAATTTATTTTTAGGGTAAATATTTGGGAACAAAACAAAGAAAAAGAAAGGCCAAAACGGAATGGTTTCTGATAAGATAGGATCAACCAGCACAAAAATAGTTTCATTTAAAACAAAAAACCGAACAAAAACCGGTTTCCCGAGTAATGTCGAAAGGACAGCAGTGTACACATCTCTGCTACATATTATGCATACATATTATGCATCTTAACTGCTTACCGACCATGTCCAAAGATTTGGACTAGCCCATTTGAAGACGGGGTGAATGGCCACGCGTGCAATCACGTCAAAGTGTTCCTTTGATCTCGATAACTATTGTGAATTGAGACAGGATTTCTTGAGCAAACGTGTAGGCCCAGATCGGACTGCTCTGCAAAGAAGATCGTAGAAAATGAGCCGCAACGTGAGAAAAAGTTTCTTCTGACATGACGGCCCAAAGAAGACTTAAATCAGTCTGCGCATCTGCGCCGTCGTTGTAGCATGAAGAAACTTTGCATCCTTGGCTTCCCTAAATGTGCCTAGTCATTACGAAAACATGTCTATACAAATATAATGCAAATTTTACCACCAAAAAAAAATGAAAATTTTCAGATAAAAAATTCTGATATTTTTCATATGTTTGCTCAAAACATACATTGTGGGTACTCGTTAGAACCGCCTCAACGAGGCGGTTCTAACGAGCATCCACAATCTATGTTTTAGAGCAGAAATAAAACAATAATATATACCCCTGTAAACCCCAGATTTACATGTACTATATAAAAGTGGGATTTAAGGGGGTCAAAATTATACAGGCATGTTCTCGTGATGGTGAGGATTCTGATCAGACAATGCTGCTCATATTATCACATACCCAATGGTTACTCTGGATCTTTAGGGATCTTTTCGCTGAGGGTCTGAGAGGCAGCAGAGGTCCCATGAAAAGCCCAGGACAAAGCCTCGTTGGGAGTTCAGTACATTTGGGCCTCTTGTGTGGTATACACTGTGCGCAAAAATAACAGGAATTTGGAATTTGTATAAAATGTAGTAATAAAAGCAAACAAGGTGTACCTTAAATTTGAAATGGACCTTAAAAAAGAATGAGTTGATTGGGAATTAACCTTTTCAGCCTTGCAGACCAAAAACAGATACCTGTGAAAACAGTGTAGATCCAGATGAGGCGGTTCGTCATGAACCGCCTCATCAGGGTCTATATATACTGTTTGCCATTCTGTCTTTGATTTTTGACAGAAACCCTAATTTGCAACAGTGGACATATCCGAAATCAAAAAATGAAAGTGTTGATTAAAAAAATCAGGAATGAAAGGATTAATTGGTCATTGTATGTTACCTTTGACGGGTGCTTCACGGTATGTATTCCGCATGTTTCTTCTGAGACGGCTTTCTTTGCATCAGTTAGAGGCAACACGTCGGAGATCTTGCGATAGTTTATGACTGTTGAAAACGAAAATGTCTCAACGTCGGTTTTAGAAAAAATCTTTATGCAGAGTAGCTCAGGATCATGTTCAAATCCGTTGCAAAGCTTACAGAAAACGTTTGCATATATAGTTCGACTGAATTCCCGATCAGCCACCGGGGAGTTCCAACGCAGACATGTTCTTTCCAACTCTGCATCATATACTTTCCATTTCCCCGTTACATTGCAGCGGCTGATGGAATCTTCATAGCAAATGTGTTTTTCTATTACAACTTTCTTTGGTGGCTTAAAACTTATAGCGCACTGCTCTCCGAGCAAGGCACCGAAAAACTGTTCATGAGAGAAGTAGTCTGTTTTTGGACAATTAACAACCAAATCCCAGTGAGTGTATTTAACAACTCCACTGCATTCTGCGCATGCCCGGTTGTAGAATATTCTGTCTGCAGCAGCATCGTAGACAGGGTATAACGATCCCCAGGGCTCTAGCGATCTTGCTTTACAGTCGGTTTCATTAGCAACAGCTAAGCATCTGTCTATCATCAAGTAAGAACGTTTGGTGATAAATGTTTGGTTACGGTCTATTACAGCGCTGTGGCACTTTGAATGACTCATCTTATTCTTATCACAACAATTGCCAAAATCTTCGCAGGATGGAGAACAAGAGCATGGGAGACAGCATGAAGTTTTTGATCTGTTTGGAACTTCTTTGCCTTTTTTTAGACAGGTATCAGCGTACTGACATTGGTTTTGTAAATAGGCAAGATCGAATATACTCTGTTTTTCTGTGAGATTGTTACCTCTCCTCGACCACTGACCTGGTCCGAAAGTCGCTGGGGTTGATTTGTCGGCACTGGATGACCAACGGGTTTCTAGGGAGATCGCTGTAACGCCTTGTAGTTCATATAAAATACTGTATACTCCAATAAACAGCAACATTACGAAAACACACCTATTTAAATAAATAGAAAATTTCACCTCCAAAAACTGAAAATATGCAGATAAAAATTATGATATTTTCATATTTCTGCTTAAAACATAGATTGTGGGTACTCGTTAGACCCGCCTTGCCGAGTCTGCTCTAACGAGTACCCACAATTTATGTTTTTGAGCAAAAATAATGAATACCCCTGTACACCCCAGTTTTACTATATAAAAGTTGGGTTTAAGGGGATCAAATTTATCTAGTATGTTTTCATAATGATTATCTCTAGGAAATAAATGAGCCACCACGTGAGAAAACGTACCTTCTGATATGTGCACCCACCCAACTAAAACTCTAATCAGCCTGCACATCTGATCATCTGGTCTTTGCTGTCTGCATGAAGAAACTTAGCATCTTTGCCTATCCATAATGCGCCCAGTGAAAATTCTGATGAGACTGCACGAACTCGCGGGCTGATCTGAATCTTCACTGTAAGCATATGTCAGAAGGTATATTTTCTAACATTGCGGCTCAAGTCGCCATGCACTACATTATATTAAACCTTAAACTGACAATCACAACAATTGTCGTCTGCTTTGTCATCTGCTTGTGATTTAGGAGCAGTCTGATCAGGGCCCACACTGTTTGCCGGTATGCAAATATAAGTTCGAAAAAGTTTGCAAGAATATTCAGCAGACGACATAAACATACGACATTTTCAGATTTAGGTTTTCTTGACATTTCAAAAGTTAACTCACTTAAACCTGTGTGATCAAGGCTCTACAGACGTTCCGACGAAATCAACCTTTCAGTGCGCATGTCCAGTACATTATCGAGACCACCTGTCTATTTCTTTGGCTGAGGTTTCCCCTTGGTATACCGCTTACGTCACTGAACAAGATAGGCTCTACTTGCATTGAGCCAGCGCACGACGACACCTAAAATAAGACTTGTGCGACCAGCGAAGACTCAGATCAGCCTGCGCATTCGCTGATCGCATGTGCCTTCTACAGCATTCGGGCTGTCCAGAGAGGGATGAATGAGAACCCTTGACATACTGTGTGGATGTGCCAGCTGATCTGAGTCTTTGCTGATCCCACAGGTCTTAATTGTAGGTTCTGTCATGCGCTGACTCATATACTATAACGGCTCTTTTACAGTGAAGCGGCTCGAATGTATATGTATACTGATAAGCCATCATTTCCGATAAAACATATTTTACCAACCATAATACAATGATGGCTTTCTTATTTCTCCATGAAAATATATATACTGTAGGTTCACATTAGTAGCGCCTCGGACAGGCCGGAGCAAACAGTGTAAAACAATGTGGCGTCAGGTCAAGTTCAGCTCTGTAAACCCTCATCCAGCAGTTTCTAATCCTTGCTCTCATGAACCCGGATATACCCTGCATTTGCAAACAGTATTTATCCAGATCAGCTGGCTTCTGAACTGATCTGGATCTGCACTGTTTGTCATGTAGTATGCAAATTTATATCAGCAAACTGGATCAAGTAATCTGATGACTGAAAATCGGAAGTGGGTGTGGCATCTTAGTTTATTCAGCATGACATGGGTAAAATGCGTAGAGAAGTTGATTGTTCGAATCTTAAGACTATTTAGGGCAAATGCATGTACAGAATTGTTTTTATAATACGACGATGTGCTCCGTGAAAGACGCAGGCTATAGGTCAAAGGTTGTTACTGTCAGTTATAACAGCACCAAAAACAACTCTGCCAGCTTGGCTTTGCACCAACGTAGGGAACATGCTAAAATTCCCATCGCTGCAGTTAGATAGCAAACCTTTTTATCAGCATTTATGGAAAGCCTTACTAACGTCGAAAAGTACTGCTCTAACGTCCATACCGTTATCAACAGCTTCACAGAACTTAAAGTAAATATTTATCTATCACGAAAACATGCCTATATAATTTTGATCCACTTTCATATAGTAAAACTGTGGTTTACAGGGGTATACATTATTTTTCTTATTTCTGATCAAAACATAGATTGTGGGTACTTGTTAGAACCGCCTCGATGAGGCGGTTCTAACAAGTACCCACAATCTATGTTTTGAGCAGAAATTTGAAAAATATCAGAATATTTATCTGCATATTTTCAGTTTTAGGTGGTGACATTTCATATATAGTTGAATAGGCGTGTTTTCGTAATGCAAACGATCAGTAGTTGAGTCCCTTCGAATAAATCCATACTGTAAGGGAATAATTATATTATTTCTATTTATATATTTTAAGAGATGTTTGTATGCAGTTTTACCTATACACCCTGTTAAACGTATACGCCGGCCGTACGTTCGTAACGCATCATAAACAGTATTTTTCGAAGGATTTACAACACGACAGGTAAGAAAATACATTCGTTTTGAAGTCTGACGTCGGTTTGCAACACAAAACATAGCGCAGTTGGCGGAGAATAAACCACTTTTTATAATTATATAACAATGTCACTGTAGTTTGATGAGTGTTTCTCAAGCATTAAATAAGAAGTGGAGAAATGTGTTCCCATAACGGTTCGTACATTTCAAACTATGTCAAAATAATGAACGTGTGCGGTATTTTTTGAGCATTATTAAACTCTTTATTTGATCATTTAATCGAATTTAATGAAAATATATCGTGTAAACATGTTAAAATAGAATTTTAGCCGATAATTATATTTCGAAAAATATCGTTTATGATGCATTCCGGCCATACGGCCGGCGTATACGTGTAGCAGGGTGCTGCACTAATTAATAAGGAAACAGGAGTGTTAGTGCACTGCGTACTACCTTGCTGTAGCGTAGGTGGAAACTACCCTTGCTGCAGAGAACAATTTCAACTTATGGACAAAGATTCAAGCAGTACAAAACACATTCCGTTTAAAAAACTTAGTTCTGTTCAAGTTTTCTAGGACTTCAACTTCGTTTTGATGCTGAACATTGATATTATTATTGCTTGTGAGGAGAAGTAGTTGTAAAATCTGTTTGAGTTTTGAATCCTTGTTTCATGGTAAGTGTACATGTGGACTTTTTATGTGGATAGATGTGGACTTTTTATGTAGATAGATATATATTGCTTAGATGATTCCACTTTATAATTTCATTTAACCATTTCACTCTCTATTCTGAAGTGTTTTGAATTTACCAGAAAGAAAAATAATGTTTTTTCCGTTTTTTCGTTTTTTTTTTCTTCTATTTGTTTGTACACTATAAGATTCTTTTAAATTCACTGGCACCGGTGTCCCGGTTTATCTTGCCCCCTTTG
This sequence comes from Anodontia alba, assembly GCA_964016985.1. Classification (NCBI taxonomy): domain Eukaryota; kingdom Metazoa; phylum Mollusca; class Bivalvia; order Lucinida; family Lucinidae; genus Anodontia; species Anodontia alba. The sequence continues at coordinate 31,512,005 of OZ024823.1, read as the reverse complement.
TCCTCGGGGACAAGATACCACGTGGTATCTTGTCTCCGCCCCCCCCCCCCCCCCCTCGGGTTATTTTGTCCTCGGGGACAATATACCGTAGCTGCGGTATCTTGTCCCCCCTCTTTTTCGGCTCTTTTTGTTTGTCTATGCTATTTTTTTCTGTGCTGTTACAAGTGTTTCCTTCTTTCAACAGGCTAGAAAATCTTTATTTTGTGATTATTCTATGGAAGATCACAATTTTTCTCTTTGTGAAGTTAAATCTACATAGTTCACTCAAGTACACATTGAAATGTTGCTGATAGGACAGGTGTAATCAGGGGAACAGATACCGTCCCCACAGTATCTTGTCCCCGACCACCCCTCCACCTACCCCTACCCTGTTGTTACATCTTTTTTCATTTGTCCATGTTTTTTTTCTATTCCATTTCAAGTGTTTCTCTCTAAAGGACAAGATACCGTACCTAGGGTATTTTGTCTCCCCACCCTTTTGTTATTTATACTCTCTTTTATTTCAAGTGTTTTCTTCTTTCAACAGGTTATAACATCTTTAAAGTGTGTTTGCTACAGAAGATCACAATTGTTCTTATTTATAAATGTATATAGTTCTCTCAGGTACACATTGAAATGTTTCTGGTCAGACAGAGTAATCATGGGACAAGATACCATACCTACGGTATCTTGTCCCACCTCTTGTTACGTCTAATTTTGTCTGTCTCTACTATTTTGTCTATTCCATTATAAGTTTTTCTTCTTTCAACAAGTTTAATTAAGAATCAGTCTTCTTATTTCAGAATAAAGGCTCATTTGGTATGTACTTTTACTTGTCTCATTCACCTCAATGAGGCGATTCTAACAAGTACCCACAATACAGGTTTCTAAAGAGAAATGAAAAAAAAAACACCCCTTAATTATCCTCATTATGAAATCTTTATTCTGTTCTTGTTCTGCAGATCACAATCTTTCTCATTATAAATTAAATTACTCTCAAACTTCACTCTACATAGATGTCTGTGGGCTTGCCATATTCGCAGGTTCAGGCTAAGTACTACCATTATTCAAATGGCTTATTTTAGCACATATGAGATGCACAATGTTTTGTCTAATATAGGATAGTTTAGTAAGAGTTGGTAAGGTAAAACAGTGATTTGCTGGCATGGTAAGAAAACAATAAGTAATGGATGGTGTCAAAAAATTTTAACAACAAGCGTAGCCGCGGTGTCTTGTCCCCACTCTTGTTTTGGCTTTTTTTTGTTTGTCTGTGCCAATTTTTCTGTTCTGTTACAAGTGTTTTCTTCTTTCAACAAGCTAGAAAAAATCTTTATTTTGTGATTAATTTATGGAAGATCGCATATTTTCTCTTTGTGAGGTTGTAGAATATATAGTAGAGGAGATGAAAGTGAAGGACAGGCGAGAAAGAAGAAAATGAATGGAGGTGTAGAAATAATATAGTAAAGGAGATGAAAGGAGGGGGGAGGGGTTGGGGGGGGGGGGCAGAGAGGGGCACAGAGAAGAAAGCGGAACAGGAATGAAAGTGAAGAAATAGAAGAAATAACATTCCCCCTCAACCCTTACATGCTGCAAGGACAGCAGGCCTTGCCCAATGTAAGCCAATATCATTTGGATGCCCACAAGATACACAACACCTTTGCCTCACCCAACCATCAGATAGGCTCAAGGGATATACTGCTTCAAACAGGCTACCCCGATGCGAAGTCTGATGCCAAAGCTGAAGCCGACACTAATGCAAATGGGATCCTCACCAAAAACAATGTCCCACTCATCTTGTTGGGTGGACATAATAGACCAGCTATGGTATCTTGTCTACCTTGCCAAACCCACCACTTCTAACAAAAATCAAACCTGTGTTGACTTTGTTAGCATGCATATAGCTAGAACTTACCCAAACAAGAATCCAAAGTGTAGGCGGTGGTAGTAGGCAGGAGGGTACGGTTAAACCAGCTACGGTATCTTGTCCCCCCATCCCCCCACCCCAACATTTATACATTTATATGCGAACCCATTTTCAGTAAATTTCACATTCTGTATCTTCAGTGCTGACCATAACCATAAATATAGGGGTGGGGACAAAATAAACCAGATATGGTCTCTTGTCCAGCCAACCTCACTATACTCATCATTATTATCCTACCCATATATGGTATAAATAAATGACAATAAAAAAGTGAATAAGCACTGCTTATTAGATACCCGCCACAAGGTATTATATGTTCAATAAAAACAGCAGCTCTGTTCAGAATGTTAAAAAGAGATCCATAGCAACAACATCTTATCAATAGCAACATCCATGCAAAATGTTACAAGATTCCTAAAATTATTAAGCAAGATAGACAGGAAACACAAATGTATTACGGACATTAAATAATTACAAAGGGGAATAACTGAAACAGTATTGATCCCTTGACCCTTCGTTTTTGTAGCAGCAACAGCTCAAGAATATCAACATTTGTGCAAAATATGATAAGATCCTAATAATCAAGATATGCAAGAAAAAAAAAAAAAAAAAAAAAAAAAAAAAAAAAAAACATCAACAACAGTTTTCAACACCTACAAAGGGGGATATTTATATAAGTAATGATTTCTGGACCCTGATTTTGCCCTAGCAACAACGTTTTATCAATGTCAACATTTATGCAAAATATGATAAGATTTCTAAAACTAATACGCAAGATAAACAGAAAACAAAAGAGTTATGGACAACTTGTGAAGAATTACAAAGGGGAATAACTATAACAGTATTGACCTCTTGTCCCTGCAAAATATGCAAAATATGATAAGATTCCAAATATTATTAATCAAGATATGAACTTCAAAGGGAAATAACTATATTAGTATTGATCCCTAGGCCCTGATTTTTGCCTAGCAACAACATCTTATCAATATCAACATTTATGCAATATGATAAGATTCCTAATGTTATTAAGCAAGACATGCAGGAACAACCAAAATGATATGGACAAAAGTTTAAAGAATTACAAAGGGGAATATCTATAGCAGTATTGATCCCTTGACCCTTATTTTTCTGTAGCAGCAACATCTCATGAATATCAACATTTATGCAAAATATGATAAAATTCCTTATATTACTTGTCAAGATCTGCAGGAAAAAACAAATTGTTACGAACAAAAAGTGTCACAGAAAACTTTTAAAGGGTTACAAAGGGGAAAAACTATAACTGTAAATCCCTTGACCCTTATTTGTCTGTAGCAGCAACATCTCATGAATATCAACATTTAGGCAAAATATGATAAGATTCCGAATATTACTTGTCAAGATCTACAGGAAAAACCAAATTGTTACGAACAAAAAGTGTCACAGACAACTTTTAAAGGATTACAAAGGGAAATAACTATAACAGTGTTAATCCCTTAACCCTTATTTTTATGAAGCAGCAACATCTCATGAATATCAACATTTATATAAAATATGATAAGACTCCTAATAGTATTAATCAAGATATTTAGGAAAAACCAGTGTTAGGGGCAAACCGACGAACAGAGGGATGACAGTGTGAAAACAGTATACCTTCTCAACCCCCCACCCCACCCCAACCAAACTCTGTTTGTGTGGGGTATAAAAACTGTATCCCATACTGGCCAAAAATACTCATCTATGGATAGCACTAAGCCTGAACTTATAAATTGTTGTAACCTAACCAAATGCTGTGTGGTGGTTATGGGGACAACATGAGGCAGTTGTAGTATCTAGTAAACACTTGCCCATGTCCCTCCTCGGAAATTTTTTCATCTCTTCTTTTTGGTCTTTCTGTCAAGAAACAGAATGGTATAAACGTGTACCTTTATTTTCTTAAGATAGACATGCAATCAAGTCTCTGAAGTACGTTAACATCTGATGACAACTATCAAAATGAGAAATAATACAGTCGGGAGGTGAAGGACATTGAGTACTGAAGTTGAAAAAAGAAGAAAAAAAAAAGAAACAGCAAAGACTCAAATATATGAAGGAAATAAGAGGGGAGGGGGCGGCCGGGGGGTGATGGGGGGGGGGACAAAATACCGCGGCTACGGTATCTTGTCCCCGGCTACGGTATCTTGTCCCCGAGGACAAAATAACCCGGGGACAAGATACCGCGGTGGACAAGATAAACTGTTACACCGGAACCTGCGCGGCTACACCTGTCTATTCTGTATGGTGGCATAATTATTATTTTTCTAAAGTTTGTTTGCCTGCTTTGATGTCATAATTGGTCAACATGTACAATTCAGGCAATTCGGCAGTAAATATGAGCAAAATTGATTGTTTTGGATTGTTGCTTTGAATATGAAAGTAAACAAAAAAAAAATCATCCAGGGTACCAATCACTCTTAACTCTGCAGTGCTCCTACAAAATCTGTGTCATTTTCATCGAAGAGGCGGAACCTGATTAAATGACACATAATCTACCATTCTGACTCTTGTTAATAATAATAATAATAATAATAATAATGATAATAATAATCGACCTTATTTATAGAGGGTAACACATTTAGTAATCTAGTACTAATCGTCCATGTGGCCCTCTTTTTTCCTGGGTAGAAACCAGTACTGAGCAATGTGGATAAAGTCTCTTGCTCAAGGAAACAACACTTGCTGTTAGTGGGGATCGAACCCGGTACCTATCGATCTCGAGTCCGACGCTTTACCACTGCACCACAGCGCTAGAGGGACTGCTGACAGGCAGTGCCAAGTATTGACCATTCGAACTGAAAACGGAGACGTTGTGGTCTGTAGAGCCTATTCAAATACTGAAAATTTTACCACCAAAAAATGAAAATTTTCAGATAAAAAAAATTCTGATATTTTTCATATTTCTGCTGAAAACATAGATTGTGGGTACTCGTTAGAACCGTTTCGTCGAGGCGGTTCTAACGAGTACCACAATCTATGTTTAAAGCAGAAATAAGAAAAATAATGTATACCCCTGTAAACCCCAGTTTTACTATATAAATGTGGGGTTTAAGCTGGTCAAAATTATATAGGCTGGGTTTCGTGATGATATGCACAAATGTATAAAATATATAAGAAAAAATCAATGGTAGCCTATAGCCTGTATTCTACCCAAAATACCACAGCAACACAAATATTTGGAAAATAGATAAGTACTAAAACTGAACATGCTTTGCAACTCACAAAAATGATACATTGCAAATATATACGTTGCCGACACGCACCCACGCACGCACCCACCCACGCACGCACGCACGCACGCACGCACGCACGCACGCACGCATATATATATATATATATATATATATATATATATATATATATATATATATATATATATATATATATATATATATATATATACACAAACAACATAAGTAATTTACCTTTATAACTTGTGATCGACCTTTATATTCCTTCCGTTCTCGAATAGCTGGTTTGTTTGTCAGCTGAGACTGTTAATTATTACGGACTACATTTGTATTTATAGTTCTTCACCACGGTCACGTCACGAGAAGGGCGTCATTGTCGCATATGAGGACAACGAAGACGACGATCAGTCGCTGTGCATGTCGCGCAGTTTGTGCATCGTTTTTGTTTCACGCTAACAGAATCACTCGCTACTGTAGCAGGAGAAGGCCCTTGTCAGACAATGGAAATGAGCAGGATTTTCTAGGCTTTTGCTGTTTGCATGTGAAATAAGGACCACTTTCCCTTTTTGAGGCGCTTGTATATTTCCTAGTTGACACTATAAGCCGCTGCGGTAAGCGCTAATGAACAATAGCTATAGAGATGTCAAAACGAGATGATTGAGCCAGTGCATGATAAATCAACAATAAGGCTTGTGTGACTAAAAAAGACTCATAACAGCCCGTACATCTGGACAGTTTGTCAAGAGTTCTCATTTGTCCCTCTTTTGGATAGCCCGGAGACTGTAGAAGGCGCCTGCAATCAGCGAAAGCTCTAATCAGACTGCGCGGATTAGCAGGCTGATCAGCGTCTTCGCTGGCCGCACAAGTCTTTTTTGTAGGTTTTGTCTTGCGCAGGCTCAGTTTTTTTCTAAGTTCTTGTTGCATGTCTAACAATTATTGAAAGAGAGTAAAGCAAAGTGTCAAACAAAGTAGACCCTGGCCAGATGCCGCGTTTTGTGGTATCTGATCTGTCTCTACACTGTTTGCTTATGTTTCTTAATCAAATAATTAGAGCTCATACTGAAATGCATTACATGTGAGTGAACACTTTAGTTCTTACCATACATATTTTTACAATGTCAGCAAATCCCTTGTAACACCTTTTGATGTGAATAAATCTACTGAATGAATGACAAACAGTGTAGACCCAGATCAGACGCCGCGTTCTGCGGCGTCTGATCTGGATCTTAACTGTTTGATATGGTCCTTATGTCCGACTAAATATGGTGTATACATATTAGTCGACTCGTCATCAGAGAGGATAAATTGCCCAATCCAAATATCTTTCTTGCTTGCTATCTGTTTAAATTAATATCAATCTTAATATCCCAAATCGATCTAGGCCAGTGTCATAAAAAGTACATGTAGGATGATATAAGGTATTTAACAGTGATTCGTACATTTAGAAACAAAAAAGCCCGTGTGTCTTATTATACACTTTGCGCAGATTTTACTTAGATACGTAATATTAACCAAAAACGTTTCACATATTTTACAGAGATACGTTGTCAGATATAATAGAAACCAGAAATATGTGGCACACATTTTACATAGAAACGTTATAAGATTAATTATAAGCAGAAATCGTTGCACACATTTACATTGATACGTTATAAGATGTAACAATAACTAACGTTTTGATCGCTGAGACGAAAAGATTGTTTTCTCTCTTTCTCTCTCTATCTCTCTCTGTTATATATTAAAGATTTTACAGTCACGTATATACCATATGTATTCAATACTGAATATAGCAAAACTACATACTACATACGTTTAATATATGTATGCGTGTATATATGTGTATATGTTTATGTATATGTATGCACATGTATAAATATATATGCATATGTGTACATGTATGTATACATTACATATATGGGAATGCATGTACGATTATGTATATGTAGTGGTATGTCTCAATTTTGTGAAAAAATACAGTTTTTTAATAGTGTTCGTAGCAAATACTACATTCTGCATCTATTTAAATTATTCACCATAACATGGATTTTGTTCAATATTTATGGGAGACAGATTTATATAAGTCCTTGACTTTTTTCTGAATCCCAGTTGAAATATGTTCATGTTGACATGTATTGTATCTATATTTACAAATAAAATATGTTTAAACTAACAATAAATAGAAACCATTGCACACATTTTCCAGAAATACGATATAAGGTATAACGGTAGCCAGAAAGTGGGTGTCGAGACTGCCTTGAATTGCAATTGACTGTACGAATATAATTTTAAAGAATCAGCTGTGATGTACATGTATATGTTTTGTTAACTCATTCTGTCTATCACCAAAGAACCATTTTTAATGCTTCACAAAACTGCTAAATGGTTGTTTTAAGATTCGAACTCAAAACCTAAAATAATAAAACTAGGACTGAGTACAAAATGCAGACGCCTGCTGATTTTTATATTTTATAAACGCATATTAAGCTTATCGCGCGATAATTTTGAGATTGCACATGAATATTCCAACAATAAACTTCCGTTATGTTGTTTATCTTATGAGATATACATGTACACTTGTATGTATTAGCAATCTCTTTGTAAATATTTTTAACATAGAATAGGCCTGTCGTGGCAGGTCTTCTTTTATCGAAGAAATGTAATATTCATTTAGAATAACAAGAATTTGTAACTAAACAAATGGTTTACGTGTGTCAGTTTGAGATCTGTTACACATTGTAAACTTTAAATAGTATGAATATCTTAATATTGTGTGTAGTGAATATTGCAGTAACTGGACACCGTTAACTCTAGTCCTGCTGGTCCCGGATATATTCAGTCTTTGAAAACAGTATAGATACAGATCAACGGCTCCTTCAGAAACCAACTAATCTAGATCTGCATTGTTTGTCATTACGTATGTGAATTTTTATCATTGATTTGGATGGAAGTAATCTGATTGACTGAAAATAAGGCGTGGCATATTAATTTATTCAGCATGACAAGGGTTAAGTTATTCATTGTAAATAAACCTTCTACGATTTTCTATTCTACATTATACTATAACATCGGTATATGTGTGTTTAATATCTGCGTGTTTTAGCTCTCCTGAGACAAAGGCGCTGTTCAGATCGGTCGCCGTTCGTCGTTGTCATCCGTCCGTCCACTAGGTCACAATTTCTTTAAACAACATAGCCGCCTAAACCACTGAATGAATTCTAACCAAACTTGGCAGAAGTGATCTTCTGGTTGTCCTTTTCCAAAGTTGTTCAATAAATTACATTCCATACAGTACTCTGGTTGCCATGGCAACAAAAGGGGATATTTAGCAAAAATCTGTTAAACCGTCTTGTCTGAAAACAGAAAGCCAAGGTTTTTTAAATTTGGTTTGAAGCGTGGTCTAGTTGACCCATAACGGGGAAAATCAAAAAAATAATCTTGCCTCGAACTATAAGATCTGTGCCCTTGATATTTGTTATGTGGCTTATCTAGTAGACCTCTACCTAGATTGTTAAAATTATGTCCCATGTGTCCAAAACGGTCCCGCCCTGGGGTCACTTGTTTTACATAGATTCATATACTTATTAGGGAAAAACCTTTAAAAGTCTTTTTGTATGAGGCCCTTGGAGTTTGGTATCTAGAATCATCTAGTTACCAAGATTATTCAAATTACAGCCCTAGGGTCAAATTGGTCCCGCCCCAAGGGTCACTTGTTATCTAACCTAATGATATCATGGTGAGTAACTGTGATTGGTCACTATTCGTTTTCGTTGTTCGTCCGTCCGTCCGTCTAACTACAATTCTTAATTATATGGACTTTGACCAGACTTGGATGAATAGACCCTTGCATGGTATTTTTGAAAAGTTGTTTGAAGGTCGGATAAAAACAAGGCACTGCTTGCCATATACGGCATTGCTTCTCCATTTTATAGGGCATCAAGGTCATCTGTAACTTACAATTAATACAAAATCTTAAAGCAATCTACTTGTGTTAAACTTTAATATTATATATATGTAAATCATTTTGCTCAGGTGAGCGATATAGGACCAACACAATCCTCTTGTTGTATCTCGTACATGACGAGTTGCTTTTAATCAGCGACAGCCATGTATTGGGCCAGTTGTCTTAATTGTTCAAGTTGTGTTTTCAAAACGCTATGGCAGTTTACGTGTAAAGGCGCGTTGTTAAACTGTTAGATAGATCACATTGTTACATAGATCACACTGTTACATAGATCACATTGTTACACAGATCACACTGTGGCATTCACATAGCCTCCAGTTTCACACTTGTCAGTACACTTGTTGAAAGAGAGAAAACTCAAATGATAAAAGTACAGTCGACTCTCGTTATCTCGAATTCCAAAGGACTCAATGAAATACTTCGAGATATCCGTACCTCGACATATCAGAGTTGAGAGAGTGTGCAAAACAATAAATTGAACAACCACATTTAACAAATGAATATGTAATTTGACTCTTGAAGTTAGAAATATATATATAAAATAATGTGGAAAAGAGGAGAAATTGCTCCTTAGGAGCAATTTCTCCTCTTTTCCACATTATTTTGTTACCTGTTGTCATATTTTCATGTTAAAACAGGGACCAGATTTTCACTTCGAGATAAGCGGTAATTCGAAATAAACGAGTTCGAGATAACGAGGTTCGACTGTACCTGACATATTATGATTGTATTTTAACTTAAGTTAGGGACACATCTATTACTAGCATCAGGTTAATATTAGTAATTATTAGAATCTAACCAGCCATCACGAAAACATGCCTATATAGTTTTGACCCCCTTCAACCCCACTTTTTTATAGTAAAACTGGGGTTTACAGGGGTATACATTATTTTTTCTTATTTTTGCTCAAATCATAGATTATGGGTACTCGTAAGAATCGCCTCGCCGAGGCGATTCTAACGAGTACCCATAATCTATGTTTTGAGCAGAAAATATAAAAAAATAACAGAATTTTTATCTGAAAACTTTCAGCATTTGGTGGTGAAATTTTCAATATATTTGAATAGGCGTGTTTTTGTAATGTTTTGTTGTCAAGGCCAAATACAACGTTCAGTGCCGTCGTTCTGAATTGTACATGTACATTAAGTAATCCGACCGGAGAATAGCAACTGTTTTGATAATGAGTATTATGGCATAATGATGGTTATATTTAGAGGATGTATAGTATTGGCAAAGGTGTAATTATTTTTTTCTTCTTGTTTTTAGAATATTTCCAGGATCTCCTCGTTGGCTGTACAGTCAGGGGAGATTACAAGAGTTCGAAAAGATCATATCAAGAGCTGTCGAAGTTAACCAAGTTCTGCTCCCGGACAAGTTCTTTGAGAAGGTGTTTAGAAGTCAGCAGGACCCTGTCCCCCAGGGTAGGCTGTGGCATCTGTTCTCCTCGAAAACACTCGCCACAAGAACGGCTGTCATTTACTTTAACTGGTACTACATATTGAAGGGGACTGGGCGCACGTGACATATTCTCATACATTTTCTACAGGGGAGACTACCTTTTCTGCAAAAGTGTCAACTATAAAAGTGTCAACTATAAAAGGAAAACTTTTGCTCCCACACAGGGAGCAAATTATTTTCTGTTACAATTGACCTCTTTCAGAAAAGGAGCAAACATTTTGACAGTTGCATCTCTTTTTAAAAATGCAAAAATCCTCTAAACTATTAAGAATAACCTGTATAGCGTGTATATATTGCAAGTTAACCCTTTTTGGATAAATTCAGAAACGTACTGATCATATTTTCTTTTTTGTGCTGGTGATCGGTTCATTATTTCTAGACGGATTTTCCTGATCGTCTTTGCAATATTTCGTAGCTCTAAATAGAGCAACATCAAAATATTTATTTTTGTGTCGATTTATTTAAAAATCAATCAAGAGTATACATACACCAAAATTTTCTGAAGGTTGTTGGCCGCGTGATTATTATGGACCAATGAAACCAAACGGAACGTTTCTACGAAATTCAGGTAACGGTTATAAATAACTGCGCGGACGTCAGAGTGCCGTGTAAAGAGGGTTATCTGTAAAACCTGGAGTGGGACATTGACAGACAATGCAGATCCAGATCAGACGTCTGATCAAGGTCTGCATTTTTGCTTATATTACAAGACATTAAGGTTGAAATGAAACCGTCTTAACCCTTGTCCTGCTGGATAAATTAAGATGCCATACCCACTTCTGATTTTCAGCCGATCAGATTACTTGATTCTGGATTTTGATAAAAATTCGCATACTTCATGACAAACAGTGCAGATCCAGATCAGTTGGCTTCTGAAGCCAACTGATCTGGATCTACAGTTTGCTAAGGCAGGGTATATCCGGGTTTAGCAGGGCAAGGGTTAAGTACCCGCTCAGGGGCTTTTTTTACCAGCCTACAATCAGATACAATCGACCCACCAGTGCTATCAGTGCTTTGATTCTTAGTATAAAAATCTAGTGGCTTAAATTCTTTGAATTGGGCTATCAGCTACCTGGTATAGGGTATATAACATGATATTGTGTGTGGGTTGCCTATTATCTGATTAGCTCCCGACAGACAGCTTATCAGAAATAGGATCCAGTTCTCTCAGAGAAACTGGTATGATAATAGCTTTCACCTCAGCAGAACGTCATTTAATGTTTACAGAATTAATAATTACACATGCCAATTCCCCGTCAAAAAAAAAACCAATCAACAGACGGCATTTTGAAATAGTTTTTTTGTGTTTTTTTTTTTCCAGAAAACAGGATTTGATATTTCATGCAAACTGTCTCCTAGGAGATAGTTCGCATGAAATGTCAAACCCTGTTTTCGTGTAGAAATAAAGCAAACAACATCAAATTGCCGTCTGCTGAATTTGCCCAGAGATTGGTTAAGGTTAAACGGCCCAGTAAAGGTAATAAAGTTTAAAACCATTTCTTAATCTTATCTCAACTTGCAGCAAAGGTTTTACAAACACATTAACGGCAATTACTGCTGGAGTCAGTTAGCCAGTGACATCTAATGCTATGTATTTCCAGACTAGTTGTTTGTATGGTGTACCATGGATTGGCTTTAAACAGTGGTGACCTTGGAGGTGACCGTTTCTTGATTTTTTCCTGCAAGCTATGATGGATATACCGGGCAGACTCTTGGTTCTTGTTCTGGTAGATAGGACAGGACGGAAACCCATTCAAGTCGGCAGCATGGTGACTGGGGGAGTAGCATGTCTGTCCTTCATATTTTCAATCATCTATGGAGGAAAAGGTAAAATCTATTTTTTTTTCTGTACAATGCCATGTTAGCTCGACTGTACATACTTACAATCTGCGTCCCCGACAAATGTATATTCCTACTTTTACTATGAAACTCTACTGCCTTTCCAGTCGTGTTTACCCTTACGGGTCAGACAGCGTGGTCTTAGCGAAATGTAGACCAAGATTAGACGCTACAGAGCATGGCGTCTGATAATGCTCTACATTGTTACATTGTTCTTCAAAAGGTATGATTTGTTTATAATTTACTAATTCATCTAAGACTTACAATTAACCGTAACCGATGACATCAGTTTAAATGACGTTGAGAGGAACTTTAAGCCATTGTGGGCTTTAGAAGATTCCCACTCAACAAAAGGTAACAAAAGGTCATTTAAATACATCACCATGAGCTTAAATCGCCTTATTTGAAGTTTAGGTTGAGGACTGTAGGGGTAAATGCAGTAAAATTGAACAGGCAGTGTAGACCTAGATCAGATGCAGTGTCGTGGGGGTGGGGGTGGGGGTTTAAAGGGGTAATTTTGGTACGGATGTGCGAGCCAATATTTTAAAACCTACCCGATTCATATACCTGGCCTTCGAAAAAACGGACCAATTCATATACTTGATCATCCGAAATGTTGACCTATTCATATACTGCCCCTTGACTGTTTGTACCCATTTTTGCTGGTTATTACACAAATATCACAGTCAATTCATGTAATACCAAGAGGATAAGCAGCCTCGAAAAATCTCTGAGCGAAACATATGTGCATATACCAGGATGTCAGAAAAATGGGGCCTTTCACACGGGAATCCAGAAAAATCGGTCCATTCATATACTTTTTGTTGAAAAAAGGGGGCCAATTATATACCTGGCAGCGCTGAAAAAGGGGACTATTCGGCACGCACATCCGTACTATGCCATATATAGGAAGTTACCTCCCCAACCCCCCCCCCCCCCACCCACCCACGAGGATGCATTGACGATCATTTAACTGTTTGCCACTTATCTAGCAGTTTTAGACACATCAACATGTAGTATGATGGACGTTTTTGGGCTTTCCAACACGTATACAGTCGACTCTCGTTATCTCGAATTCCAAGGGACTCTCTGAAATGAATCAAACAGCAACATTTAACAAATAGATATGTAATTGACTCCTGAAGTTAGAGATGTATTGAAAATATTGTGGAAAAGAGGAGAAATTGGGAGCAATTTCTCTTTTCTACAATATTTTGTTACCTCTTGTTAGATTTTCATGTTAAAGCAGGGACCAGATTTTCACTTCGAGATAAGCGGTTATTCGAGATAAGCGGTTCGAGATAACGAGAGTCAAATATTAAGAAGTTTTAAAGCTGTCCAAATATTTAGGGTAAAACGATATATGTTGGACAACCTTTCCCGCATTAATGTTGTTGCAATAAATGAAAGCTATTGCGTCATATACGAGGGTGAGTCAATAAGTAACCAGCCTAACTTATTTCCGGCTGAGATCCACCTCTTTGTTTTTCAATGTAATTGCCCTCAAGTGTGATGCACTTAGACCAACGGTGTTCAAGTGCCATCAGCCCAGAACTGTAGAAGTCAGGGTCCTTTCCATTGCCCCACTCCTCAACTTCCGTCACTACTTCTTCGTCAGACCGGAAAAGAAGTCCACGGATATCCTTTTTCAAGTTTGGGAATAGGAAGAAGTCGCTAGGAGCTAGGTCAGGTGAATAGGTAGGATGTGGTATTAATTCATACCCGGTTCGCTCTACAGCATCCATTGCAAGTTTGCAAATGTGGACTCTCGCGTTGTCTTGTTGCAGCAAAATACCTTTAGAGAGTTTACCTCGGCGTTTTTCACGGATGGCGGTTCTCAGCTGGTCTAACAAGTTTGCATAGTACACTCCAGTTATTGTACTTCTCTTCGGTAAAAAGTCAACATAATAACGCCTTTTGCGTCCCAAAAGACTGTGGCCATCACCTTGCCAGCAGATGATTGCGTCTTGAACTTCTTTGGCCTCGGGGACCCAGGCCCTACCCACTGACGACTCTGAGCTTTTTTCCCTGGCTCATAATAATGAACCAAGTCTCATCTACAGTCACAAGACGCAAAAAAAAAAATCATCTTTTGACCTAAAACGCTTCAACGAGGCGCTGCATACTGATGCTCTGGTTGCCATTTGCTCGTCGCTAAGGGATTGGGGACCTAAACGATCATGTAAGACTGTTGAAACGCTACCATGTGAAATGCCTAATGCTTGCGCTATTTCTTCCACCTGAATTCGCCAATCAGAGTATACCAGATCCCGAAATTTCTTACACATTTCTTCGTCGGTGGCATCCAGAGGGCGTCCAGACCTGGCTTCATCTTCTAAAGACGTTCTACCGCGTATGAATTCCCCTACCCAGAATTTAACCTAAGCATAAGATGGTGCAGAAGACCCATAAACATCGGCTGACTCGCCTTGTATTTCCCTGCTTGTTTTACATTTTAAATACAAGTACCGAATCACAGCACGGTACTCAACTTTAGATGAAAAGCATGCCTTTGCACCACTAGTCATGTTTTACATTCAATATCTTATTAAAGAATGACTCGATACGTGTGCAATTTTGTACCCATGTATAAAACATATATTGAAACGAGGCATGAAAATCGTGACCGTCTCGGTCAATCGGAAATGGGATAGGCTGGTTATGTAATGACACGCCCTCGTATCTCTGAACAGGGTGTTACTTGATGTGTAGAGTGCTTTCTCATACGCCCTTGTACATAATAGAAAAAGGAATACATAAGTGAAGATACAAAGGAATGTCACGTGCACGAAACCTTATCTTCCCAAGACACCAGAAGAAGCCCAGCTGGCACGCAACGTTGAGACAATGTCGCATCAACGTCGATGCAATGTCATGACGTTGCATCGACATTGATTCGATGTTGT
Source organism: Anodontia alba (assembly GCA_964016985.1). Taxonomy (NCBI): domain Eukaryota; kingdom Metazoa; phylum Mollusca; class Bivalvia; order Lucinida; family Lucinidae; genus Anodontia; species Anodontia alba. The sequence continues at coordinate 31,496,732 of OZ024823.1, read as the reverse complement.
ACAAACGTCATGTGTCCGCTGGGAGGCGAGATGACGAATAAATAATCAGAAAACTAACGTCACTTATGAAACCACCAAAGTACGAATAACTTAGAATTTCAAGAGAGGAACCACCTTGGGACTGTACATAGAATACTCGGGGGCTTAAACCCCTTGAAACCACACCCTTAATTCTGATGCAGCTCTATATTACAATTACACGATAATCATTTAAAATATATATTTCAAAGGATATACGCAGACAATGAAAATATTAATAAATAAAACAAAACAGAGCTACTTCATTTTGATATTCTGATTTGATTTGGAGATACCTGCGGAAGTGTTTGTTTTGCAATATTTTCTGGCTTTTTTTTGTCCCAAATAATACATGTATTTCCACTTTTTCCTCCTCATAACACTCTTTCATAATCTGTCTGTTTTGAAGTTAATGGAAAGTCAGCTATAGCAAATACAAAAAGCATATTTAGCCCTTAAAGTACGAGGGTCCTGCAAAAAGTTCTGTCATTAATAGGCTTCTTTAGTTTTATCCCAGGTATATTTTAACATTATGAAAACATGTCTATTCAAATATATTGAAAATTTCATCTCCAAAATCTGAAAATTTTCAGATAAAAAACTCCGATATTTTTTCCTATTTCTGCTCAAAACATAGATTGTGGGTACTCGTTAGAACCGCCTCGCCGAGGCGGTTCTAACGAGTACCCACAATCTATGTTTTGAGCAGAAATAAAAAAAAAATAATGTATACCCGTTAACCCCAGTTTTACTATATAAAAGTGGGGTTTAAGGGGGTCAAAATTATATAGGTATGTTTTCGTGATGAAATGCTTCACTGCACTTGAATGATGTGTTGAATAGGTAACGATCCCCGTCTATTTCGTTCAAACTGCTTTCCAGCTGACCGAGTTATTTCAAATTGAAATAGATGCAGTCTTATACATTGACCAATTTACATGTTACATTGGAACATGGACCAAGCAAAGGATGGTCAGGAGTCCACCTTTTACATGACAACGCCTCCTCTCATAAGTGTGAGGTTAAGTCTTTTTTGGCTTCTGAAAAGGTGAAAATTTGAAACCATCCATTTTATTCACCTGACCTGAGTCCCTGTGATTTTTTTTTATTTCCAAGGCTTAAGAAAAGGCTTTCTGGAAATAAGTATACGTCTAGAAGTTCTCTTGGCAGCGCTATTTATCAGTGTCTCCAACAGATACCAAAAGAAGACTATTTATCTGCTTTTCGCGACTGGGTAAAAATGTTACAAAAATGTGTTTCAGTAAAGGGGGAATACTTTGAAGGTTTGTAATAAAAATATGTTTGATAAAACGTAGCACTGAAGTTATCCGAACCCAGTGACATAACATTTTGCAGGACCCTCGTACCTACAACAGACGACGCTTTGAGTTTGTTAATTATTTTTCAGAGAAAGTAGGGCTTTATATTTCATGTGAATTGTCTGCACTGCCCAGCAGACGATTCACATGGTAACTCAAGTCTTATTTTATCTAAAAAATAACAAAAACAGTTGTAGAATTTCGCATGCTAGAAAGGCTTTGGTTAGCTTTTTCAGAATTGTTTTTATTAGGTGTATGTCAATTACGAACCAATCATTACGAAAACACGCCTATTCAAATATATAGAAAATTTCATCTCCAAAAACTGAAACTTTTCAAATTAAATAACTCTGATATTTTCCATATTTCTGCTCAAAGCATAGATTGTGGATACTCGTTAGAACTGCCTCGGCGAGGCGATTCTAACGAGTACCCATAATCTATGTTTTTGAGATAATGTATACCCCTGTAAACTCCAGATTTACTATATAGTAGTGGGGTTGAAGAGGGGTTAAAATTATATAGGCATGCTTTCATGATGCAAATTATTATTTATAATATTCCTGTAGATTTACAATGGTTGACAACAACCCTTGCCATGATAGGTAAAATTGAGCCTAAGCGGGGTTTGGCATTGTGTACCAGTATTCTGCAGAACTCTTCCCTACAGTCGTGAGGAATGCTGGGATGGGATCGAGCTCATGTATGGCGAGGGTTGGTGGCATGATCGCGCCCTACGTCGCCAACCTGGTTAGTGTAATACACCCTTAGAGGGCTGAGCTAAATTGCAGCTGATGAAATTCTTTTTTTTATTAGTTTTCAGAGACTTTAAGACATAAATTGTAAAGCCTTATTTTCTTTTAAAAACACGAAATGATATCAAAATATCATCTGCTGCTGTTATGATTAGCGCCGTAAGGGGTAATATTTAACACAATTTGTTTTCTAATTTCAATAATATGTATTTAATCGGTGCTGCCTACATCCGTGCGTCCAAATTATCATTACAGGCTTCATAGGTGGGTTAGCCAGATCTAACTGAGTTTGATTTCAGACCACGCTTGACTTCTAATCCACTGCATGAATTGTGATATAACGTCCAAGTCAACAATATTTCAGAAGTTCAGAGACATTGCCTCCAAAATTATAGGACTTTTACCCGACCCGATCACATGAATTCGGGTTCTGCTTGGTTACTAGCAGCTCTGCCATGGAGGCTTTAGGCAGCCCATCTATTTCGCGGGCCCCGATTGGCGGGGGGGGGGGGGGGGGGGGGCGGGGGCGGGCATGCTTTCCGAATACCGAAAACTAGTGTATGCCGATCACAGGTACAACGACAATATACTATCGTTCGCTTACTTGTGTCGAATTTTTTTTTTTTTAAGATTATCACGCGAGAAGAGCGTAAAGTCTATGTGTTATCTAAAAATCTACATCAAAGTGTACCTTATGCACAAAATGAATCGTGCTTAGCTTGTAAATAGGCGGAGAATGGATAGAAATAAAATTCGAAGTGGAGACAAAATTCAAAATGGCGGCGATCGCAAATTTTGTAGGCTGACGTCATAAGTCTCGTGATTCAACCCCTTGCAATTGGAATACTTGGCGTTATTGGCTGTTTTGTTGCTATTATCGGCACGGCCGCCGTGTCAACAGTCTCTGCCAAATAACGGAACGCTTATTGTTTTTTTCAGGATAAGCACCGAACTATCCAAGCGTTTGTTGGGCCATCACATTTTTGGTCGCACATAGGTAGTCCGTAGTAGTGCGTCTGCACGCTTTGCTGTTCCCGTTGGACGCACTTATTAATTGTTTGAAAAATTCAAAATACTTATTTACAGGTACATAAAATTATTTAATTTTCACTCAAGAATTTTGAAACAAAACTAAATATAGAAATGGAGAAAAAAGCGCTCCTACTAAGGTTTCTGTTTTTTTTTATACATAATACTTGATATCGGAAGACTAGTAGTTGATATCGGAAGAATAGTTATAATTACGTGCGAAGTATTCTAGCCTGTTTTACCTTTAACACTGTGTGGTCTAATTCAGCAGACGATAAATTGATGATCTTTACTCTTTTTTCCGGAATGCATTGGAGACATTGGAGACAATTTGCACAAAATGTCATATCTTGTTTTCTGGGAAAAAATAAAAATAAATAAATAAAAAATATTTCAAAATGTCGTCTGCTGAAATATTTACCCGGACAACTAAACATTAATAAATATTTAGAAATGAAAGGTTCTGCTACCGTTTGATTCAATTATAATAAATAAAGTCAGAAGAAGCCAACAAAGAAAAAGGAAATCAACATAGCAGTCGCAACAATAGTAAATACACCCTCTGACAGGTGCGTCTATCGAACACTCAAATCCGCATGACCATCCGCGCAGTCTGGTCAGAGACTTCGCTGTCTACATGTATCTGGCTATCCACAGAACACCAATCAAAGATTCAAATCAGCATGGATAGCCAAGGAGTTGGATCATAGTTTTCGCTGAACGCCCTCAGGAAATAAATGTTCCGTGACTTCTCTTAGCCTTCTGTAAATAATGGTATATTGAGTGTACTTATTAAAATCTATTCAATGAGACGATTCTAATGAGTACACAGCACATACATAATCATGATTAAAATCGGCAAATTTCTCTGAAATATCCCTAAATGGGCCAGTGCACGACAAAACCTACAATAAGACTTGTGCGACCAACATAGACTCAGATCTGCCTGCGCATCCGCGCAGTCTGATCAGAGTCTTCGCTGATCAATCGCATATGCCTTATACAGTCTCCATGTTATCCAAAGAGGGATGAACGTGACATTTGGCTTACTGGGTGGATGTACAGGCTGATCTATGCCTTTACTGGTCACACTTGTCTTAGTTTAGGTTTTGTCGTGCGCTGGCTCAAACGTTTGCTTTATTGAGCTATTGGTAGAATTTCCCAAGACTCAAAAACGTGTTCGAGTTATCCATGATAAACGAGCCATCGGTGTTCGAGTCATTGACGTTTTACTGTACAGACAACCTTCTTGATACCGAAACTCGATACAGCGACAAAATTCGTTATAATGACAATTTGACTGTCACAAAACCGTCGCTTAAGAGGTAACAATAAGTCACAAATCAGGCAAGAATTTTGTATTTTATACTTAAAAGAAACATATGTTTTGGATATTTGTTAGAATCGCCTCAGCGAGGCGATTCTAACAAATATCCAAAACATATGTTCTGTGAAGAAATAAGAACAAAACAATACCTTTCTTACATATCATTCTGTCCATTAAGGATTCTTTACAACAGCAAAGTCATTATAATGGCAACATCTTTGGGAACAAATTACGTCGTTGTAACGAGGGTTCACTGTATATGAAAATTTGCATCAATATAGTATGTTTTTATTCTAGGACCGCCTGGTAGGTGGATACTTTGGGCAGGCTTTACCATTGATTATATTTGGTTCCCTGTCGGTGGTCGCTGGATTATTCGCTCTGTATTTGCCAGAAACCCTTAACAAACATCTGCCGGAAAGCATCGAGGATGGAGAGAAATTCGGAACGTAAGCTATGAAAAATATAATGAGCCATGTGCTGTGAAAGTGTCCCTTCGGGGCATATGTTAACAGCGAAGGTCATAATGCGGCGTCTGATATGGGTCTGTACTTTTTGCTAATGTCCCATTAACAAAACAAAACAAACGAATAATCAATTAAGTGCTATTCTTAGATATACGAGTACATTTATATTCGATCATATTCACATATTCAAAACCCCAGCACTCTGGCTCACAGAGTGGGTCCGTCTTTACATTGTCAGTAATGCCTAGTGGATTCTTCTACTTCAGTATTTAGACAGTTCCATTTCTACTTCAAAGGGGTGTCTGGTTAGTTTTTTTTTATTATTAGTGTTACTTATAGCAGTAATTCCTATATTTAATGAAAACAGTATAGACACTGATCAGACGCCGCGTTCTGCGGCGTCTGATCTGGGTATACTTTTTTCGCCAATGTCCCTTTTATAGGACGCTAGGCATTATTGGGTTAAGCGTTTAAGTGCTAATCATAACCCCAACAGACGACATTTTGATTTGTTTTATATTTAGCAGAGAAAATCAAACTTGATATTTCACGTGAATTGTGTGCCTAGCGGACAATTCATATGAAACATCAAACCTTAGTTTCTCTGAATAATGCTAAAAAATCAAAATGTCGTCTGCTACCATTGTCATTAGAAATGACAACCTCGGTGGCTCAGTTGGATGCGCCGTCCGACTGGAGACCAGGAGGTCGCGGGTTCAACCCCCGCCGAGGTCGGCAACATTCTTTTGTGGAGATTGATCATGAAATATTTTCTGCGGTCATTCTCTCCCTTCCGCTGATTCAAGAAGGGCAGTTGTCAGTTTCTGGCGAAAGAATGTGCACAATACTGGTTAACCGCTTAGAGGACTAAGCCTGTCCAGTAAATATGTGGCTAGGTAAACTGACCGCGCTCGACATGACCCCATTGGGTTGACTGGGCCGTAAAACCTCAACAAAACAAAAAAGAAATGACAATTTTACTTCCAGTATAAAATAGCATTTTTGGTTTGTAAAATTTAGGAAAGGTCAAAAGGTTAAATACCTCTAGATTTATAATAGATAAACGCAAATTAAATAATCTCTCTCTCTCTCTCTCTCTCTCTCTCTCTCTCTCTCTCTCTCTCTCTGTAGGGGGACACAGTCATTCAGAATGTTTTATTGCTTAGCTTCTGACAGAAAACCGCACCAGAATGCTTATTGTCTTATATGTGCCATCACGCAGTACGCCCACAATATTCATTTATATATATTTCGAATTCAGAAGTGCTAAGCATAATTATTACGAATGTTTCATTACGCAGTTTCTGACACAGGTTTTGACAATACTCATTTATGTATAAGTCGCTCGCAAAAATAAAGATAGGCACGGTAATGTATTCACTGTTGACAGGTAAAGAAATTATAAAGCAATTTGTTTAATCTGGTAATTATAAAATCCTTTTGCGGTTTCGGGTTCGTATTTATCTGATCCATCTAGACACTCAATAACACAGTCGTCATCGGGTTGTACAAAATACACGATGGACTGCCTGGCTGACTTTCTTCTAACGTCATCTTCTGGAATGAGAATCCTGTGGGTGGTTCCAATCAGGTTATCTGATGTCCATCTTTGCAGTAGACTTCCAATAAACACAAGTATTGTCCCTGGGATAGGTGGGGCCTCGACATATTTTCCTTCAGGGCTTAATACCTCTAGACCTCCTACATTATCTTGGAAAATAAACGATACAGTGCCATAGTCAATATGCTCACCAAGTCTTACCTGACCCGGCTTGATAGTCCAATCAGTTCCAAGCGCTGGATAAATCAAAGTCCGGAACTCGCAAGAGTTTCCTTTTTGTCCGATCAGTTTATGCGCATTTCTCATGAAATCTTCTGGCAGGTCCAGGCCCAATGATAAAACATCACAGAAGCGGTATGTCAAGTCGGTACCAACTTTAAACACCTCTTTGGTAAGAGTCTCAAATCTGTCTACTGGAGGCCATTCTTCGTCACTGAAAGCCATGTAATTAAAGGCTTCGTGTAAATCGCCAACTAATGGACGTTCTTCATTTAATCTCTCCCCTTCTAATTTCAACCAGCCGAAAGAATAGTCAGATTTTATGGAATATTTTTCCTTCATTTCCACTGGTAGCTCGTAAAATGTACGCGAAACTTGCATATAGTCTAAAATAAGATCAGCATCTATTCCATGATTTTTCAAATAACAAAATCCGAATTGTTTGAATACTTCTACAATTCTTTTACCCAATGCTTTTATTGTATCCTTACTAACTGTTGATATATCTTCCACTTTCAATCCATATTCCAGAAAATCTACAACAGGAAAACTAGCCATAACCGAAGCTTTTTGTAACTGAACGTTAATTATCGTTGAAAGTCGTTTCAGTAGGTCGTACCTGCACCGAGAACACACGAATATAGAGTTTAAAACACGTTCGTACATTAAAATGTAATAGTTTGTACTATATGGCCTACTTATCGCTCACCTGTTTTATCGTTTTATCTTCTGCATGTTTACGCATATTTCAACATGCAATTCGATATGAACAAATGTGTGTACTGAGCCAAATTACATATTGACCTATTAACAAATCGGTTGAAATGTGTCCTCAGACATTTTCGGATAGCCAACGCCCTGATCAGACTAATCTGGGCCTCCACTGTCCGCTTAAAAGTTCAGTTGCTACTACAGAATTTACTAGTCACCACGAAAACATACCTATATAATTTTGACCCCCTTAAACCTCACTGTTATATATAAAATTTGGATTTACAGGGGTATACATTATTTTTCTTATTTCTGCTCAAAAGTATAGATTGTGAGTACTCGTTAGAACCGCCTCGGCAAGGCGGTTCTAAAGAGTACCCACAATCTATGTTTTGAGCACAAATGTAAAAAAACTATCAGAATTTTTATCTGAAAACTTTCACTTTTTGGTGGTGAATTTCTCAATATATTTGAATAGGCGTGTTTTCGTTGTGTGGAAAACCAATGACCAAATGAGACTGTATGGATACATTACGATTACAAGTCCATGAAATGAGCACCCTATGTCCTCCTATATATTATATAGTAAAAACAGGGTTGTATGGGATGGGGATGTTCACTATTGTGTGATGTTTTACTATTTGTTTGTTCCTATACCTTACTAAATTGTTCAGTATTTGTTTCAATGTTTTGTACTGCGCAAATGTATTATACTGGAATTAATAACCTCATTTCCCTCACTTTTCTATGCAACTGTCATGTGTGTATAGGGTATTTGTCGCATAGGTGTATAATTGTCAGGATGATCAAAATCTGCGCGTATGCCCTAGTACATTGTCGCTTTACACCCTCTATTAATAGATAACTACTGGTTCGAGTACGACTTATCATCTAGTTATCGTTATAGAAACGACTGTATATAAAGTTGTTTAGGGTTCTCTCTTTTAAACAATAAAACATGATACAGGCGTTTATAAACATTGTATTAAAAACAGTTCAGCTTCTACGGTCCTAGAATACAGTTTAAAAGTAATATGATAAACAGAATCTTATATTCACAGAAGGCTCATAAATTGTTAAACTTGGAAACAAAGAATACACTACGTATTAAAAAAATGGGAGTCTCTATAGAAATGCAGGCAAAAACGATGCTAACAAAATTAATGGCATTTGAAGAACATCGAAAGAAACGTAAAAGCTATGCTCAGTTTGATATTTGGATTTTCGCTGTATACATTAAGCCTCTTTTGCTTTATAGTTGGTCACGCTTCTCCCTTTTAGTAAATTATATTCATTACATTACATTAACACGCCTATGTAAAATTACACAAACTTCTTAACATGCTTTGAATTTGCATCTTTGATTTCAGAGAGGAATACATGAAAGAAAAGGCGGGCAGTTTTATTGTGAACAAAGCTTTCGAAGACGACAGAGAAGTAGCAAATTACAAGGATGAGCTAGAAGACAGTCATTCTCACCACTTCTAAAAATGAATGTTAAAACGTCTGTGAAATGCGATCCGATATGCATCCCCCTCCACCCACCCCACTACCTCTATGATAAAACGGAGGGTTATATAGGGGTTTTCATATTGCAGTTTATAAAACAGCCTTTTAATTTGTATTTTATTTCTGTCGATATTTCTATTGCATACATATACTCAGATTCAATGAAAACGCACCACTAGTACTATACCTCAAATTATAATTGATTCACAATATTTCCAGCATTTGATCACGTTCAATGAATTATTACTAACTTATCCACATACTCACTACAGAGTTACAGCATTTCATTGGATGCAGAGAGACTCGAATAAGTCCACACACCCGAAAAATCAAAATCACATATCCTAATACCGGGTATGTCCACCATTTAGCATCAAGTGTTGTTTGGCATCGACGCCTCATGCTTCGAATTAAACGCTGTATCTGGTCTTGTGTGATGTTGTCCCATTCTTCCTGTAGCGCCATGGCAAGCAGCTGACGGTTGATTGGCGCATGACGTCGGCTGTACACACGTTTTCCGAGCTGGTCCCAAAGGTGCTCAATTGGGTTTAAATCCGGCGAAAACGCAGGCCAAGGAAGAACTTGCACACCATTTTGATTGAAAAAGTCCATGGTTAGCCTCGCAGAATGAGCACGTGCATTGTCCTGTTGGAAAAGCGTAACGTCACCATTATTGCGTATAAACGGTACCCCCTCAGGCTCTAGATTTCATCGATGTACCGACTTGCCGTCAAATTGCCATCAACAACGATGAGTTGGGTTTTGTGGCGCCATGAGATACCTCCCCACACCATTACGCTACCACCACCCCAACGTAACACCTGTTTAACACAACAGTCTTGAAATCGCTCCCCACGTCGACGCCATACTTTACGCCGCTTATCAAACATTTCAACACAAAAACGGGACTCGTCCGTGAACATTACACCACGCCAACGCTGTTGTGTCAATCGGATACGCTGTAGACGCCAATTAAAGCGACTGATTCGACGTTCCGCGTCAAAACGTTCCTCCTACCAGTCTTATGGCTAGAAATTCCGCGTTCCTGGAGACGCCGCCGTACAGTTAAGGCACTTACGCGTAGGTTGTGGGTTCCCACTGTCTCCTGGGCAGTTTCCACAGACGTCCTGAATCGGTCGCGTAAATGACTCAAAACAATGTACCGGTCCTGCTGACGTGTAGTAACACGTTCACGTCCAGGGCGTTGTCTGTCGTTCACAGACCCCATAGCGTTGTGCCTTTCAACCAATCGAGCAATCGTAGTGTGCGAACAACCCATACGCTCTGCAACTTGGCGGTATGAAAGCCAACCTTCAACCATACCGAGGGCACGATGACGAGCGACGTTACTTAGACGTCCCATTGGCTTGTTCTTATTAAATGTTTTGCTGGCTTTTAACGTAAAGAGTCCGGACCTTATAATGACAGTAAAGAAAGTGCCAAAAATATCGTGATTACAAAAATTTTGCAATTTTTGCATTTTACACGTGCACATGCACATCATGAAAATCACGCAGTATTCGTGTCAAACAAACTCATGCTTCGGTGACAACTTTACAATACCGTATTTATCAGTTGAAAAAGTCAGTCATTTTTACCTTTAACTAAATAAATCAAAATTCTAAAAGTGGTGCGTTTTCATTGAATCTGAGTATATAATTATGTGTTAATAACCAAAATTGCCTTCTATTCACATATAGTATCTTTTCTTTTCTAATGTATAATGATTTAATCAGTTATGTCCCGTAGTGGAAAAGATAGAGTCTGTTAAATTCTGACTTCAGGTAGTGAGAAATTTTGACCAGTGACCTCTGCTGACCGTATATATAGCGGTATATGACCCTTAAAACATGCCTGTGCGTAATCAAGAATTTGCAGAGGTAAACACAGATTGTGATACTAGTGGTCTGTATCAAATTGCTCTTTCAAGCTGAGATTTGCTTGAAAGTCTCATCGGATTGTAATTGACATTAAGAGATAGATTAATTCATAAAAAGGCACTTAGTAGACGTAATATGAATCAGTTCGACCGCAACAAGAAAAATTTGCAATGGGCATGCTATTTTAATTTGCTCATTCACGGATGGATGACTTCGAAAACCTTAGAAAAGGCAAGTGTGATGTTATTTTTGCAAGTCCAAAATCTCTTCTGGCTGATCATCATCATCGCTCTCTACCCAGTGAACACACAACGTCACAACAATGTTTTTTACAACGTCGCTGCAACGTCATGACGTTGCAGCGACGTTGTAACAACGTTGTGTATCCTAGGTATTGACTAAACTCTCAATAAAACAAGGCACTGAATACCATCTCCGTTGATAAAGCACATTGAATAAAACATTGTAAGTAATAGTGTTTCTTATATCAATCTCCTGTATTCATATCTGAAGTTATAGCATGCTTAAAGATATCTCTAATCAGGGTCTTTGCTGTATATTTTAGTATTCTAAACGGCCCGCCGTGGTTCAACTATTGGTTTTCATTTACTCTGGCATACAGTAGAATTAGCCATGAGTACTCGTCTTTGTTTATTATAGTCATTAATTTGATTTTTATGTTTTCGCTTTGATGCATTGACTGAGTTGGGAGCCTTTATGCGAACCGAATTTTTATGTATTTCTGTATTAAGAGTAACATCGGGACCCAGGGTGAAGTTAGCTAGCTGTAAAAGTGCTTTAAACCCCCCGGTGGTTTACTCTGCTGACCGTTCTAATGCGGTGGTCCCGGTGTTAGTCTTACTCTTTGTTGCTTTGTGGTTTATTCTACGAGGCGGTTTGTTGTATGTCTTTCCGTGTGTCATTTTGTTCTTGTGTTTTTCAGTCCTTTTAGTATTGCGATTACCTCGCTTGGGGAAGAGAGAGCTGTCCTTGTTTGGATTTGTCGGTTTCCTCTTCCCCTTGGGGTCTGGGAAGAGCTGCGGTTTGTGATTGTGGCACTCCCTGGACTTTTCTCTTACCTTTTTTTTTCTACAGTATCCAATGTGCACGTAAGGTACCGATAAGACAATCAGACAGCACATTCGCAGATGGAAGGTTTTGATCAGACATGTATGCCCAGACTTATCTTTTTGACGTTTATTATCTTAGTCTTCAGTGTCCGTACATAACCTGCTGTCTGCACAGTGTAAAATCTTGAGAAAACAAAAGTTATTTTGTACTTAGATGGGATATTCTTTAACAATTTATTATAATTTTGTGTCAAACATAAATCAAAATTAATTTCATGGAAATTTTTGCTACTACCATATGATTCTGCAGAACAAATATTGCAAACTCCTTATACCACACATAGTAACCAAAGAAAGGTAAGAGAAAAGTCCAGGGAGTGCCACAATCACAAACCGCAGCCTTCCCAGACACCAAGATGAAGAGGAAACAGACAAAACCAAACAAGCGCAAATCAAACAAACGTACGAAAAGCACTATCATTAGCTTTCTCTTCCCCAAGCGAGGTAATCGCAATGCTAAAAGGACTGAAAAACACAAGAACAAAATAACACAAGGTAAGACTCGTAGAATAAACCACAAAGCAACAAAGAGTAAGACTAACACCGGGACCACCGCCTTAGAACGGTCAGTAGAATAAACCACCGCGGGGTTTAAAGCACTTTTACAGCTAGCCAACTTCACCCTGGGTCCCGATGCTATTCTTAATACAGAAATACATAAACATTCGGTTCGCATAAAGGCCCCCAACTCAGTCAATGCATCAAAGCGAAAGCATAAAAATCAAATTAATCACAATGATAAACGAAGACGAGTACTCATGGCTAATTCTACTGTATGCCGAGGAAATGAAAACCAATAGTTGAACCACGGCGGGCCAAGCCAAAGACATATCGTCAAGCCCCAACCTACTGGTTAAAGTTTTACGAAGAGGCCGTCATTGAGTCTGAGGCCCGAACCGCCGAGATGCAATTAAAGAGTAAAGCATAGCCATCAACAATTATTGGGTTGACAACTAGGCATGCAAACTGCATACACATTAGTGTACAGACGAAAGCCATACGCTGCCAGCTCATAGAATCAATATTATTGCACAATATATCACAGAGAAGGCCCTGGTAAGACTGCACGGATGCACATGCTGATCTTGACCTTCGCTGTCTGCAGGTGCCGCAGGAAACCTCGTCTGATCAGGGTCTACATTGTCGCAATTTGAGTACTTCTGTTAATTAACATTTGTACTAAAATTAGAAAATTTAAAATCTGTAAATACTACCATATTTACACAAAATTAGGGATATCTTAACTCCTTACCATACTTATTCTAAATGGATGAGTCCATTTTAATATCTGTATCTAAAAGTGTAAGATGTTGGAAAACAGTGTTGGTCCTAATCAGACCCATATTATGTGTTGGCTGATCTGGACTTGGTGTTGATGGCCTAGTCAACATTGTTGTCACTTCACCTAACACTTTTACTAGGCCGGCTTAGCCCTCTAAGCAGTTAACCAGTACTTGTGAAAATCTGGGTCAGTATAGTTTGCTCGTCTGTAGTTGTGGTCATGGTACCCAAGCCATAATCCAAACTCATAAATCCGTAAACGAATGAAAAATTAGAATGTTCAGACCAACAGACAAGGACCTTAGAATAAAGGGTGTAATCAGGCGTCCGCGGATAGTAAGCATTGTTCGGTAACCAAGCTTCGCCCACCATGCCCATAGGCCTGAACGAAGGAAATATAGGTAGAAGCGTATATCCGGGATTTTGAAAGTCTACTTATGGTTCGTCATTGGCAAAAACATCAGAAACAATTCTGGAAACTGCCACATTGTAGGAATTGACCAGATCATGATGTCTCCCATAGAACTTCTTAAGTGTTGCTACCAGTTTGGTTTTTTGATACCCCTGGCTTAACAACTTTGTAGTAAGCACTTTCCCACGCTCCATGAAGTCCTGATAATATGAACAGGCTCTGGCATAACGGATTAACTGTGATACGTAAACGCCGTATGCTGGTGCAGAAGGGATATTACTGCTCAGGGATGGAAAGTTAACAATGGGGAAATTGAAGTCATCCCGTTTGTCGTAAAGACTAGTAGTAACCTTTCCATTGTCAATGTAGAGATAACAATCTAAGTATGAGGAGGAGGCTGCAGTTTCCGTTGTTTCCTTTATTTCAAGTTCACGTGGATAGATGAATTCCAAATACTCTGCAAATTTTGTGTTGTTTAGAGACAATACATCATCTATATATCTGTAGGTGAAATTGAATTGTTGTGCAAGGTGTTTCTTGCCTGCTTTGAGGAGACTTTGTACAAATTCCGCCTCATACGAGTACAAAACAAGTCGGCAAGCAACGGTGCACAGTTAGTACCCATTGGTATACCGATTGTTTGCTGAAATATCCGTCCGCCGAACTCCACAAAAATATTGTCAATTAGATATTCCAGCATTTTTATGACATCTGCATCTGAGTACTTTTGTGGTGCATCAGAGTGATCCCGAACGAAGAATGTGTCTTTGTAGCCAATGACAACTTACTGAAAGCGACGGTCACCATTCTTATGGAAGAAACACTGGTTGATAATTTCCTTTAATTAAGATTTCAATTTATCATGAGGAATAGTTGTATAAAGAGTAGAGAAATCAAAAGATGTTATACTGTTGACGGAATGAAGAGATTGTGCCTTTATGTTTTCTAAAAGCTCTTTGGAGTTTTTCAGGATCCACATCTAATTTACACCACTCCTGGCATATGCAGTGTCACAAAACTTCTGTAGGCCTTCTTCAGCTGCGGTTAGGATCCGTGTTAGAATCTGAGAAAGAGACTTGGTTGAGCACTTAGCCGAACCCGCAATATTCCTTTGCTTGTACGGATTCTTGTGAAGTTTAGGAATTCAGTACAATTTGGGAAGGTCAATATCTTCCTCTGGGAGGGAAATTCCGAATGTAAGCATCACCGAATGGTGGTTTTGTAGAATTTCGTCCTTGGACATAGCAGTAAGATTATATGTAGGGTTTCCAGTCATGGTACTCATACCAAGCTCTTCCATTAAGTTGTCTTACTATTTAATTAAATTAAATATGAAAAGATTGCTTCATGTGGGAACAACCAACACAAAACAAACTGCAAGACTATGTAATGTACTCAGGGCTTTTCCTCTTCAATATTTAGAGGGCAGAAAGCATTACAAAAACATGCCTATTCAAATATATAGAAAATTTCACCTCCAAAAACTGAAAATTTTCAGATAAAAAAACTCTGATATTTTTCATACTTCTGCTCAAAACATAGATTGTGGGTACTCGTTAGAACCGCCTCGGCGAGGCGGTTCTAACGAGTACATAATTTATGTTTTTGAGCAGAAATATGACAAATAATGTATACCCCTGTAAACCCCAGTTTTGCTATTCAAAAGTGGGGTTTAATGGGGTCAATATTACTAGTTTTTAAGATCTCTTAATTTTTAAATCCTTGCATGGATTTACTTTATATTTGGCATGATAATAGGTATTGACCAAAGATTTTATTTGGCACTACTCCTACCCTTCTCATGACCAAAACGTCAAGGTCTTGGACTTAGAAATGTAAGTTTTGCGTTAAAATTCATCTTAAAGTTTTGCGTGAAAGTTTTTAAGATCTCTTAATTTTTAAATCCTTGCATGGATTTACTTTATATTTGGCATGATAAAAGGTATTGACCAAAGATTTTATTTGGCACTACCCCCGTGCCTGCTCAGGACCAAAAAGGCAAGGTCATGTACTCAGAAATGTAAATTTTGCGTTAAAGTCTTTAAGAGGTCTTAATTGCTAAATTCTTGTATGGATTTACTTTATATTTGGCATGAATATAGATATTGGTCCAAAATTTTATTTCGCACGATCCCACCCCTGCTTATGACCTAGAAGTCAAGGGCACAGTCTTAGAAATTTATATTAAAGTTTTGCGTTAAAGGTTTTAAGGTCTCTTAATTTCTAAATTCTTGTATGGATTTATTTTATATTTGGCATGATTATAGATATTGGTCCAAAATTTTATTCGCCTCTATCCCCACCCTAATTATGACCTAGATGTTAAGGTCACGGACTTAGAAATTTATGTTAAAGTTTTGCGTCAGTTTTTAAGAGCTTTCTGAATCTTTGAATGGATTTACTTTATATTTGGCATGTTTATAAATATTGGTGCAAAATTTTATTCCGCACTATCCCCACCCCGTATGACCTACAGGTCAAGGTCACGTCCATTTATGTTAAAGGTTTACCTCAAAGTTCTTAAGATCTTGTATTTGCTCAACTACTTTTCAAATCATACTATTCATTTAGTTTATATTTCGTATACAGATAGCAGCTATGGAAGATGCTCATTCAGTACCATGTATTCCTCCCTCCCTCCCTCCACCCCCAACACACTATGATCTGAATTTTAAGGTCATAGTCCTACTCTTTTAATTTGATTGACAAACGCTAGTTCAGGCGAGCTATCCTGTCTGGCGACATATCTTGTTCAAGACGTGTATGGTTTCAAAAAGTGTCTTATCTGGAACGATGGCCCACATGCATACGTTTCACATATGCAATTCAAGTGTGATATGCGGGGTGTATGCCGCAAAATTTTAGTTTGTTACCACAGAAAAGCATTTGAACAGAGCCATGTGAAAAGGTATCATCATGTCATATGCTAACGGTGAAAATCCGCATAAGCCACCTGATCAGAAATATTGCTACACGGTATTATATTCTACAGTATCCAATTATTCTTTAAGTGGACAGCAGAGGCCTTGATCAAACAGCGCAACGTGCAGGCTTATCTTGGCCTTCATCGCGAAAACATACCTGTATAATTTTGACCTCCTTAAACCCCACTTTTATATAGATAACCTGGGGTTAACAGAGGTATACATTAAGGTTCTTATTTTTGCTCAAAAACATAGATTGTGGGTACTCAGTAGAACCGCATTGCCGAGGCGGTTCTAACGAGTACCAACAATGTATGTTTTGAGCAGAAATATGAAAAATATCAGAGTTTTTATCTGAGAATTTGCAGTTTTTGGAGATGACATTTTCTATATATTTGAATAGGCTTGTTTTCGTAATGTTGGCTGTCGGCATTTGTTTCGAAAACTCATTTTCCCGTGACGTTGATCATATAAAAGATAATGTCTTAATCGTCAGCTTCGTCACTTATTCTGAATTTGTTGTATCAGTCAACCCCAGTTTTTGCCGAGTATTTTGATTGTACTGCACATAACTTTTTCAGCTTATAAGTCCATGAGAAGGCCCTTCATCAGGGTCGTGGTATTACTGTCAGTGAAATCAGTAATAGTGGATACTGCGTTATAAATTGTAGTTCAAACGTCGCAAATGCAATTGCGAGGTGTTTGACTTTCAGGTAACTTCGTAGCCCAGCGCAAGAACAAAAGATGGCTAGTCTGCCAAGTGATAGGTTGGAATCCACACCCCCATTCACTTACTGTGCTGTGGATTGTTTCGGTCCATTCTATATCAAAGAAGGGCGTAAGGAGCTAAAGAGGTACGGTGTATTGTTCACCTGCAGTCCTGCAGGGCGGTTCATGTTGAAACTGTTAATACCATGGAAACAGACTCGTTCATTAATTGCCTTCGTCGCTTTATAGCAATCCGTGGTCCGTTGCGGCAGTTAAGGTGTGATCGGGGTAGCAATTTTGTAGGTGCAGAAAATGAGCTCAATAAAGCTCTGAATGAACTTGATGAAGAGAGGTTACAATTCCTATTGCGAATAAACTGTGACCTTTCTGCGGTGTCCGCGTCCCTTTTATGGGACGCTAGGCATAAATGTGTCAATAGCAAAGACTGTTAAAGGTCAATCGAATAAATGTAAGCTAAGAGTGCCGTGACTTCAATCTTCAGCAATTCCATCAAAACTTTGAGGTTGTCGTTCGTGGACAGAATACCCATTGTTCCACTTGTAGTGTCGTAATTTGATATATTGTCTATTAAGTCGTCGTCATACATATAGTCCGAGTTAAAGTCTTCCACGCATATATGCACCACAGGTGTGCCAAATTCATCAAGATAAATGCTAAACTCTGAGTCACCTAGAACTCTTCTCGATGTTGATGATGTGAAATTAGGACTCAGTGTTATTTCATCGTAACCTGCGACCCATTCTGACACAGTGAGGCGAACTCTCATGCAGAAATTCACTTTTCTCAAAATTACAGTATCTATGTAGAAAGAACGGTCTGAGCCAAACCCGATCCCTTCATATAGTTTTACTGGATCGTAATAACGGGAACCCTGGTTATTGAGTCTGTCAATTATATTCACTCGATGCATTTTGCCATCGAAAACAAACGCACCGAATTTGTAAATTTCGACCGAAAATTGGTAGCTCTCCCCTCGTACATATATATCCCATGATTTTAGTATCGCTTTTTTAATGGCCTTAATTTCTTTGTAAAAGTATATTGGATATTTTTTTCTACCAACTCGCACAATTAATGATTTGGCGTACGTTACGTTTTCGATGTCAACAACTTCCCCATAGATGGTAAAGACATCAAGCACTAACCCTTTTAAATCAAACCAATTGTTTTTGTCTTTTTTCTGTTCTAAGCTGAGTTCCCGAATATACGACCACGGCAGCAGTCTATCTTTAATAGGTGTCAGTTTCAGTTGAATGAGATAACCCTGCTTCAGGAGTGATGCAGCTACTGACAAACAGCTTTTGTCACTGCGGATGTAACCTTCCGGGCATAATACATTCCGACACTCATTCTGAAAGAAACAGCTTTGTGAGATCTCTTATGAGAAATACAGTCGACTCTCGTTATCTCGAATTCCACGGGACTCTCTGAAATACTTCGAGATATCCGTACTTCGACATATCAGATTTGCAGAATTGAGGAAAAACTAATTCGATTAACCACATTTAACAAATATATGTGTAATTGGACTCTTGAAGTTAGAGATATATTAAAAATATTGTGGAAAAGAGGAGCAATTTCTCCTCTTTTCCACAATATTTTTTACATGTTGTTAGATTTTCATGTTAAGGCAGGGACCAGATTTTCACTTCGAGATAAGCGGTTATTCGAGATAAGCGAGGTCGAGATAACGAGAGTCAACTGTATATAAAATATCTTGTATATTGCGATACGCTTTCTGAAAGAAACAGCTTAGTAAGATTCATTATGGAAACTATAAGATATGTCGAAACTCATTCTGATTGAAACAGCTGAATGAGATAACCCTGCTTCAGGAGTGATGTAGCTATTGGCAAACAGCTTTTGTCATTGCGGATGTAACCTTCCGAGCATAATACATTCCGACGCTCGTTCTTAAAGAAACAGTGAAATCCATTATGGGAAATATATAATATAATATATTGCGATACAGTTTCTGATTGAAACAGCTTAGTGAGAACCATTGTGGGAACTATAATAGAATCTGAAACTAGGTCTCAAACAAATAGCTTAGTGATATCCATTATGAGAAATAAAATATATCCTGACACTCGTTCTGAAAAAAAAAACAAAAGAAAAAACAGCTTGGTGAGATCCATTATGAGAAATACAATTTATATTCCGACACTCTTTCTGAAAGTGAGATTTATAATTGCAAATGTATTTCGAAACTTGTTCGGAAAGAATCCACTTAGTGAGAGTCATTATGGAAAATATAATATATTCCGACACTCATTCTGAGAGAAACAGCCTAGTGAAATTCATTACGGGAAATACAATTTATATACCATCGCTCGTTCTGAAAGGGACAGCTTAGTGAGATTCATTAAGGCAAATACATTCTCGTACTAGTTCTGAAACAGACAGATTAGTCTGACGGTGAAGTCAATTTTGGTACGTAATATCACTTATGACGAATATAATACATTCCGACACTCGTTCTGAAAGAAACAGCTTAGTGAGGTCCATTATAGGAAGTATTATACATTTTGGCACTCGTTCTGAAAGAAAATGCTTAGTGAAGTTCATTATGGGCACTCGTTCTGAAAAGTGTGCATTAGTGAGTTTCATTATGGGAAATATAACACATTCCGACGCTCGTTCTGAACAAAATAGCTTAGTGAGATCTACTCGTAGTAAAGGAAAAATAATACATTCCAACATTCTTTCTGAAAGAAACAGCATAGCTTAGTGAGATCCAAAGTGGGAAATAAAATGCATTCCGACACTCGCTCGTTCTAAAACAGCTTAGTGATATCTGTTATGGGAAATGAAATACATTCCCACACTCGTTCTAAAATAAAATAGTTTACTTTAAGTGCGTCCTTCTTTCCTTTTTGTGTTTGTGTTTTTGTGTTAATTGTATCGATTTCTGATCATTGCCTTCCTTTCTATTAATGAAATTCAGTATGAAATACGTCACAGCTTCCGACAATCGGTCTGAAAGAAAGAGCTTAGTGAGATCCATTATGGGAAGTATACTATAGTTCGACACCTATTCTAAAATCTAAAAGAAACTGTTTAGTGAGATCTCTTACGGGAATAAAAAAAATAAACAAATAAAAAAATAAATAAAAAAAATAAAATAAAAAATAAAAGATTTGTTTTAAAGAGATTTATTTTGTGAAGTATAATACATTCTGACACTAGTTCTGAAAGAAATGGCACAGTGAAATTTATTATGGGAAACATAATATTCCGACTCTCATTCTTAAGAAACAGCTTAGAGAAATCCATCATGGGAAGTGTAATATATTCTGACACTCGTTCTAGAAACTGCTTAGTGAGGTTCATTATGGGTGTAACATACATTTCAACACTTGTTCTGTAAGAACTGCTTAAAGACATCTATTATGGGAGACAAAATACATTCCGAAACTTGTTCTGAAAGAAACGGCTAAGTAAGATCTGTTAAGGAAAACAATTAATTTCGACACTCGTTCTGAAAGAAACTGCTTACTGAGATATATTTTTGGCAGTATGATACATTCGGATACTCTTTCTGAAAGAAACTGCTCAGAGAGATTCGTTTTGGGTCTCATAATACATTCCGGCACTCGTTCTGAAAGAAACAGATTTGTGAGATCCATTATAGGAAACACAGTACATTCCGACACTCATTCTGAAAGACACTACTCAATGATATCAATTAAGGGAATTATTATACATCCCGACACTCGTTCTTAAAGAAATTGCTTATTGAGATCCATTATGGGACGTATAATACATTCCGACACTCGCTCGGAAGGAAAAAAACTTTATAGTGAAATATATTACGGGGAACATGATTTATTTCGACATTCGTTCTGAAAGAAACAACGTAGTAAAATCTATCACAGACCCATGATACATTGCCATACTCGCTCTGAAAGAAGCAGCTTAGTGAGATCCATCATAGGAAATGTCTTTCTGTACACACATTCAACTGTACATGTATATTTCCCATTTACACTAAATTTTGGGACAGTCTGGCACCTTATTGTACTTGTTCTATATTTGGAATACATTCATTTTACTACCTGTTGATACATCTAAAATCTGCCGAACTACATTCCCAGTTCATACGCGTCAGAATGCTGTTTTCCAAGGCATGTCTGTCCCATAATGTAAGGTTAATCTTTTTGACGTTTATTTAACTAGTCAGACAGACAGTTTTTAACAATTATGGAAAAAAAAGTAAGAGAAAGTCCAAGGAGTGCAACATTCACAAACGCAGCCCTTCCCAGACACCAAGAGGAAGAGGAAACAGACAAAACCAAACAAGCGCGAATCGAACAAACGTATGGAAATCGCCAAGATTAGCTCTCTCTTCCCCAAGCGAGGTAATGGCAATGCTGAAAGGACTGAAAAACACAAGAACAAAATAACACAAAGTAAGACATACAACAAATAGCCTCGAAGAATAAACCACAAAACCCTAATCAAACTGCCCCTAACGCTGGAACTGAATTGTTTCTATTTCGTCGCTTTATTTTAGACCAATCCTCACGTAATAAAATAATTTTTAGTATATTCAACAAGGTACGGTGTCCAAACAAATAGGAGATGCAACAGCAGAAAATTTACCTTTCTGGTATGTTCGCCTAGCAAAATTTCAGAACAGGTTGCGGATTTGTACAGTCGTATAATAACTTTCAGTAGGCGCATTTTGTATAGCCAAGAATGCAAAGATCCAATGAAGAGTCTGACGAATACCCACAATCTATGTTTTTGAGCAGAAATAAGAAAAATAATGTATACCCCTGTAAACCCCATACTATATAAAAGTGGGGTTTAAGGGGGTCAAAATTATCTAGGCGTGTTTTCGTGATAAAATTTTCGTGACAATGTTGTGAAACATCAATAATTGAAACTCAGCGCACAGAATAAACAAAATACTTTCCTTTGATAAAAAATCCAAAAACGACACTTTACTATAGACATTGCATATATCCGACCAATGTTTGGCTGTTAATTTAGTTTTAGGGCAAATCTATGATAAGATAGGGTCAATTAGAACAAAATATTTTCATTTAAACTAAAAGACAGAGCAAAACCTATCTTTCCGAGAGATGTAAAAAGGGCAGAAGGGTATATATCTCAGTTACAGATTATGAGCAGTAACTTATTATCGCACCTGTCCGAAAAAATGGACAAGTCCATTTGAACATAGGGCGATAAAACTGAAATGGGATGAAAACCAAATCAGACTGCGAATCTGCTCATTCGTTGTCCGCAAGAAGAAACTTTGCATCCTTGGCTACCCAAAATGTACCTAGTGAAGCTTCTGATCGGACAATATAGGGATTAAACATAGTTTTCCATGCATTAACATTCGCCAGGTCCCGTGGGAGGTGTTGAAAACCGAGGCCGAAGGCCGCAGCTTTCAAAACCTCCCAAGGGACCTGGCGAATGTTAATGCATTGAAAAACCATTATCGATCTCTATTATTGCATTAAAACTGAAAACATTTGCTACATTTCGCGTTATTTATTGCACTATTTTGTTTCGCCTTTTCACCGATGTCTCGCGAACGTAATTTCCACTGACTATGCTCGTTCTAGGGCCGGGCAGTATACATCTCGTAACGGCAGCAAATCTGTGGCCCCGGTACGATCATATTGAAAGTTGCGTAGCCGTGCATTAACAGCGCTTGAATTGCCTTGTTAATACACGGCTTTTCGCCGGTTAATGCACGGCTGTTAATAACGTGCGATACTGTTTTTTATGCAATAATTCTGATTATACTATCACAGAACCAACGGTTACTCTGGAATTTTAGGGATATTTTCATTGGAAGACAGCAAAGGTCCCAGTGAAAGCCCAGGAACTTTGCCCAGATGGTAGTTCGGAACGATTGAGATTCTTGTAAGCATATACCCCGTGTGCATAAAATACCGGAATTTGTGTAAAAAAAAATGTCTCATGAGAAGAAAACAGGACGCCCCTTAGATTTGAGATGGACCTGAAAAAAGGGTGAAAGAGAAGAGTCGATTGGGCATTTGTAATGGATCAGTGTATGTTACCTTGGATGGGTGCTTCACGGTATGTATTCCACATGTGTCTTCTGAAATGTCTTTCTTTGCATCAGTTAGAGATAACATGTCGGAGATCTTGCGATAGTTTATGACTGTTGAAAACGAAAATGTTGTAACGTCAGTTTTAGAAAGAAGCTTAGTGCAGAGTACCTCGGAATCATGTTCAAGTCCGTTGCAAAGCCTACAGAAGACATTTGCGTGAAGAGTACGAAAGAAATTTTGGTGAGCCACCGGGGAGTTCCAGCGAAGACATGCTTTTTCAAGCTGCGCATCATATACCATCCATTTCCCTGTTACATTGCAGCGGTTGACGGTATCTTCGTAGCAAATGTGTCTTTCTATTACAACCTCCTTTGGTGGCTTAAAACTTATAGCGCACTGCTCTCCGAGCAAGGCACCAACAAACCGTTCATGAGAGAAGTACTCTGATTTTGCACAATTTACAATCAAATCCCAGTGAGTGTATTTAACAACTCCACTACATTCTGCGCATGCCCGGTTGTAGAATATTCTATCTGCTGCAGCATCGTAGACGGGGTATAATGATCCCCAGGGCTCTAGCGATCTCGCTTTACAGTTGGTTTCATTAGAAATAGCTAAACATGTGTCGACCATCAAGTAAGTATGTTTGATAATAAATTTTTGGTTACGATCTATAACGGCGCTGTGGCACTTTGAACGATTCATCTTATTCTTATCACAACAACTGCCAAAATCTTCGCACGATGAAGAACATGAGCATGGGAGACAACATGAAGTTTCTGATTTGGTTGGAACTTCTTTGCCTTTCTGAAGACAAATATCAGCGTACTGACATTGGTTCTGTAAATAATAAAGATCGTATTTAGTCTGTTCTGTGTGATTGCTTCCTCTCCTGGACCACTGACCTGGAATGAAAGTCGCCAGGGATAAATCGTCGGCATTTGATGACCAAAGAGTTGATGAGGAGGTCGCTATAATGCCTTGTAGCCCATATAATATACTGTAGGCTCTAATCAGCAGCAGCATCTGTAGGAAATAAAAAATAAATGCGAGAAACTGTACTAAATTATGTTAACACATTCATCACGAAAACATGCCTATATAATGTTGACCAACTTAAACTGCACTTTTATATGGTAAAACTTGGGTTTACAGGGGTATACATTACTTTTCGTATTCCTGTTCAAAAACATAGATTGCGGGTACTCGTTAGAACCGCCTCGGCGATGCGGTTCAAATGAGAACCCACAATGTATATTTTGACCAGTAATATGAAGATTATCAGATTTTTTTATCTGAACATTTTCATGTTTTGGTGGTAAAATGTTCAGTATATTTGAATATGCATGTTTTCGTAATGTAAACCCGTATGGACCGCATCGCGAGAAAGAGGCTCTTGGCTGTTCCGTCAAAAAATCTTTCAGTGTGGCGGCCTTCAGCGAGACCACATGTTTAGTTCCTTGAATAAAGTTTTCCTTATGCGGATGCGTAGGCTTGCATGAACTTTGCTGTTTGCCTATGTATAAAAACTGCTATTTTCAAATGTATGTAATATGCACAGTAAAACGTCATTGGCTCTAACACCGATGGCTCGTTTAACGTAGCTGATTTCTTTGCACAACAAATATTTAGGGATATTTTAGGAAAAGGGATAGTGTCGATAAGGCTTGCTTCTTTACTTAATCCATATTTTAATCCACTTAAATGACATCTTATGTTTTGGCTTTTTGAGTTCAAAGTATTATTTATTTGAAAGAAGCAATCGATGTGAAGATATATTCAAATTAAGTTGGTGTAATACCACCTCTATCCCAACTGGTAATGTACAAATATATAGCAGTACAGCTATTGTATAATTCTATAACATTATACGACTTTGAATAAATATATGTGGCTTCGTACATGGATTTTTTTTCTGCTGTAAGAAGCAGTATGGAGAAGTTTGAGAACAATAATCTTGGGATTGAGTTTTCTTGACTTTCTAAAGGGTCGATTTTACGAAAATCCACAACTTGCCTGTAAGTATCATATACATATGTTCTTACACATTTACTACATTGTAAATTTCACTTTACTTTGCCCATAATGGATCGATCGGTTTTGACCTTGAACTGTAACTGTTATAAACACGTTTCCAGCTTTCGTCTTACCTGATTTTCATGACTTTCCTCAAAAAACAATAATTGAACACCCCTCTTACAGTCATTCAGACCCTCCAGTATTTGTGAAAACATCTGTTATACCTTTGTCATCTTCTCCCTTTGATATTTTTATGTCAGTGCTCAGTGTTTTCAACGGCACTGACTTAAACAATCATCGAAGCAATTCACGGTTAAACACTCATTTCATGCGAAGTATAATTTATAGAACAAAGCATTTAAAAATATAATACTGTTACCAGTTACATCCATTCATGTCACAGACAGTTGTAAATTCTTTCAATCATCATGTCAAACAGCAACATTATTGTGACGTCATGAATGACATCAACGTAAGTGTTGATTCAAAGATTTACGTAATACGTCAAGCAGAGAACATGTAAACGGCTTGTCAAAGGCTTACATATAGAAATTCACTTAAAAAAAAGCAATAGATAAGTATGAAATTCATAACATGTTTTCGCTTTGAAATGCATAATTATCAAAAATTAAGGGGAAGAAATTCATGTTATAGGCAAGCAATTTTTTAAAAAAGTACGATTTTACGTATTTTAGTTATGCATCAATAAAAATGACAAGTGATATGAATGATGAGTAACCTGTTATAACGGTGTGCTGTTTGGCTTTTGTTTTGTTGTTTGTTTTTTTGTTTGTAAATTCGGCCTTTTGGAAAATCAAGATAACTCATTGCCAAGATCATTGGTACAAACACCTCTATATTGTTTCTTACTCCAGAAATAATAACACGCATTTAAGAAGCCACATATATGTATTCAAAGTCATATAAGGTTATAGAGTTATAAAATAGTTGTAAAGCTGTATATGCATTTGTTTATCAGGGAAATTAACTTCCAAATTATTGCTCCATTTCAAGGAATAGTTTGCATACATAAAGCTTACATAATGGGTCAATTAAAAGGATTAAACATAACGTCGACTTGGGTCCAAAAACAGGCCTTATTAACACTGCCCTTTCTTATTTTGTCATGAAAATGTATATTGTGTGTATGCATTTGAATCGCCTCATCGAGGCGATTCTAATGAGTACACTCAACATATCAGTATGTTAAAGACGATATCATGCTGTGTTTTTCTCTTAGAATTTTACCCCCACTAACCCGACTATTACTATATCAAAGTCGGGTTAGTGGGGTATTGCTTTCTCATATGTTTCTGATGACTGAGACCATAAAACTCTACCCAGTTGCCAATAAAATGATGCTCTGTTATGCAATTCGTTAAGTAATACTGATAAGACAGTTAACTAGAAACCTGTACACAAAATTCTTCAATATAAAACACAATGAAGAAGCTCAAAACCGATACCAAAATCTACATCTGCATCAAAAATTAATCAAATTACAAATTTTAAATGGTTTCCTATGTTAAAAAATAAAGATTTTAAGACTATATTTTGCAGTGCAGGGAGCCAGTGTTATCAGAGAAAAGCAGTTCCCCAGGTAAATCTGGTAATACCACCTGTTGTGAACAGACTCATTAGTGTAAGAGAGTTGAGGGCAGTAGCCATAAAACATCTGGTTGAATTATCAGTTGAGCATGAATTTTTTTGCCACTTTTTTTCTAAGAGAAAAACTTGTCATGTAAAACACACCTTAATTTTCTCCATTTGCCTTCAGACCTGGCGCTTTGATTAACTCTCAGTTGCTCGAACTACCCATGTCTTGAACGAATTTCCATGGACCCAGAGATGTTCGGGCCTTTGGCGTTCTACTATTTACTGATAGAGCAATCGCTCTCGATAATCACAATGAGTTGATAGTTTCCTTATTTTTCCATGAAAACATATGGGTCTCGCCAAGCGAAAACGTGCCCCCGAGCATGCCGAAATGCATAGATTCAGATTAATACGACACATGCGCAAAGTCTCATTCGGGCATTTAGTCCCAATCCATATATTCTTTAGTATTCAATGATTCTGTTAGCGGACAGTGAAGGCCCTGATCAGATTGCGCCGATGCGCAGGCTGATCTTGGCCTTCGCTGTCCGCATATGCTCGAAGACACATGTTCGCTTTGTAAGGCCCATATTTTGTGGGTACATATAAGAAGCATTCGGACATGTGGAAATAAACAGTGTAGACCAACGTTGCGTCTGGTCAGGGACAACGCTGCAAACCCTTATTGAGCACTCGTAAACAAGGTAACAGGTAAAACGTGGATTTGTTCTAATTGGACAAAGAAAACAGCTATCCGAATATTTAGGATAAACGCCTGGGACCAGTTGTTCAAAAGTAACGATATCGTTACTTAACGATTCGTTAAAACTCACATCGAGTGATGCTCAAATATGCAGAAATTTTTTGCTGAATTTTTAGGGTTTCCCTAATTTAAAAGACGGTTGGCGTTTTCCAAATGAATAGTAGTAGTGTTTCAAAAAATAAAGATTACAATTGTATTTGTTTATTTGTAAACATGTATGCAAACAGCGAAGAGTAGATTCTATATGAATGGGTGTAAAAAATCAAAGGGCAGTATATGAACAGGTCAACATTTCAGACGACCAAGTATATGAATGGGTCTGTTTTTTCAAAGACCAGGTATGTGAATGGGGTAGGTTTAGAAATACTGGCTTTCATACCCGTACCACAATTGTCCACAAGTTACTGCCCCCGCCCACTCCCGCACCATAAGATCTGTTATACCCTCAAAAACATTGATTACCCTTTACTATACCCCTGTTGGTAATTCATAATCAACTCTTTAGAACATGCCTTTGATCTACCTTGCACAGCGTCCAAGTAGGGGCAATAAAATCATTAGTGAGTGGTACCACATCACGAAAACATACCTATATAATTTTGACCCCCTTAAACCCCACTTTTATACAGTAAAACTGGGGTTTACAGGGGTATACATTATTTTTCTTATTTCTACTCAAAAACATAGATTGTGGGTACTCGTTAGAACCGCCTCGGCGAGGCGGTTCTAACGAGTACCCACAATCTATGTTTTGAGCCGAAATACGAAAAAATAGAGTTTTTTATCTGAAAATTTTCCGTTTTTGGAGTTGAATTTTTCTATATATTTGAATAGGCGTGTTTTCGTAATGACTTTTGGCGCCATTTTGCCTATGTCTTTAAGGCTAATTTATTCTTGGTAAAAGCTAGAAATTTGTTTGTCTGTCAAGCGAATGGTGTTTGATGTTTTAATTCATTAATGTACCGGAATCAGTATTGCAGCCATTCAGGGACAATGGTAAGATGACGACATAATAAAGGTTGGTTTAAGAAAACATCCTACAATTTTGGGACAAATTCTCTGTAGTGTAGGATTAACTCCTGACTGCAGTATGAACAGGGGAGGCTATCGATGCTCCACAGTCCAAACTAATGTAACTCTAAGTTTAGACAATGCGCGCTAATGCACCTCCGTGCAATCTAACCTGCTTTTTAAGCACTGTCACGGGTAGTTATCTCGTCACCCATGACCAATTCTTATGCGCAAAAATAAGTGACGCGAATATCCGGACATGAATAGCGCGAGCTAAAAAGGTGGCTATTTCAGGTGGTTTGTCGACAATCTGGGGCTTTTGTCGTCTAGGAGGGCGTTACTTTAAAAATCGGAGAATGCTATACTGCGCGGAATTAAATTTCATGCAACCCAGGACCAAAATGTACATCAAAATATAGCTACGGTTCCTTGAATTGTTTCATTTTGGCGACAATCGCTCCAAATTAGGTGCCATTATGGACGATTTACCCATTAAAATTAATGTTTTCAGCCATATCTGCATCTTGCCTAACGACTTGAATTGGACAGACGCCGCCATTTGGCATACGTATTACAAACATAACAATGCAAACCATCAATGCAACCAACAAAAACGGAAAAAATGCTATCTTGCAAAAGTTACTCACATTTTTCAGCAAAAATAACTTTGAACTAGATATTGTACTTAACAGAACAGTTAGCTTTTTGACCACTGACGAGCCCGTTAAGCTAACGATATTTTGAACAACTAAGCACAGGTTTATTCAGTAAAGTAGGTTAGTAGAAATAACAGTTTGAAGAGCTAGTACGATAGCATTCCTACCCCTGTGTTCATTGTATTTGTTAGAAAACATTAAGGTACACATCATCCTGACGTATAAACATCGTGCTGACAAGTCGACATGAGGTGTGAAAGAGCCAGTCCAAATTTCAAGGGTCAGAAGTTCTTACCATGGACAAAAAACAGAGGACATAGATAGTATACTATCTATATTTAATCAATGAATTAATCCAAACTTCAGTGAAATCTACATTACATTAAAGAATTACATCTACTTTATCAGGCGGATATTTCGAATTTAATGTGTTCAAAACAGCTTTTCAATTTGTTTCGACCTCTTGCAACTTTTCTTTACTACATAAATATGTCATAATTAGCTTAATAACCGAATTCTTACATAGTTCCTACATTATATGGTAAACATTCAGTAGTTTAAATCCCAGATTATATTTCATTTCCATTGGGATCGATGGGCCCGTTGTAGTATCTTCGAAAATGTAGTTCTGTTCATGTATACGCTAGAGGGCGTAAGCAGTGTTGCAAACTTCATTACTGCTTATGAAGTGTCTCAATAAAACCGAGACTCCCATTTTTAAATTGGTAATGTGTTCTTTGTTTCCAAAGGAAATCTTTTTTTACGTTTAATTTACTACATTGCAGCTGATATTAGAGTCGTGTGGCGGACGTAGAACGTCTCCCCGTACTTCACTTTAGTGCAGATTATATTTCATTTCCTTTGGGATCTTTGGGCTTATTGTGGTATCTCTGAAAATGGAGTTCTGCTCATGTACAAACTAGAGGGCGTAAGCAGTGTTGCAAACTTCATTACTGCTTATGAAGAGTCTCAATAAAACCGAGACTCCTATTTCCTAATCTGTAATGTGTTCTTTGTTTCCAAAGGCAATCTTTATAACGTTTGTTGAAACCACTGGAGTGAAGCGTCACAAGTTATTTTCAATGGCCATGAATAGATATATTCAGTCTGTTCTACAACATTTGACGGTTTTGTTGCAATTAAGCTTTCAAGCTGCTGTGTCGGTATTATCATTTAGGATTTTATACATATATTAAATGCCTTTCCTATTTCTCATAAATATACAGATAGCCAAAATGGTCTAATAGTACCTTTAGTAAGTTTTAACAGATCCGTGTGGCCTGGTCAAGTTAATCAGCGGGCGTTTTATTGCTGATGTTTTGCTAGCTTTGTAGCGGTCTGTGGTCCGCGTAGTGGTCGGTAATACAACGCCGATAGCTCTATGGCCTCACTGAGCGCTTTATGCACATATTTTTTGCGTTAACTATGATATGACAAGGGCGCCATTTTCACGTCGTCTGCGCGACGTCATATACGACGTTTAGTTCCTGTTGAATTAATGGTCGCAATTTTGTAAATTCCTTTCAAATTGTTCTATTTAACTGAAGAAGGCCGTCGGCCGAAATATTAATTAAAGAGGGAACTTTTTAAAAGTGTATTATTCCCCCTTCCCATCGAAAGAAATCGAATACAGCGGAACAATTCTCACTCTTGAGAAAAATGGAACAAGGTAAGAGAAGTTTTCGACGGAGACAGAACATTGGAAAACAACCGAGATATCGGAGCCACGCAGAATATTTAGGTAAGTATTTTCGTTCGTCTTTGATACCAAAGAGTTTTCAGTTAAAGTTTAACTTACGATTAAATACGACAGATTCAGAGCGAGAGAAGTGTGTAAAGATGCGGGAGGATAACTCATGGAATCTAATGGATATTGCATAAACTTCTTGTGCTAGGAATGCATCATAGCTACAGGAAGATATTGATACACTGTACATTAAATTAGATGCTATCGAGAGGAGGGTAATTGATCGTTGGGGACAGAACCAAGGAAATCTACTGAGACAGAGCAAAATTAAGAAGTGGCAAAATCTGATGGGTACGACCGACGTCACAGGTAACAGTTTATCTTATAGGATTATTAAAGTGCCCAAGGACGGTAAATGTTTTATTGTTGTATAAACCAGCTAATATATGGTTCACCGTCTTACACAATTATCAAAGGCAAACGTTCGTCACATACATGTATTCGCATGAGCATAAATATTCTAGCCGTGTAGATGGAGATATGTTGAGTCACTTGCGGCAGCATGAGTTCTCTGATCGTATTGTCTTGGGCTACGGAGGCTGAAATCAAAGCTACCGCTATTTGAACCTTATCAATATTATCAGAGAGGAAAATTTCACTTCTTGGATGCGCTTTGCAAAAGATGAAGATGGTTTGAAGACTACTGGGAGAAGTCATTCACACTTTTTAGAAAGGGAATATTACAGGAGAGTTGAAAGCTGATGCGCGGAAGATTGGGGGAGGTGCAGACTCGGCAGTAAAGAAACAGACTTGCATGAATCGGTTTGAAAACAACATATCTTTTCCTCAGACAGCAGTGCCAGAGGGGCCTTACGTGTGTACCAGTCGCCTAAGTGATGAAGGTACTGTGGCTGTGCAGAATAAGCAAAACAATCCCGTGACATTCAGCACGAGAAAAGCTAAGATACTCTGTGGAGAGTCTGCTTGTTATGCCATAGGCGGCCAAGACGCACCGAGGGTGACTTCCAGTTTGAGTAAGCTCTGGGTTGGGCGATGCCTGACTGTACCACTACACAGAAGACTGTAGCAAAGTTAGAATTTTTAATAACTTTTTTTTTACATATACTATTTACAACATATACAACACAATACAGACAACAATACAATCCACAATTCCAAGCAAGTGAAGTCTCAAGTTGGTACGGTTTAGGACTTATACTGGATATATTACTTGATCAACCTGGCTTGATTAATCAATTTTATACACTCAGTATGACCCCAACCAAACTGAGGAGAACTCTGTGCCAATGTGAAGAGATTGCCTGCCTTCCCTTCCTATACCATACAACAGTACGTTTTCTTACTTCTTATTCTAGTGTACTGTTCATTTTAGTTCGGACTCATACTTCACGCGTTTTTCCCCGCGATACACACATGTCATTTATTCTATTTTAACGCAGTCTCTGTGCTGTTTATATTATACTGGTCAGTCAGACCTATGATTTTTCATGATGAACATACAATTTCAGAGAATTATCTTTCCATGAATTAGTTAGTCGACCTCTGCTCGACCTCCTGTTCTCTGGTAATGTATTGAATATCAAAATTTTCTTGGAAGAACACAACTGCAATAAACAAAAGCAGAGACTAAGGACATATCCTACACTAATACAAGATGAAGTCTGCTGTTATGATTCTATCCATTTTTCTCTAATGACGCACGTCACCGTATAGGGTGAGTGACGTCACTGACGTCGCTGCTAAATCCCTGACGCCATGATAGACCCATCATTGACCTCGACGTGACTCATCCATGACTTATTTCCCTTTTAATGACGTCGGCGTGGTCGACGGTGAGCGTCGCTAACCGTCGGCAACGTTGCTCACTTAACGTCATATGCAAGCTCCATTTCCCTACATACGACTTTATATAGATTATAATGTCTGAATGATATTCCAAATATCGTAATCCTAAATGTCACTGACATAACAATTGTCAAACACCCGAATTTCGAATTATGATCAGAGGGAAAGTAGTTTTGGATCAACACCAATTTATACCCAGCGGGCACATGACGTTTACACAACGTCGGCTCAACGTCGATGCAACGTCATGACGCTGAGGCGACGTTGTATTAACGTCATGTGCCCGCTGGGTAGTAACTCCGTGCCCTGATCAGACGAAATCGGAGTAGCTTATTTATAAGTAACATACATTATATTCCGCAGACGGAAAAATAGTACAAGTCACAAGCATAACAGAAAATATACTTTCTTAATAAATTGATTTAAATTAATGTTTAGGATAATAAAAAAAACAACCTTGTATGTGGGTGTGTGCATGCCTGTACGTTCGTGCGTATGTTCACGTGTTGCGTATGCGTATGTAAACCCTATTTTTTTCTGCTTACGCGATTCATATGGTACCGCACATAACAAATCGGATCACCGACCCTGCCCTGTTTTTATTTGTATAAACTAAACTAAACCTTGCGCCTGTTGCCACAAAAGGACTGATCAGTCTGCAGCTCCCGTGGCAGCCTGCTCAGTGTTCACGACAGCAACTACACTTCACGCAACCTGAGAAACACCGACCAGACTGCAAAACCTAGTGCAGCCTGCTCGGTATTCCCACATAACTCAGGTAACATATGCAGAATCGGATTAGTGTGTTCTGCAATATATAGTTTACGGATTTCCTGTTCAGACTCGGACAAATTTCTGCTTCTCGGAATTCGAACAAAAAAAACAACCTACAAACAATTAAATAATATTGATATGAAACTACCACTCACCGAACTGTCCACCGACGGCGCTGTTTTGTTGCTTCGTTGCCCGATTGTCCTTCATTTGGACAGTCAGTGTCGGTTGTTGCAAATATAGTAAGGCTTCTCTTACCTTTCTTGAAACGCATCACTTCCATGCTTTATGCACTTTTCACGCTTTATGCGTTTAGTAACCAGTTTACCCTTATTAAAGTTGAATAACGTTTATATCACGCTATCCCTTAATAAACAAGTGGTACTACAGGCGAAATGGTACCACCAATATAAAAATTAGAATGCGGTAAGCTTGTGGTCTGCTCTGAGTCGTACCACTGCTCGTGCGAAAAAAAAGAGAGGAAAACAATACTAGACCAGGACCCAGTTGTTCAAAGCGTCGTTAGCTTAACGAGCTCGTTAAGGGTCATTTCGATAACTGTTTTAGCGGATTCAATATACAATATTCTGATATTTTTTGTTGAATAAATGTGAGTAGCTTTACTGCAAAAGCTACTTATATTTTTTTCAGCAAAAACATTCAGCATATCTGCGTATCACTCGATGTAAAGTTTAATGAATCGTTAACTAACGACATCGTTAGCTTTGAACAACTGGGCCCAGATCTTGAGACCAAGTCCACTGTCACGAATTTGTCATCGCATGAGTTGACGGAGGCCTTAAAAATCAATACTTAGTTAATACCTTAAGTTCATACCTGGCAGGAGAACAGTGGATAAAAGTAAATTTCTTGCCGATTTAGGTGAGTGGAAGAGGCGGATGTAACTAAAGGAGTTTTTCAATGCTGAGGAATGTATAAGCAAAAAAAAAAAAAAAAAAAAAAAACCCTAGACGACATCAGGGATAAGCCAAAAAGCACATTTACTCCTAAATCAGGAAGAGATGCCAGTCTTGACCTTTACATTAAACTGGAGAAGAATGACATTGTTACAAACATTAAAACTTGTGGCAATCTGAACCTGAGCAAAGACGAAAATGACGCAGTTTACCAGTTGCTATATAAAGATAGTATTGTTATCCGTTCAGCAGATAAAGGTTCGGGCATAGTTGTAATATATAAAGATATTTATATACAATCGCTACAACAGGAAATTGAGCAAAGCAATTCATATGCAGAGACAGAAATTTATTTAACAAAAGAGAGTCACAAAAAGGTGCAGACAGTGGTGAATAAGAAGGTACGTAACGGTACTGCTACGAAGGAGATGCAGCAATACTTGTTGCCTAAATACGTACAGACTGGGACGTTGAAGGGAAATCCTAAGATTCATAAGGCGAATGTACCTTTTAGAACGATAGTGAGTGGCTTATACACCCATACAGAGAAAATTGCAGACCTCGCAGAGCATGAGCTCAGGACTCTTTAGAATCCACCCCTGGTTACATTAGACAAACTTCATGGAAAAGCTGAGAGAGATACCGAAGCCGCAGCCAAAAGCTCTTATCTTATTTTGCTTCGACGTCTGTTAACTGTACCCGTCGATCCCTAAGAAAGAAGGATTGGAGGCATGCAAAGATCCCCTATCAAAGAGGTCTGACCCAATTATTTAATCACTGATTATGTCACAGGAATGATAATGACTGTACTAGAAAACAACAATTTTATCTTAAAGTAACAGACATGTTCAAACAGATAGTCTAGCAACTGGATCACGTCTCGGCAGGAACTTTGCATCCTGCTATATGCGTAAGTGGAATGAACAGCTTATGATGGCGGAAAAAAATACCGGCATTTTACAAACACTTCATAAATGCCGGCTTTGGCATATTGACCGGCAATGTGAAAGAACTTGAAGAATTTGTAGCCTGCGCCAACAACATCCATCAAAAGATCAAAGTCGAACTGAGGTACAGAGTTCCTAGATACTTGAGTCATCATAGAATGAGGTCATGCTTACAGGGACGTATTCGTCAACCCGACGGATAAGCAGTTATACTTGACAAGCGACTTCAGTCACACTCCCAAAGCTAAGAAGTCTCTCGCTTATAGTCTAGGATTATGCATACGTCGCATTGGTGAGAAAGAGACTACCGACGGCACAGACTGAGCCTGAAAGCTACGGAAGCGGGAATATAGTGGAAAATTTCTGGAGAAACAACTACAGACGGCAGACATACTCGAAAGGTCTGACTGCTTAAAAGCACCAAAACGGGACAAGGATGAAAGGAGAGTAATACTGGTGTTGACATAATCCAGCTTACTGCCTGATATTCATCAGATAGTCAGGAAGCACACGCCTGTGTTGCATGGATCCAACAGAATGAGAAGTGTGTTTCCAGCTCCACCGTTGGTTGCATTCCGGAGAGACCTTAATTTGTACTATATTTTTTGTACACGGGAAAACCAATAAACTTCTGAAGACGGGCATCAAAGAGTGTGAACGTGACAGCCAGACGTGCGGCATTATACGCAGAGACCCATTGCATGACACTGATTGTCAGTGTACATATCAAGTCGTATCGGGAGCCAGTTGTCGCCAGAGGAATGTGGGCTATGCTATTATTGAGAAAGTGCTCACTACAAAGTTGTTGAGCCAGGGCTATCAAAAAACCAAACTGGTAGCAACACTTAAGAAGTTCTGTGGGAGACATCATGATCTGGCCAATCCGTACAGTGTGGCAATTTCCAGAATTGTTTCTGATGTTTTTGCCAATGACGAGCCAAAGTAGGCTTCCAAAATCCCGGACATACGCTTCTACCTACATATTCTTCGTTCAGGCCTGTTGGCTTGGTGGGCGATCGAGGCCCGCGAAATAGTTGGGCTGCCTAAAGCTTCCTTGGCAGAGCTGCTAGTAACCCGAATTCATGTGATCGTGTCGAGTAAAAGTCCCACAAATTTGAAGGCAATGTCTCTGAACTACTGAAATATTGTTGACTTGGACGTTATATCGCAATTCATGCAGTGGGTTAGAGGTCAAGCGTGGTCTGAAATCAAATTCAGTTAGATCTGGCTAACCCGACTGTGAAGCATGTGATGATAATCTTTGACGCACGGATATAGGTAACACCTATTAAATACATATAAATATCTCTGTCCCATCCACCCATTGGTAGCGCTGGCCAGTTTACACAGATCCGTGTAGCCTGGTCGTGGTTATTCACGAGCGTTTTATTGCTGGTGTCTTGCTAGATTTGTAGCGGTCTGTGGTCCGCGGAATAGTCGATAATACAACGCCGATAGCTCTATGGCCTCACTAAGGGCTTTATGCACATATTTTTGTGTTAACTATGATATGATTCAAGGGCACCATTTTCACGTCGTCTGCACGACGTCATATCCGAATCGACGTTGTTTACTCCCTATTAATTAAATTAATGGCCGTAATCATTCACATTCCTTTCAAATTGTTCTATTTAAACTGAAGAAGGCCATCTGTCGAAAAATTTATTAAAGAGTG
The DNA here is from genome assembly GCA_964016985.1 of Anodontia alba. Lineage (NCBI taxonomy): Eukaryota > Metazoa > Mollusca > Bivalvia > Lucinida > Lucinidae > Anodontia > Anodontia alba. The sequence continues at coordinate 31,459,512 of OZ024823.1, read as the reverse complement.
AATTGTTTTAAAAGTGTGTTATTCTCCCTTCCCTTCAGATGAACTCGAATACAATGGTCAAACAGCGGTTTTAAATTTTCAGTGAATTTCTTTATTTGAAGTTTTCCATCTGACTGTATGATGTCATTTAAAATTTTATTCCTTTTTAACACATGTCAGATAGACAAAAGCTTTTGTGCCTATTTTAACATTATAATTGTCAACAATTGCACTTGCTAGACTTCTTTTTTTCCGTCGGTTGGATCTCTGACAAGAGATCCACATGTGCTGTGAATACATCATGCCAGAATTTATTGTTTTACATTTTAACAACAATACCAACATAATTTCAGGTCACAGCCAAACACTTGCTCTCTGTTAACATATGCTCCTATTTTTCAATGATTTCTGTTCTATATCTTTTGAAAAGGTGAGTGTACTGGATATTTTATACACAGGTTTACAATCATAAAATATAGGTCAAGTGCGATTTAGGGTACAATCCAAGATTATTATGTGAGATGGCCCTTATTCAACTTGTATTTATGTATTTATTTATTTTTTTATTTATATTTTTTTTTTGCAAAATGCTTGTTTCAGGGGTGAGGATGAACCTTTGGCGGGGCATCTGTGTCGTTCTGACACATTTCTAGTTTGATCAGTTATGATCTTAAAAACAGAGTATTTTTATCCAGGCCGGTCTTAGTGCAGTTAGAAAAGCTTTCATGTTTATCATCTTCAATTCATTATCATGACATTCTTTACAAATTATGGTCCTGTTTATTTTGGGAACAGTTTCCCAAAGAAATGTAAAGAAAACGTCAATTATGTCTTTCATTTCTTCATTGGATCAGGAGTTTTATCACAGTTATATCGCCTAATCGTAAGTGTCTTCGCTGCCAGGCACTTATTTTACATTTCAGTTTGGTTTTGTCATTACGAAAACACGCCTATTCAAATATACTGAAAATTTTACCGCCAAAAAACGAAAGTTTCCAGATAAAAAAAATATTTATTCATATTTCTGCACAAAACATAGATTGTGGGTACTCGTTAGGACTGCCTCGACGAGGCGGTTCTAACGGGTACCACAATCTATGTTTTTGAGCAGAAATAAAATAAAAATAATGTATACCCCTGTAAACCCCAGTTTTATTATATAAAAGTGGGGTTTAAGGGGGTCGAAATTCTATAGGCATTTTTTCGTGATGAATGCTATTTTATTTAAATCTGTATCTAAACAGGTAAGAAAAAGTTCAGGGAGTGCCGCAACCCTTCCCAGACACCAAGAGGAAGAGGAAACAGACAAAACCAAACAAGCACAAATCGAACAAACATACGAAAAGCACTAAGATTAGCTCTCTCTTCCCCAAGCGAGGTAATCGCAATGCTAAAAAACTCTCTTCAACAAGCGAGGTAAACACAATGCTAAAAGGACTGAAAAACTTAAGAACAAAATTAGTGCCACAATCACAAGCCACAGCCCTTCCCAAATACGAAAAATAGAGGCTAACAGACAAAACCAAACAAGCAGAAACCGACCTAACGTACGAAAAGCACTAAGCTTAGCTCTCTCTCTTCCCCAAGGTAATCGCAATGCTAAAAAGACTGAAAAGCACAAGAATGATAAAACAAGTCAAGACTTAAAACAAATCGCCTCGTAGAATTAACCACAAAGCAACAAAGAACAGGACATAAACTTGGACCCCACGCCTTAGAACGGTCGGTAGAGTAAACAATCGGGGGGTTTAAAGCACTTTTACAGCCGACTAACTTCACCCTGGATCCCGATGCTACTCTTAATCACAACTAGTAAAACAGAAAGCGAAATGGGCTGCTTTTTGTAGGTGACCAAAATGCTAGCATCACTACACAACTAGTACAACGGAAAGCAAAGTGGGCAGCTATTGAAGACGGTGACCACAATGCTAGCATCACAACTCATACAGAAAAAACAGAAAGCAATGCGGGAACCAAAAAGCTACAATGAGCTACAAAGAGTAAGAACAACATCAGGACCACCACTTTAGAACAGTCAGTAGAAAATAAAAACAAACAAAACAACAACAACAACAACAACAAAAAAAAAAAAAACAAAAAAAAACAACAAAAAACAAAACAAAAAAAAAAAAAAAAAAAAAAAAAAAAAAAACGGAGGGTTTAAAGCATTTAAACAGCCGGTGAACCACCCAGGGTCCCGATGCTATTCTTAATACAATATTACATTAAAATTCGGTTTGCATACAGACTCCCAACTCAGAACAATGCATCAAGTGAAAATATAAAAAAATAATCACTATTATAAAGACGAGTATTCATGGCTAATTCTACTGTGTGTCAGAGTAAATAAAAATCAATAGCTGAACTACAGCGGGCCAAGCCAAAGATATATTGTCAAGCCCCAAAAAAGGTAAGAGGAAAGTCCAAGGAGTGCCACAATCACAAACCGCAGCCCTTCCCAGACCCCAAGAGGAAGAGGAAACCGACTAATCTAAACAAGCACAAACCGAACAAACGTACGAACAGCACTAAGATTAGCTCTCTCTTCCCCAAGCGAGGTAATTGCAATACTAAAAGGACTGAAAACCACAAGAACAAAATGACACACGGAAAGACATACAACAAATCGCCTCGTAGAATAAACCACAAAACTAACACCGGGACCACCGCCTTAGAACGGTCGGTAGAGCAAACCACCGGGGGGGGGGGGGGGGGGCGGGGGGTGTGGGATGGTTTAAATCACTTTTACAGCTAGCTAACTACTCTTAATACAGAAATACATAAAAATTCGGTTCGCATGAAGACTCCCAACTCAGTCAATGCATCAAAGCGAAAACATAAAAATCAAATTAATCACTATAATAAACAAAGACGAGTACTCGTGGCTAATTCTACAGTATGCCAGAGTAAATGAAAACCAATAGTTGAACCACGGCGGGCCAAGCCAAAGACATATCATCAAGCCCCAACCCACTAGTTAAAGTTTTACGAAGAGGCAGTCATTGAGTCTGAGGCCCGAACCGCCGTCGTGCAACTAAAGAATGAAGCATAGCCATCAACAATGATTGGGTTGATAACTAGGCATGCAGTCTGCCGCATAATATCCAGACTATTACCATCTTTTATAACGGTTTATTAGTTTTCTGAATTGCTCCGAAAAGTTAGATTTTCCCACAATTTTTCTAAATCTGTACCCTAAGTCACCATGAAATTCTGGTTCCGATAAACCTTGTTGCAGAAGTGTTTTCAGACTGACGTTATAGTTTTCTACCAAAGCACTTTGTCTGCAATAATATTTCGAAAACGCCTTACGAAGTTTAAAATAACGATATCCCTGCCTAAAACGTTTGGCAGTAAAGGCTTTTATTACGGCAGTTAAAGTCACTAAGATTAGAAGAAGCTCTGGCAAATCGGATAAGTTGAACTATGTATACTCCATATGAGGTACGCTGCGGGACATCGCCATCCAGAAAACGGAAATTGACTATATCAAAATCAGAATCGTCCCGTTTATCATAAATTTTGGTGGAATCTGTACCATTAGGTATACATAGACTCAATTCCAAAACAGATGCCTCGGTATCGGAATAACTTTATTTAACTGATTTTCGATAGGGTATATACGGTCTACCATTTGGTCAAAGTAAATATTGTCAATATTTAATAAAACATCAAGGTATCTTGAAGTGGAATTGAAAGCCTCAAAGTTAATGTCAAACAGTTTCAATCTGTTATGTCCCCAAAGATGTTTCCAAATGCTGACTATTTCGTTTGCACTATCCGTATACCCTGTATGTTCTGAAAATTAACTTCAAAGTTTTTTAGTTCATGTAATGTTTCTGTCAATGATGCTTCTGATCCATTTAGTATCACTGTTATATTATCCTAAAACTGAGACAACTTGAAATCTTTATCATTAACTTTAATTCCTTCATTTTCTTTTTATTTTGTTATCTTAATTATTCATATTTCTACACAAAAGATGAAAATATGCGAGGATATTGGGGCACCTTGTTTGCAGCCACATTCGACCCCAAAGTTAATGTTAAACAGTTTCAATCTGTTATGTCCCCAAAGAAGTTTCCACATGCAGACTATTTCGTTTGCACTATCCGTATATCCTGTGTGTTCTGAAAATTAAATTTAAGCCCTTATATTATTTCAAAGTTTTCCAGTTTATGTAATGTTTCTGTCAATGATGCTTCTGATCCATCTAGTATCACTGTTCCATTATCCTCAAACTGTGACAACTTGATATCTGCATCTTTAATTCCTTCATTTTCTTTTTTTTTGTTGTTGTCTTAATTGTTAATATTTCTGCATAGAAGATGAAAATATGCGAGGATATTGGGACATCTTATTTGCAGCCAGATTCGACACCCTAAAAAAGAGCGGAAAAGTTCCCACTTTGACTGACTCAAAGAGGAGAATTCTGGAAGAGGAATGATCTTTTTTTCTTACTGAGGTTCCAAATTTAAAAACAAATCAGTACTTTCTCTACAAATGACCTTGATAATGAGTCAAATGCTTTCTCAAAGCCTACTAAAAGTAGTAGTCTAAAAATCTGTTATTCGTCTGCTAACCGCATTAAATCGTATACATCTTTTGTGGTTACTCCTATAACACGCCCAGATATTAACCTAGACTAATTAATTACATATAAGTTTATCTAATACTGTTTTCATTCTGTTTGCAATTCCAGCTGATGCTAATTTGTATATAATTCTGTAATTAGTAGAAACTGTCTGGGTTTATTATCTTCCGGTATTAAAATAGACGTCAAAAGGGTTGCCTTTGGAAACAAAGAACACACTACGAATTAGAAAATGGGAGTCTCGGTTTTATTGAGACTCTTCAGAAGCAGTAATGAAGTTTGCAACACTGCTTACGCCCTCTAGCGTATACATGAGCAGAACTCCATTTTCAAATATACCACAATGGGCCCAATGATCCAAAGGAAATGAAATATAATCTGCACTATGGTGATGTACGAGGAGACGTTCAACCGTCGCCACACATTTGCAATACTGCTTACGCCCTCTAGCATATACATGAGCAGAACTTCATTGTGAAATATACCACAATGGGCCCAGTGATCGCAAAGGAAATGAAATATAATCTGCATTATGGTGATGTACGGGGAGACGTTCTACGTTTAAAGTAATCATTCCTTGTTGTTGAACTGAGGAATGTTCCCCAATTTCATACTTATACTTCATTCTTTTTAATACAAAAATTACCACAATCATTAATTATATATTGCCGGGGCACAGAATTTCCTACCAGATTGTGGACATCAAAGACTCAGATCAGCCTTTTCATCCATGCGGGCTCATAAGAGTCTTCGCCTTGTAGTCTTCGCCTTGCATCTTTGGCAGCCACTGAGCATACTGCAAAGATAAGATACTGCAGATGCGCGGGATTACCTGAGTCCCCGATTGGCGCACACACAAAAACAGAAAATATTGTGCACCGGCTTATTAGCTCACCTGACCACGAAGTGATCAAGGTGAGCTATTGCCGTCAATCAGTATCCGTCGTGCTTTATGCGGACTGCGGCTTCAAAATTGCTTTAAACCACTCCTCCTACGAGCCTAGGCCAGTTGGCTCGAAACTTGGTAGGACTATTTGGTGACTTGTAGATCAAAAATAGTTAAAATAGTTCCGATCTAAAATCCAAAGATCGCCGCCATGGCAACCATCTTACAAATCTATTTTCGAGTCTTCTCCTGAATCGCAAGGCCAACCGACTTGAATCTCTGTAGGAAGCATCGGGGTGATGTGTAGATCAAAAATTGCTAAATTGTTCCAATCTAAAATCGAAGATGGCCGCCAAGGCCGCCATCTTGAAAATATTTTTTCGGTTCTTCTCCAATACCGAAAGGTCATTTGACTCAAAACTTGTTAGGACGTATTCGGGTGACTGGTAGATCAATATAGCTAAACGTTCCGATCGGAAATCCAAGATGGCTGCTACGGTGGCCATCTTGAAAATTTTTGCTTCTTCTCCTGAACCGAAAGGCCAATTTACTTGAAACTTGATAGGACGCATCGGGATGACTTGTAGATTAAAAATGTATAAAATCGTTCCGATAGGAAATCCACGATTGTCGCAATGGCCGCCATTTTGAAAGTCTATTTCCCGCTTCTTCTCCTGAACCGAAAGGTCAGTTGACTTGGAATTTAGTAGGAAGCAACGGGGTGACTTGTAGATCAATAATAATAATAATAATAATAAAAGCTAAAATCGTTCAGATTGGAAATCCAAGATGGCCGCTATGGCTGCCATATTGAAAATCTTATTATATCTGTTTGTTGCTCTTTTGTTTGATGTCATTGCTAGGCTATGATTGTGGCTGTTCCTGGACACCTTTTATACCATATTCTCGTGTTGTTTACTGACTGCGATTGAAATGATATGTTACGTATATATTTTAGCTTTATCACTGACGCAGCTGATTAATAGATAACAACATCTTATCTCCTTTTATTATCGGTAATACGTTTCATGTTGCATTTCTATATAATTGAACGATGTAAGTCTGGGAAACCATTTTAATCTTTATTTAATTAGAAAGATTAGATAAGAGCCGGAATACAACATTTCTTACAAAATTTCATGTGCGCCCGGCAACTACTGGTCAGCTGCGTATCCGCGAAGTCCGATCAGCGTTCGTAGTGCAGGGTCAAAAGGGTCTTCAGGCGGACAATGATGACTGATCAGCCTGCAAGGATGCGCACGCTGATCTGAATCTTTGCTTGGTGCACATACAATCTTGTTGGAAATGCTATGCCCCGGTAAATATCAGCTGTCATCGAAACAAAAATATTGTGACAGCCTGTTTGCTCTCCTGAGGATAAAGTCCTTCTAAAACCGAGAAGGAAATTACCGTCCCTGGCATTTAATAATTCTCATCACGTTCTTATTTCTTAGGCTTAATTGATAATGTGGTCATTATCGGAGACGAAATACTTTGTGAAGAGAGTGATTGAAATCACTAAAACGAAGACGGTTAAAGCGTTGCCCAAGGATAACACAGAATCATCAGACAATTTCTTAAAAAGTGCAATAGTCTCAGGTAATCACAAACAAAACCAAAATGTTTGTATATTACCATGTTTGTATCTGAGCAAAATCATAGGTTGTCTACTAGATTAGCTTCCTCTATGTTTTCACTATTAGGGCTAATTCCAAATTACAGTTGCGAAAATCAGTCAATCCCGTGAATGTTTGACGTCATACCGCCGCATCACTCTGCAGCCTCCGGTTCTTCTGATGACACTGCGTTCAGCCAATATCCTAACCTTACCGTATTATGATTCAATCTTCTAGTAGATGGATGAATGAACTCCTCACCGTGGCTGCACATAGACATTTATTTTCCACGTACAGGGCAAAGGAGATATTGCAGTAAGTCGAGAATTTTCCCTTACTGGCTCAGGTGTCAAAGACTAGATTTCAGAAATTATCTTATCCATTTTTTATAACATATTCCGGTAGCCCGACATATGAATCATAACAAAAAAGGAACATGTGTTCTTCTGGCTAATCATTACTGTGAGATAACTTAGACCTGTTTACAACCACTAACGACTCTGGTAGTCAATTCTATTTGGTAACACATTAGACTGTACCTGAGAGTGGGCCTATAATATCAAATATTTAGATTTGGTTAATGTCTATGCTCCTTATGAAATTCCAATGTCATTAGAATATCATTTGAGCCGTCTCATGACAAAATCAACAAAATATTAAGTGCGCCCAGCGAGGACAGATCGAATTAAGCATCCGCAGAGTCTGATCAGAGTCTTTGCTCAGTGGTTAGATAATCTTATCAGTTATCTTCATGCGGAAAGCGAAGACTCTGATCAGAGTATTGTACCTTAGTGCACTCAGTATAATTACTATTTAACCACTATGGCATCTGCAAAATTAAAGAGAACGTTGTATTTTGTATGTCTAGAAGACGAATGACTGGTAAGACTTAATTATTGCCTAAGCCGTAGACTGTGTAGAGTTACGAAGAGATATTCAAGGTAATCCATTGTTGATTTACAATGCATCACTGACCTTCTGATTGTTGTCTACATCTAAAACCCTGAATTTCCTAGACCGCTTAATAGAATAGAATTTAATAGGATAATATTCGTCTGAGAATCTACATACACAGCAAGTGTTCTCCATTCACATGCACTGTTTCAACACACCTTGCTTATGTAGATAATTGAAAAGGGTACCATTGCAGCACCTTATCAAAAGTTATGAAATCTATATTTATTTTTAAAATTTCACTTTCAAAGATAGCGGATGCATGTGTACTGCCAAACACAACTGCTAAAATTTCATCTTCGAAGTAGGTGAATGCATTGGTACTGGCAAACACAATCTATAGCATTCATTGGAAAGCGTGACAAAACTTTGATAGCCACTACTTATTTTAGTTTTGATGAGGTAAGAATAAAAAGCGAAGAGGATCATTATTGTGGAGGCAAATTGGACAAGATCTTTTTAGACCTCTCGAATTTACCTTTTGCATCATGGAGTTTAGCCGATTTAGCCAAGATTTGCTTCTAAAATACCACGAATATTCCATTTTAAAATCAGATTTAAACTTATTATGAGCTAAGCGTATACCAGGCTTTTTTTGTGTAGGCTAATACGTGTTTTAGATGAATAAAAGCAAATAATAGACATGCATGAAATATTAAACCTTCAAAAAACGTTGATTTTATATTTGAATTATTTATTTGTAAATATGCAATGAGGGATGCTCAAAGTGATAAAGAATGATTATGCATCTAAACTTACATATTGACAAACTCTATTGAGAAAATATAAAAAAGTTAGAAGCCCGACATTTGTAATAATGCCGAAATTTGTAACAAGGCATCGCAGGCGATACAAATCCCCTCGCACAAGACTACTTGGTGTGGAAAAACACTGAGCTGGGAAGTTTCATAACAAATAATATTTATATAAATGAAGAAACAAAACGTCTGTGACCTTAATGTAAAGGTCATATATGACCTTGACATTAAGTTTTAGTATTGTAATCATTCACATTTTCAGGTTAGGACAGATAATATCTCATATAATAGAAAGTATTTCAGTCATGTCAACCTTCACCTTGAACCCAGGAAATGAAAGTCGAACTTGCTATCATACCCACAAATGTGTGAAGTTATATTAAAATCCATTAATAAATGTAGGGGCTAGAGTGATGGCAATGTTTTTTTTTTTTTCTAAAAATCGCCAGTTACCTTGACCTTGAACCCAGCAACCTGAAAATTGAACTTGCTCGAGATATTATAATACCCAACAATCGTGAGAGGATACATTAAAATCCATTGATAAATGCAGGGGCTAGAGCGATGACAACGTTTCTTTTTCTTCTAAAAATAGCCACAGTTACTTTGACCCTAAACCCAGCAACCTGAAATGTGAACTTGATTGAGACATTATCATTTCTGTGAAGTTATATTAAAATCCATCAATATATGTAGGCACTAGAACGATGACAAAGTTTGTTGTTGTTTTTTTCTCTAAAAATAGCCACAACGAATTGACCTTAAGCCAAGGACCCTAAAAGTCAAACTTGCTCGAGATATTATCATAACCAACATTTGTGTGATTTTACTTTAAAATCCATCGATAAATGTAGGTGATTAAGCGATGTGAAAGTTTTTTCTTAAATATAGCCACATTGATCTTGACCTTGAGCCATGGACACCGAAAGTCAAATTTGCTCGAGATATTGTCATACCCAACATCTGTGTGAAATTATATTCAAATCCATGGATAAATGTAGGCGCTAGAGCGATGACAAAGTTTTTAAAAAATAGCTACAGTGACCTTGAGCTTAAGCCCAGAACACTGTAAGTCGAACTTGCCCGAGATATGTTCATACCCAACATTTGTGTATAGTTCTAGAAAAAGTCATTGATAAATGTAATGTAGGCACTTGAGCGATGACAATGCTTTTTTCTAACAATAGCCACAAATACCTTGATCTTGAGCCCAGGATCCTGGAAGTCAAACTTGCTCGAGATATTGTCATACCTAACGTTGGTGTGAAGTTACAATAAAATCCATCAATAAATGTAGGCACAAGACAGATGACAATTTTTTTTCTAAAAATAGCCACAGTGATCTTGACCTTAAGCTCAGGAACCTGAAAGCTGAAGGTGCTCGAGATATTTTCATACTGATTATTTGTGTGGTTATATTAAATTATCAATAAATGTAGACTCTAGAGCGATGACAAAATTTTTCTAAAAAAAGCCACAGTGACCTCGCCCTTGAGCACAGGATCATTAAAGTTGAACTTCCTTGAGATATTGTCATTCCCAATATTTTTGCGAAGTTACATTAAAATCCATCAATAAATGTAAGCGCTAGAGCGATGGCAATTGTGTTTTTTTTTTAAAAAAACAAAACAGCCTCAGTGACCTTTACCTTAAGCACAGGACCCTTAAAGTCACACTTGCTCGAGATATTGTCATACCTAACACTTGCGTAAAATCCATCAATAAATGTAGGCTCTAGAGTGATGATTAAGTTTTTCTAAAAATAGCCACAGTGACCCTGACGCCCAAGACCCTTAAAGTCGAGCTTTCTCGAGATATTGTCATACCCAACATTTGTGTGGAGTTATTTTAAAATCCGTCAATAAATGTAGGATCTAGAGCTATGACAAAAGGTTAATATACGTACGTACGTACGTACGTACCTACGAACAAACGTCCGAATATACGTACGTACGTACTTACGTACGGGGCAAACCATATATCCCCTGCACAACTTCATTGTGCGAGGGGATAATAAACTGTTCAAACTTGGAACCAGGAATTTCATAGTATATGTTCTTGTTCATTCCTAACAACTAATCAGGGAATAGAACTGGACAGTTCAGACATCAAATTTTAAGTTTTCGAACTTTATAATAAATTTCGTTGACTTTACATTTTTAGGATTTTCGAGGATTTTCACAGTTGCCACCCCTTTCAATAAACTTTCCAAACTTATACTACCATAAAAATTTTGAAGTATATGTACTTATATCTTCATTACAACTAATCCCGAGACAGAACTTGATGGTTTAGACAATAAAGATTACAAATTGTTTTGACTTCGTGTTTTGGCGATTTTCGGTGATTTTCACATTCGCCGCAATTTGTAATAAAGTTTCCGAACTTAAACTACCTCAGGGATACCGAAATATATGTACTTGCATCTCCGTTACAAACTAATAAGGGGGAAAATTTGGACAGGATAGCATCAGTCTGAAAACACTTCTGCAACAAGGTATATCGGAACGAGAATTTTACGGTGCCTTAGTATACAGATTTAGAAAAAAAGTAGGACGATCTAACTTTCCGGAGCAATTCAGAAAACTTATTAACCGTTATAAAAGAATTGGCTATAGCCTGGATATTATGCGACAGACTGCATGCCTGGTTGTCAACCCAATCATTGTTGATGGCTATGCTTCACTGTTTAATTGCACGACGGCGGTTCAGGCTCAGACTCAATGACGGCCTCCTCGTAAAACTTTAACCATTGGTTTGGGCTTGACGATATGTCTTTGACTTGGCCCACCGCGGTTCAACAATTGGTTTTCATTTACACTGGCATACAGGAAAATTAGCCATAACTCGTCTTTGTTTATTATAGTGATTAATTTGATTTTTATGTTTTCGCTTTTATGCATTGACAGAGTTGGGAGCCTTTATGCGAACCGAATTTGTATGTATTTTCTGTATTAAGAGTAGCATCGGGACCCAGGGTGAAGTTGGCTAGTTGTAAAAGTGCTTTAACCGCCCCTCCCCCCCCCCTCCACCCCCTCGGTGGTTTACTCTACTGACCGTTGTAAGGCGGTCGTCCCGGTGTTAGTCTTATTCCTTATTGCTTTGTGGTTTATTCTACGAGGCGATTTGTTTTATATCTTACATTGTGTCATTTTGTTCTTTTGTTTTTCAGTCCTTTTAGCATTGCAATTACCTAGCTTTGGAAAAGACAGCTAATCTTAGTGCTTTTTGTACATTTGTTTGATTTCTGCTTGTTTGGATTTCTCGGTTTTCTCTTCCTCTTGGTGTCTGGGAAGGGCTGCGGTTTGTGATTGTGGCTCTCTCTGGACTTTTTCTCTTACCTTTTTTTTTCAAAGATGAAGTTTTTGAAGTAAATGCCAAAATGCGCTGACATTGCTTTTTGGCATATTTCGATGATTGTCCTATTCGCCGTAAATTGCAATAAACTGTTCGAACTTGAACTTCCCCATGAATTTCGAAATATATGTAGTTGTATTTTCATAACAATTCATCAGGGGACAGAACTGGACGAAGTTCTTGAAGTTTATAACAAATTGCATTGTCTTTGCGTTTTATATCTGGGGACATAACTGAGCAGTTTAGACATAAAAACGAAGACAAATATATTATTAGTCAACAATATGAAGCTCTGAATAGCCTAAATAGCTGCTCGGTTTATTTTTGTAACAAACAGGCTGTATCTGAGTCATAGAATTTTTACATTAAGTTACACAATAAGCACATTTATAATCATCAGTATTAGAAGTTATAGGATTAATGAGTTCAAATAGTTACTAAAATATGCTTTACCACATACGACTTTAAAATTTTTTCCAAAAATGTGTGCAAAAAGAGATGTCATAAAAAAAAGAATATATAACAGAAAAGGTGACTATCACAAAGTCTACGTACAACATAAGTAGTCCACAGCAGCAAGGTACCGAAGAATGTTTGAAAGAGAGAGTTTATTTTATAACCAGTTGCATCAAATGTTTAAATGCACTGGTCTCCATAGGAATACTTGGATGAGTGAAGTAAATTACACATGTAAAATGTCTTTGATATAGAATCGTTCTTCCATTATCCATTATACTCGTTATCTACGTTATAACGAATCACTGTACCTAACAGAAACTTCATGATACATTACCAGTAGAGCAGGGTTGATAACATTTATAACAACACAAACTGCTAATATGTTGTGAAGTACACTGTACCTAACAGACATTTCATGATACATTACCAGTGGAGCAGGGTTGATAGTAATTATAACAACACACACTGCTAATATGCTGTGAAGTATAAAGCAGTTGCAGGTTATTAATCAGTTGTTTACCGGTAATACAATATCAATGGTCAACTGTTGAATTAAAGAAAAATATATATCAACTAATAAACATGTCAGAAACCAAATAATAAATAAGTCAGAAAATAAAGCGATTTGGTGAAACAAATGTTGAATATTGGTTTAGAAACAAGAAAGTTATTGGGCTTTGAAAATCAAGAAAGTTCTGTCAGGGAAGCTGCCATTTGTGTGAGTTAGTGACGTCATAAACACATAATTAAATTTGTTAACAATATATATGGTATATCATAGGTTACTAGCATGTACAGGCAACATAAGACATGGGACTGTTTTTTAGATGGTTTTGTTGCAAAGTGCTGTAGATTGGCATCAATATAAAGTTAGGTTTGATTAAATTTAAAATAGTTTACGTATTGTTTCTCCCTTTACTTTATTATATTTTTCTTTAAACGTTTGTCAAGTAATGTAAATAACAGGTTAATACATTATAATGTTATGACGGCTTTGACGGTAATTATACTTATAAGCTAGAAGATAATTTTTAACTTTCATTGTGCGTCTTCTGTTCTACAGCCTGTATATGTTTCTTGTTTCGCTTATACGTAATTAAATATATGAGGCATTTCAACATGGTTAAGCAAGTCTAAAGTTATACTAAGGTTTATGTTTTATAACATATGTATATATAAGGTGTATCTTTAATAGTTACACATATGATGGCGACTTTGACCTATCGGAACCCGAATTTTATGGTGATTTAGTATATAAATTCAGAAAAATATATGCTTGCAATGACTTCAGTACCCAGTTTCGTAAAATCATTCTTCGATATAAAAAGATTGGGTACAACATAAATGTTATACGACAGACTGCATGCATGGTTGTTAACCCAATCACCGTTAATAACTTTGCTTCTCTCTTTAACCTCTTTAATTGCACGCCGACTGGTTAGGCCTCAGATTCAATGATGGTTCCAGCGTAAAGGCTTATTTGAAATTTAATTTTGGGTAATGTTGGTTGGTACTTGATGCTCTGTCTTTGGTCGGGCCCACCGGAGTCTTACTGTTGGTTTTCTTTTGCTCTAGCATTTCAGTTGTTTCGTGCCGTCGAGTCCTCATCGTTGGTTCATCTCTGTAATTTGTTGATTTTTGTGATCACGGAGATGTAGCATGGACGAGTTAGGAAGCCTTCATGCGGACTGAACAAATTACGTTTCGCGGCAGAAGTAAGGGCGAGGATTGTGGCCACGTAAAATCGATTTAAGCCGCCCCCTCCCACCCCACCCCCATTGAAATACTTTTCACTGACCGTTCCAAGGCAGTTCTTCTGTCATGGTTTATTTTTGTTATAGTTCGTCTTTGAATGTGTGTGTCGCTTAAATCTTTTTGTTTTGGATAGCCATTTGGCCACTTTGTGGGAAAGTAACTGTCCGTTTGGCTTTCTGCTAGTGATGTTTCCGTTAGGGTCCAGTTGTATCGTGGTTGTGTTTCTTTCCCTTTGATGTCTCTGATGGGAGGTGTGGGATAATTGTATCGATTCCTGATCATTGCCTTCCTTTCTATTTTGATTGCTTTCATTTAAACATATAAGGATTACTCGATGGTTCAAACTGTACTTTGATGTAAAAATTATCCAGTTTTTCCCCTGATTAGGTGTAACGAAGACACAAGTATATATATATATACTGAACCAAAAAAAGAAACTTTCGCAAAGTAGGTCTTAAACTTATAAGGTTAAACACAACTTATAGAAAAATGTGTATATGTAGTAGTTTTATATGTAGTAGTTTACACTGACGTCCTACTTTGGAAAATCGGTCAGATAATCACATCATGTCGAACGATATCGTCTGTTTTGACAAAACCTCCATTTTCACGTGCACACACGGGGTGGACATATCTGGTTTACATGTGGTAACTTTTTTCACTGCAAATTATTGCACTTGACGACTGCAGTCATAAAAATACCTAAACACTTTTATATCGATACAATTTGGGCAAAATTGCGATGCCTCGAATTGCGAAACATTTAAGAGAGAGAGTCATTGGGATGCTGGAGGCAGGAGCTTCAGTGGATGATGTTGTTGCGCAAGTTGGATCATCTGTGCAGGCAGTTAGAAGTCTGAGACGGCGGTTTGTGCAGACCGGAAGCACGGAAGATCTTCCACGTAGCGGTAGACCACGTTTGACCACGCCGGCGCAAGACCGCTATATTTTGAACCAGCATTTACGAAATCGTTTTTTAACTGCGTCTGTCACCCCAGGTACTCATAACCCCAGGATTTCCGCTCAAACCGTACGAAACCGTTTGGCTGAGAACAATTTACGTGCACGTCGTCCCTACGTCGGAATAGTATTAACGGATCGTCATCGCCGTGACAGGCTTCACTGGGCTGATAGACACATCAACCGGACAAGGCAAGACTGGCGGACGATTCTTTTTTCAGATGAATCCAGGTTTGCCTTGTCCAATAGTGATGGTCGGATCAGGGTCTACCGACGTAGGAATGAACGTTACGCTGACTGTTGCGTTCTTCAGCGGGATCGTTTTGGCGGTGGGGCTTCTGTGATGGTCTGGGCGGGAAAAAGTTATGGGTATCGTACTCAATTAGTGGTCATTGATGGCAATTTGGACCCCCCGGTGGTTTACTCTGCTGACCGTTCTGGGGCGGTGGCCCCGGTGTTGGTCTTGCTCTTTGTTGCTTTGTGGTTTATTCTACGAGGCGATTTGTTGTATGTCTTTCCATGTGTCATTTTGTTCTTGTGTTTTTTAGTCCTTTTAGTATTGCGATTACCTCGCTTGGGGAAGAGTGAGCTTATCTTAGTGCTTTTCGTACGTTTGTTTGATTTGTGTTTGTTTGGATTTGTCGGTTTCCTCTTCCTCTTGGGGTCTGGGAAGGGCTGCGGTTTGTGATTGTGGTACTCCCTGGACTTTTCTCTTACCTTTTTTTTGAACGCTCAAAAGTATAGAGACCGTATCCTTGCCCCACATGTTGTTCCTCTCTAACAAAATCACGGCGTTATTTCTGTGTTTCAGCAAGACAACGCCAGACCTCACGTCGCCCGTGACAATATCCAGTTCTTGCGAAACAACAATATTGATTACATAGACGACTGGCCCTCAAAAAGCCCGGATCTAAATCCCATCGAGCACCTTTGGGATACTCTTTACACACGTGTACGGCAACGTCAAAATCCGCCTGGTAACGTCAATGAGCTCCGTGACGCTTTGCTAGAAGAGTGGAATAATATACCCCAGGCTCAAATTAATAATCTCATCCACTCAATGCGTCGTCGCTGCCAAGCTGTTAGCAATGCTCGCGGTGGGCATACTCGTTACTAAAGCCAAAAAAAATTGAATCGACACCTACCTCAAATCAAATTGAAAAATCCAATGAAATTGATAATTTTCAGACTGTAAATGAACTTAGATGAATTGATTTTAAATTATTGTGCAATAACAAATATGAATAAAAACTATATATATACACATATGTGGAAACAGTCCCATTGAAGTCTCGCGAAAGTTTTTTTTTGGTTCAGTATACTTAGAAATTCCTGGGGTAGATTAAATTTGGAAAGTTTATTACAAATTTCGGCAATTGTGAAAATCATCGAAACTCGCCAAACGCAAATTCAAGACAATTCGTAATAAAGTTCGAGAACTTTATCTTTGATGTCTTAACTAGCCAGTTATATTCCTATGCTAAGTTGTACTGAAGAAATAATTACATATGCTTAAAAATTCCTTCTGGTTTAAGCTTGGAAAGTTTATTACAAATTGCGGCAAATGTGAAAATCATCGAAACCGCCAAAATGCTAAGTCAACGCAATTTGTATTAAAGCTCGAAAGCTTCATCTCTGATACCTAAACTGTCCAGTATTGTCTCCTGATTAGTTTTAACGAAGATATAAGTGCATATTTATTGAAATTCCTGTGGTAGTTTAAGTTTGGAAAAATTTACAAATTGCGGCGAATGTGACAATCATCGAAAATTGAAAAAAAAAAAAAAAAAAAAAAAAAAAAAATCAACGCAGTTAAATTTCCTTGGGTAGTTTAAGTTTGGAAAGTTTATTTCAAATTGCGGCGAATGTTAAAATCACCGAGTACCGCAAAAAAGCAAACTCAATGCAATTTTCAATGAAGATCGAAAACTTCAACTTTGATGTCTGAATTGCCCAGTCCCCTGGTTGTGTGTAACGAAGATACAGATACATATACATATACAAATCCTAAGATAGTTTAAGTTTATATAAAAATGCGACGAATGAGAAAATCCTCGAAAATCGCCAAACAGCTGTCAACAAAATTTGTAAGTTCAAAAACTTCATTTGCGATGTTTGGACTGTCCATTCTTTCCCCTGATTAATTGTTATGAAGATACAAGTACATATACATCGACATTCCTGGGGTAGTTCAAGTTTGAAAATTTTATTACAAATTTCAGCGAATGTGAAATTCCTCGACAATCGCTAAAAGGCAAAATCAGCAAAATTTGTGTAATACTGAAGCTCGGACACTTCATCTTTGATGAAAAAACGTCCAGTTCTGTCCCTTGACTAGCTGTAACGCAGAAACAAATACCTATAGATCGACGTTCTTGGGGTATTTTAAGTAAGGAGAGTTTATTACAAATTGCTGTAAATGCAATAATTATCTAAAATCCTAAAAAAAAAAAAAAAAAAAAAAAAAAAAAAAAAAGAAAAAAAAGCAAAACAAAGTAAAACAATTTGTTATAAAATTCAAAAACTTCATCTTTGATGACTAACCTGTTAATTAAGTATACCCCGATAAGTTGTTAGGAATGTACAAGTACATTTACTTTGCATTCCTTGCCTTGGGTAATCCAAGTTTAAAAAGTCTGTTACGAATTGCGTCGTTATTACAAATTGCATGGTGACAACTCTTAAAAGTTTTTACTAGCACTTTAAGTCATAGACTTTCAAAATGTATTGAACACCGTGCTGATTCCATCGACTTATAGTTCCATATTTAAGAGTTCCAAATGTTTGCCTATTTCTAAAATGTTTTGGCCTGTTTTGATGCCAGGATTGGTCCACGTGTATAATTCAGGCCATAAGGCAGTAGATATAAGCAGAATTGCTTATTTTGGTTGGTCGCTTTGAATATGAAAACAAAATCATTTCGCATTACGAAAACACACTTATTCAAATATTATTGGGAATTTTACAACCAGAAAGAAAATTTTCAGAAAAAAATTCTAATATTGTTCATATTTCTGCTCAAAACAAAGATTATGGGTACTCGTTAGAACCGCATCGGAAGGCGATTCTAACGAGTACCCACAATTTATGTTTTATAGCAAATAAAAATAATGTATGCTCCTGTAAACCCCAGTTTATTATATAAAAGTGGGGTTAAGGGGGCTCAAAATTTATACATGCGTGTTTTCGTGATGGGGTGCAAATTTCTTTACATCTGTCATGGCTACCTACAAGATCTGTGCCAGTGGCTTCGGAGAGGTGGAAGCCAGTTATATGATACATAGCCTACGATTCCCTTTCTCGTTTAGAAAATTTTAGAGGGTTTGCTATCAGGCTAGTATTGACCATTTGAACTGGAAACAAAAACGTTGTGACATCTAAAACATTTGCAAAATGTACAAAATATATAAGGAAAATCAATGGTATTCTAAGTCTTTTATTCCATCAACAAATAGCCATAAATCAAAGACAAATAGACAAATGTTGGAAAAATGGATAAGTAGATCTAATAAAACTGCCCATGTTTTGATACTTTGACAAACACGAGCATCGATACATGTGTGTGTGTGTGTGCGTGCGTGCGTGCGTGCGCGCGTGTGTGTGTAACCGACATTTTACTGTACTAAATTCATTAACATATTAAACATCCGTATTGTGGATTTTTTTTTCCGAATATATATATATATATATATATATATATATATATATATATATATATATATATATATATATATATATATATAGTGATACTTATCTTGTGTCCGACGTTTATATTCCAATAGTTTCCGTTCTCGAAGAGCTGGTTAGTTTGTCAGCTAATTCTGTTCATTCCTACATTCTTAGGGACTATTTATAGTACCTCTCGGTCACATGTCACGAGAGGAAGGCCATTGTCGCAAATGAGAACAACGAGGGTCACGATAAAGTACAGTGCGTATTCGCGCAGTCTGGCCTTCGATTCCCGCTGGCAATATCACTGGAAACTGTAGCAGAAGAAGGCGTTTAGAATTTCTAAACCATAGCTGCAGATAAGTCAATGGTTTAAACACACACACACACACACACACACACACACACACACACACACACACGATTTTTTTCTCATTTCTTGTTGGCGTTTAACTATTGCTGGAATAGAGTAAAATAAAGTGTCAAACAAAGTCGAACTTGTTCAGATATCGCGTTCTGTGTTGTCGGATCTGCGACCAGTCTATTTTGTCATACTCAGTATTGTCTAATCCGTTTAAAAAGGGTTCATATGGAATTGAATTACATGTGAGCCGTAACTTCAAAATAAAGCTTACAGAGAAATAATAGTAATAATAATAATAATAATAAAGACACATAACCAAAACACGCCTGTTCAAATATATAGAAAATTTCACCTCCAAAAACTGAAACTTATCAGACAAAAAACTCTGATATTTTTTCTTCAAATTTCTGCTCAAAACATTATTATACAATGTGGGTATACGTTAGAACCGCCTCGGCGAGGCGGTTCTTATGGGTACCCCAATCTATGTTTTTGAGCAGAAATAAGAAAAATAATTTATACCCCTGTTAGCCTCAGTTTTACTACATAAAAGTAAGAATTAAGGGGTTCAAAATTATATAGGCATTTTTTCCTGATGAGACAGATTATGTATGACATGTAATACGTCTGCATTTACTTCACTTCATAAACCCATCCCTGGATTTTTTAGCAATTATATAAGGGTCCTTGATGAGGTGAAACATAAATTAAATTCACAGAATTGATAATTAAAATAAATGAAAATCAAAGAATCTGATAAGCGTATGAAATAACCTTTTGCATTTCATCAATGAAATAGGTTTTTACAGCCTTTCAAAACCTTTTAATCCTATGGTCTATTGTATAGACTTATTTTTCTTAGGCTACTCGTTCTATAGTTTAATTGCGGATTACGTAAATGAGTCACTGCACTTTTGACAGGGGGCATGCAAGGTGAATCACTATGACGTGTTGAATATCTACGACTAACATGATTTAAATGTGCCTGTAAATATTCTGCAGCTAGATACCAATTCAATAGATTTGCGCAACCCTAGGTTAAACAGGTACATGTAACAAGATTATTCCCTCAGATTCAGCAGTACCCACATGTGAACGATTACGTTCACCTATCTAAAACGTATCGAATTCTTTTGAGTGGTTTATAATTTATATTTCAATTTACAGGACGAATCTGAAAATTCAAATGTACAGCTATAATCAAAATGACACTTAATCAATGGAAATGTGAACGATTACGTTGACCTATCTAAAAACATATCGAATTCTTTCGAGTACATGTGTAGTTTATAATTTAAATTTCGATTTACAGGACGAATCTCAAAAAATTCATATGTACAGCTATAATCAAAATGGCACTTAATCAATGGAAATATTAGCATCCTCTTTGCATGTCTTTCCATTTCTATACAGATAGTTTAGTTTGCTATTTGCTTTCTGTTTGCCTCTTAAAGTAAACAGTGTCATCTGAAATAGTCGTGTTTGCATACTACTGGTTATAATGCTTGATTTAATAAGACCTATCACCAGAAAAACATATTATGGGCATATGCGGACAGCCCATAAAAAAAAGACCTACAGTAAATATTTTACAGTGTCCTACTTTTCTGTAAATAGGCAGTCAGGAGTCAAAATACTGTATTCACCCTATATATGGGGACATTTTGCCGTCGAACATTTACTTGTCCTAAAATTTTACCAAGTCCATTTTAGTACCGGTCGATGTGCTTGATAACTGCTGAATGAGTGGCACCCTGATCAGACGACACGTTCTGTCGCTGATCTGGGTCTTCACTGTTTACTCAGGTATGTCTGCCCAAATACTTCAGATAAGTATGGTATATTGTACTGATTCGATTTTCTAAATCTTTTTATTCCACCAAATGCTTATCATTTCAGCAAACAATGCGTTAATGTCGACACTGGTGCATTGTGAGATTCTTCAGGTCTAACAGATGTTTCAGAACGCTTGTGCAGACGTAACCGGATGGAGAATAGTAGTACGGGTTCCAATATAGAAATTTTGCTAACTGTTTGTTCGTCTGTCATTACTGACAATGCCCAATATTAATCAATTGTGTGATGTGATATTATTTGTGTATTCTAAAATGGCTGATGAGACCAATCTTAGCTCTAAACTGCCTGCTGCAGATAGAACAAGAGAGATCTGAGGAAGAAAGCTCTGTCGGTGATGTCTTAGCTCTAGCTTTCCGCTGAGCACGTTTCTGCTCGGCTTCGCTGATTTTTGCTTCGTATTCATCAGCTTCCCTTCTTATGAGGCCTCGCCACTTTGTTCGATCCTGTTCAATTTGTTTCCACGACTCTGTTGGTATGTTGAAGTGTTTAAGGGAGGCTTTGAGGTGTCCTTGTATCGCTTCTTCTGACCACCATGGGAGCGTCGTTCAACTTGTAGTTCTCCATAAATGATTTTCTTTGGCAAACGTTCATCAGGCATTCTGGTAACATGGCCTGTCCATCTTAACTGTGCCAATTTCAGAAGAGTATGTACACTCTGCATCCCTGCCCTTTTCAGGACTTCTGTGTCAGGAATCATGTCTTGCCACTTGATCTTTAGAAGTTTTCTAAGACAGCTTGTATGGAAGTGGTTTAGTCTTTTGGCATGCCGTCGGTAAACTGTCCAAGTTTCGCATGCATATAATAGTGTTGGCAGCACCACCGATATATACTTTCATTTTTGTATCAAGTCTGATTCCACTTCGGTGCCAAATACTTCCATACAGCCGGCCAAATGCTGCACTTGCTTTAGCAATCCTAGCATTGACTTCATCATCAATGTGCACAACTCTAGACAATGTGCTTGCAAGGTAGGTGCACTTGTCTACCACTTGCAGTCGTTGACCTTTCACTGTGATGGTAGGCTCCTTGTAAGGCTTTCCAGGTGCTGGCTGATATACTACAGTCTTTTTGATGCTGATTGTGAGATCATAGCTGTCACATGAATCAGATACTTGATCCACGCCTTTTTGCATTTTCTCTTCTGTTGGAGCACACTTTGCCATGTCATCAGCATAGAGAAACTCATCTAGCACCTCTGTCTGCACCTTGGACAGCTTGCAACCTTCTTAGGTTGAAAAGTTTCCCATCAAAGCGATACCTAATAGGTATACCATTGTCACTATCCTGGAAAGCATCTGTAAGCATGGCAGAAAACATCATGCTGAGCAGTGTTGAAGCTTGTACACAGCCTTGCTTAACTCCATTTTTGCTAACACTGGAATCGGAAAGATATACAATTTAATTTGATATGGAAAGAACATTTGGACATGCCTGAATACAAACCAGCCGTTTAACAGATATGCATACATTGTATAATACGAAAACAAGCGTGTTTCTACGGGCCGCCAGTTGATACGTAATAAATTCCAAGCACACAAAACCTTGAATATTCAGAATAAGTTCATGGAAAAGAATTAAATAAACACGAAACAGAATGTTTCATAACACAAAACAGAATGTTTATTTGCTCATGTGCATATGCAACTATGCAGCCAAGGCGACGCTGAAGCTGTTTTCTGCACTCAACGGGGTATACCCAAGTTAACTGCCTGAAACGAATAATTTAAAAGTTCGAACACTGTTTTTCAAAAACACTTTTTACCTTTTTGATGTCATTTATAACAATGTTCAGAGAAAAGGAAAAACACAAAATGTGTCCTACATCTGACCCAATATGGCTGCAAAGATAAGCTTATAAGAAGACACTTGTTTTTGGCAACTTTACTCGTACAAAGCCGGCCTCGGTGGCTCAGTTGGATGCGCCGTCCGACTGGAAACCAGGAGGTCGCGGGTTCAACCCCCGCCGAGGTCGGCAACATTCTTTCGTGGAGATTGACCATGAAATATTTTCTACGGTCATTCTCTCCCTTCCGCTGATTCAAGAAGGGCAGTTGTCAGTTTCTGGCGAAAGAATGTGCACAATACTGGTTAACCGCTTAGAGGACTAAACCTGCCCAGTAAATGTGTGGTTAGGTAAACTGACCGCGCTCGACATGACCCCATTGGGTTGACTGGGCCGTAAAACCTCAACACAAACAAATACTCGTACAATACCATTTTGATTGATACATATTAAATTTTACCAAACATCTTTCGGGTGTTCATGCTCATGATTTTCCTTTTACATTAATTCATACACAATACAGTTTTATTATGTAAAATAAAAGTCAAAAAGGATTGCCTTTGGAAACAAAGAACACACAAAATCACGAAAATCAGAGACTCGGTTTGATCAAGTCTCCTCATATTCAACACTGTAGTTTGCGAGGCTGCATACGCCCAGTAGCGCCGGCTTAAGCGGTATTCGATTTTCAAAATAACCAGGATGGGCTCAATGATCCGAAAGGAAATGAAATATAACCTGCACTGTGATAATGTCGGGGAGACTTTTTACGGCCGCCATACGGCACAACAGTTACAGTAGAGTAAAGTAAAAGTAAAAAAGGACTGCCTTTAGTTAAAAAAATATTTTATTTTCATTCTTCAATACAACATAGATATACACAAGACATGAAATGATAACAGGAGTAGAATGGAAGCATATGAATACTTATAAAATTCTACTCCTGTAATATATATTTATCAGCTGTTGATTTGATGGCAGTTGGTAGCCTAAGACAAACTGATACACTTTTATTATACACAAGAAAATATTACTAAATGATAAATTTCATATTTCCGTATATATATATAATAACTATATAACATTTTGAAACAAAGAAAAATTACGAAAAAGAAAATAAGAGAAAAGCTACAAAAGTAATACCAGTGGGAAAATGAGTGCAAAGTGCCAATGCAAAGAGACATATTGCAAAAATACATTATAAAATTTCAGTAAAAATAGAATACTATGAAGAACAATTTTAGAGCGACTAAATAAAAGAGGATGATGATAATAATAATAATAATAATAATAATAAAAATAATAATAATAATATTAATAATAATAATAATAAGAAGAAGAAGAAGAAGAAGAATAAAACTATAATAATAATGATAATAATAACATCACTAATAATAATAATAATGATAATAATAACATCACTAATAATAATAATAACGATAATAATGATTATTATTATTATTATTATTATTAATACTATAATTATTATTATTATTATTATCATTATTTTAAGCAGTTAA
The DNA here is from genome assembly GCA_964016985.1 of Anodontia alba. Taxonomy (NCBI): domain Eukaryota; kingdom Metazoa; phylum Mollusca; class Bivalvia; order Lucinida; family Lucinidae; genus Anodontia; species Anodontia alba. The sequence continues at coordinate 31,435,001 of OZ024823.1, read as the reverse complement.
AAGAGAAAAATATAGGGAGAGAGCACAAGCTCATAACCAGGTTAGTGGATCAGAAATGTATTACAGTAGCATTCGCAAATAGTTTTCATGGTCTTATACACAATATATGGTAAGTCAAAATCGCTTAGTTTCTATTATAATGTTTTGGGCCTTTTCAACGATTATTTTGTTTGTGTCTACAGCTAGTGTTAACTCTCCTTGTAAGAGAATATGTAAAGATGGGGTGTAATACAAAGAGATAGAGTTTAAGAGTTCGTTACGTTGAGCTGGGTATTTATGACAGTGGAAAAGAAATGCTGGGCATCTTCTACACTACCATAACTACATAGAGGAGAGTCAGTAATATTTTTCAGAAAAAGATCTCAATTTAGAGAACTACAGTTTGTGTGTAGGCGAGCTGAAGGATCTGAGCTTTTCTGCTACCTGTGTAAAAATATTGAGGAACTCGCGCTTTGTCTTTATTTAAGTAGTGTTTGAAAGAATATAGTGTATTACACTGGTGAGCTTCAACAGGCAAATTGTTCCAGCTTCTAACGTTTGATGGTAAGAATAATTGGTAATACTGACTTGTTCTATCGTTTATGGCTCTAAAATTGTTAGAGTTACGTAGATTGTAACTGGAACTATTACTAATGGGTTCTGGAACAAAAGATAATAAATATTCAGAGGTCAAGTTATGAGTCATTTTGTAAAATAAGGTTAGCTTGTGATTATTTCGTCTTTGCTGGAGAGTATCCCGTCGTACTTCTGGATAAAGAACATGTATTGAAACTAAGTTTGTTGTTCCAGTAGCTATTCTGGCTGCCTCATTTTGTATTTTGTCAAGTTCGTTTTTTTTTTTTTTTCATATTGTGTACAGTTGCCCCATATTATATCGCCATACTCGAGTAACGGTCGAATAAATTCAATATATATATAGTTTCAAGGGATTTGTGGTCAAGTTTAAATTTTAATTTTCTTATTATATTAATTCTATTCCATTCTTTATCTGCTATATATTTGATATGTTGATGTCAAGAACAGTCACTTGAGAGAACAATGCCTAAGTGTTTAAATGAATCAACTTCTACTACTTTATGATTTTGCATAAAAATCTGTGGATGTCGATCTTTGTTTGTTTTATGTGAAATTAATAACGATTCGGTTTTAGAAGGATTGAAAGTAACCAGCCACTTTGCTGCCCACTGAGAAATTTTATCAAGATCATTTTTAAGATTATTATTATTAAGACAAGCAGCTGCTGTGATGGCATCTTCAACAATGATGAAGAGGCTAGTATCATCTGCAAAAAACGTATATTAGATCCAATGTCATGTACAATGTCATTTATATACAAAAGAAATAATGAGGGTCCTAAAATGTATCCCATGGGAACCCCAGCTTAAATAAAAACCCAATCAGGATTGCCTTTGGAAACAAACAACACCCCAAATCACAAAAATTGGAGACGCGGTTTGATTGAGTCTCCATATGCAACACTGTAATTTGCGAGGTTGCATACACCCCTAAGTCTTAGAAATACATGTCGAGAGAGTTCTCTGTCAATTCCGTCATGTCCACAATTCCAAAACAGTTGTTGACGGGCTACACTTACTCTGTTTTACGTAGGACGGAAATAACATCAGTATAATCTACACTAATAATAAAGTATGCGGACACGTTTTACACCGCTACACGACACTCAGCTAAAGCTGTCGTGAGTCAAATATGATCGGTAAAAATAGAAGTCAAATTCATGGTTGTAAAAGCAAGCATCAGGATTTCTGATCCAGCATTTTTTTTTTACATATACACGTGAGCTTTTCCGTGTTATTCTCATATTAAAACTTTCTATATGAAGAGGTAGAGTCCACGTCATAGTAAGCAGTAAAAAAAGACTACAGACTTTTGTGAAAAGGGCCTGTTAAAATCAATAAGTCGTTTTCTTATTTTTGTTGTTTTGATGATAAATAGGATAAGCTCAGAGTATGTACCAAGGACGAAAGTACTTATATTTGCAGATTTTCTGTACTAATGTATTGTCATCGTTGAGAACACTCAAGCACAGTATTTTGATAACCTTGTAAGAAAATTGTATGCAAGTATTCTCAACAATGACGATACAGTTATCCATCAAGTTTGCCAATACAAATTCTTTGTTTTTTTTGCTACATTCCTCAATCTATACTGGATTTTGTCAGAGGAACGAAACGGAAACCGACAAGAACTTACCGATTTGAAAGGGTTTTATCCACTATAACTTATAGTCTTTTTCGTTCTCTCATCTGTGACATAGGTTCTCCCCCTTGTATACTGTTTCTCTATGCCCATTTGTAGGGTATAAAGCATGCGTAAATCTATTTATGGTCATTTCCGTGAACATGTTTATTAACAAAGCCCCGAGGTTATAAAACTTGTTCATGCTCATCTTTGCTGAGCTTGACATTTTCTCTGGTAATAAATATGAAAATGTCATTTAGCAGAGAACATTTCATGCCCAGCTATATCTAACAAGAAATAATTTGCAATTATTAGTAATTTGAGTTTTATTACCAGAATAAATTTTATGCTGAATCGAGCTGGCCATGACAAAAAAAAGGGATATTTTCATTTACAATAATTAAACTTCTACCTATTCGTCGACACTTCCAAGTCGAGAAATTAACTTTTTTTCCTAGCCATTTTGCGTCAATTTGGTCCTGTTGAGCGTGTCCAGGGGCATCATGTTGAATAAAAACAGTTTTGTACCTAGAAAATCTGGCCAAATAAATTTTAAAACAATACAATGCGGGAAATCAACACAAAGAAAATGCCACAGTAAATGATAATTTGCCTGGCGTCGCGTGCACAAAAAATAGTTTCCTAAGAACAATAAGTGACGTCAGTAGTCTACCACGGAACGTTAACCTCTTTTTTACATAGTTTCAGACAAGTGTATTACTTTACGACTTAAAAACCATTTGGCAATGTTTTAGACCCCGAATTCATGAGGAATTCGATTTCAAGAAAACAAAATAAAAGATAAAATAAAAATAATAATAATAAAAAATAAATTAATAAATAAATATAAAAGTCCCAAATAGTGAATAAACGAAAATCATATTTTTCTGTTTGAAACAGTGAAAATATCAAATTCGATTTCACTGAGAAATCTCTACATTTCATTGAAAGGCATTTAATAAAGGGCCTAGTTAACTACAACCTGATTCAGCGTCGTAATTTACACAAACTAGGCGATGTATATACCTAACCCTTGTCCTTCTGAACCCGGATATACCTTGCTTCTGCAAACAGTGTAGAGCCAGATCAGTTGGCTTCTGAAGAAGCCAACTGATCTGGATCTGCACTGTTTGCCAGTCAGTAATTGAATTTGTATCAACAACCTGGATCAAGTAATCTGATTGGCTGAAATTTAAAAGTGGGTGTGGCATCTTAATTTATTCAGCAGAACAAAGGTTAAAACATACCAGAACCCCTGCATGAAAACGTATCGTCTGACATTTGCACACACGAAGACTCAAAGCAACTTGTGTATCTGCTTCGTCGCTGTCCGCATGAAGAAAATATTCATCTTTGGCTATCCAAAATGCGGCCGACGAAGATTCTGGTCAGGCTGTACAAATGAATCTTTGCTACGCGCACGTGTCCGGAGGTACGTTTTCCGACGAAGTTAAACGTTTTTTTTTCCAGTATTGCAATACAAACAATTTATTTCTAAGTAATAGTAATTGCATAATATCACTTGCCACGTAATATGCAAATAGGCTTAGGCTTAATGCGTATCTAGCGGAATAGTCTCTTCAAAAGTCATCGTGGCATCATTTAAAGAATGAATATAGAAGACCTGTTATTAACATCCCGGTTTTAACATTTATGTAACTAAAAAGTCTATGTAGAGCACCCCACCATTCCCCCCCCCCCCCCCCCCCACCACACACACATACGTTCTATGGGTAGGGATAGTATAGCAATTAAGGTGCACTGATTGGAACAGTTGTTTGTTTTAATTTTTTAATTTGAATGCAAGGCCAAGCTACTGTTTAGCGGGGACTCACATGTCACCCGTCATGGTACAACTGTTCCTACATAAAGATAGTGGGGGCTGAATGGTAGGGGCGCAATATAAATGTAAAGTGAATAGATGGGAGTTTTATATATGCCTTTATGATAGGTTACCGACTAACATATCACCCACCATGTCATATTTATAGCTATATGTTTGAATAAAAGTGTGGATGAAAATATAAATGTTGAGTGGTTTGAAGTTTAACGATCCCGTCAAGACTATTAAGGCCATTTCGAGCCGGCCAGTTTACCGAACTACAATATTCTCTGGGCAGGCTTTTTCCTCTAAGTTGTTAACCAGTACTTGTGCACATTCTTTCGCCAGAAACTGACAACTGCCCTTCTTGAATCCGCGGAAGGTAAAGAATGGCCGTAGAAAATATTTCATATTCGATCTTCACGAAAGAATGTTGCCGGATCCGCAAAGGATAGAACCCGAGACATTCTGATCACCGCTCGGATGCGCATCAGTTTAAGCCAAAGAGGCAAGATTCGAATTTGTTTTAAACTATAGTTGAGTATGATCACAGTATGTCCAAAATCCGTAGTGTTATATACACATTAGGACGATTAACCCTGTGCAGCAGACGACAGTCTGATTTTAGGATATTTTTCAGAGCATTACAAAAACACGCTTATTCAACTATATAGAAAATTTCACCTCCAAGAACTGAACATTTTCAGATAAAAAAAACTAATGTTTTTTTTTTTTTTTTTTTTTTTTTTTTTTTCTAATTTCTGCTCAAAACATACACTGCAGGTACTCGTTAGAACCGCCTCGGCAAGGCAGTTCTTACGAGTACCCATAATCTATGTTTTTGAGCAGAAATAAGAATGTCTACCCCTGTAAACCCCAGTTTTACTATATAAAAGTTGGGTTTAAGGGGGTCAAAATTATATAGGCATGTTTTCGTGATGGTAAATGAGACTTGACATTACATGAAATGTCAAGTCTTATTTTCTCCGACAATAAAAAGAGAATGTCGTCTGCTGCGAATTTCCAAGGCGCTCTAAATGTTAAGTATATCAATAAAGAACAAGACAAGATATTTGCTCCTACGTTTATTCAAAATACAAAAAAAAAGAAAGAAAACTGGTGTCATATCAAAATTTAAAGGTTGAAAGTTTAGAAAGAAAATATTTATAACATAAATCAATCAATTCAATTCTTAATTGGTAAACTTGTTTGAAAAATGAGCCAGCGCACGACAAAATCTACAGTAAGACTTGTACGACCAGAGAAGACTGAGATCAGACTGCGCGAGAGATCAGAATCTTCGCTGATCGTATATGCCTTTTACAGCCTCCAGGCTATCCAAATAGGGAGAAATGAGAACCTTTGCTGTACTGGGTGGATGTACAGGCCGACCCGAGTCTTTGCTGGTTACACAGGTCTTATTGTAGGTTTTGTCGTGCGCTGGTTCAAGCGCAGGACAAAATCAACAAATGGCATGTGTGCCCAGCGAAGACTCAGATCAGTCTGGGCATCCGCCCAGTCTGATCATAGTCTTCGCTTGCGCTCAGTGGGTAGCTAAGGACCCAAACTGTTTTTCCATGCGGACAACGAAGACTCTGATCAGACTGGGCGGATGCCAAAGCTGATCTGAGTCTTCGTTGGGCATTCATGCCATTTTGTAGGTTTTGTCATGTGCTGGCACAAATACCAAAATACGAAAGGCACAACATTAGAAAACATACCTGCTGACATGTGCGCCTAACAAGGTTCAATTTTGAGTTTAAAAATATTTTTTTTCGAGAACTATATACATGTAATTACTAAAATATGTTAACCGTAACGTGAGAAAATGTACTTCTGACATGTGCACTCAACAAAGATTCAAATCAGCCTGCGCACTTACGCAGTCTGATTATAGTCTCTGTTGTCCGCATGAAGAATCTTTACATTCCTTGCTATCCAAACTGCACCAAGTGAAGATTCGGATCAGACAGCACGAATGCGTAAGACGATCTCAATCTTCGATGGGCGCAAATGCACGAAGTTACGTTTTCTGACGTTGCGGCTCATATCTGCCGTGACTTTATTTGAAACTCGAAACTGAAGAAATCAATAGAAGTGCCTGGACTTATCATATCAACATTTAGAACCTTAACTATTTACTTCAAGAGAAATTTAAGTTTAATAAGGGTGTCTGACGGGAACTGCGAAACAGTTCCCCGAATCGCGGAGCGGTTCGGCGTGCAGACGCACCACTATACACTACCGATGTGACCAGTGATGTGTGTGACCAAAAATGTGATGGTCCAACAAACGCTTGGGTGGTGCGGTGCTTATCCTGAAAAACAATAAGCGTTCCGTGATTTGATAGAGACTATTGACACGGCGACCGTGCCGATAATAGCAACAAAACAGCCAATAACGCAAAGTATTCAAATTGCAAGGGGTTGAATCACGAGACTTATGATGTCAGCCTACAAATTTGCGATCGCCGCCATTTTGAAATTTGTCTTCACTTCGAATTTCATTTCTATCCGTTCTCTGTCTATTTACAAGCTAAGCATGATTCGTTTGTGCATAAGGTACACTTTGATGTAGATGTTAGGTAACACATAGACTTTACGCTCTTTTCACGTGATAATCTTAAAAAGAACTACGACACAGGTAAGCGAACGATAGTATATTGTCGTTGTACCTGTCATCAGCTTACACTAGTTTTCGGTATTCGGAAAGCATGGCTCCCGCCCATCGGGGCCCGCGAAATAGATGGGCTGCCTAAAGCCTTCATGGCAGAGCTGCTAGTAACTAAGCAGGACCCGAATTCATGTGATCGGGTCGGGTAAGTGTCCTACAAATTTGGAGGCAATGTCACTGAACTACTGAAATATTCTTTTGGACGTTATATCGCAATTCATGCACTGGATTAGAAGTCCAGCGTGGTCTGAAATCAAATTCAGTTAGATCTGGCCAATCCACCTACGAGTATGAAGCATGTGATGATAATTTGGACGTACGGATATAGGCAGCACCTATTAAATTCATATTAGTTTAGTTTTATTTTGAACAGGTGCGTCATGAGTAAAAACGTAACGGTTATAGCATATGCGAACAGAAAAGGTTCAGACGAGCCTCCGCATCTGCGCAGTCCACAGGAACCTATGTTTGTCGCTGATGTAAGAGGTAGGCCAAGGGGAGACTTCAGCCAAAGAACTAGACAAGTGCACTCGCCAAGGGCCCAGGCATGCAAAAAAAAAAAAAAAAAAAAAAAAAAAAAAAATAATGATTCGACGGAAATTCTGAAGAGCTTTTTCTCGCGACGAGACTGATATTATTACTATATATATAGATCATAACGAGACTCATATTATTACTATATCTAGATCATAACTGCTTGTTTTTTTTTTTTTTTTTTTTTTTTTTTTTTTTTCTTCGTTTGTGTTATTATAACACAAAATTAACCCACGTTACAACGATTTACATTTATCTCTAAAGCATTAAACAAATATAACACAACACTAACCCACGTTACAACGATCTACATTTATTTCTAAAACAACATTAAAACAGTTATGACACAAAACTAACCCACGCTAGAACGCTTCACATTTATCTCTAAAACAGCATTAGAACAGATCTCTTCCAAACACGGCCATCAGTAAAACGACTCCCAGCTAGCATTCTTTAGTTTAAACATATTTTATTCAGAGTTAACGGCACATCAATAAATATAACAATATACAAAATACTAGGATTGGAACGAAAGCAAATTGCTTATGAAGTTCCTCTCCTCATGCATATAATTGAATATATCCGATAACGGCACAAGGTTGTAAATATGTTAACGTATTCATGTGACATATCTACCAATATATACTAATTATAACATTAGATTACTATATAGCGAAAGTAGAGCCTTATATGTTCAAACCTAACAAACATGAAGAAGAGCAGAAAAAACACAAACAAAAAAGAAAAACATAATATTTTATATATCTATAGCGGGCCGTTATCGGCCCGTCAGGGTAGCTGATGGGCCGATAACGGCCCGTTATAGATTTATAAAGAATGCTAGCTGGGCTAACCTTATACCCTAAATATTCGGACAGACAGGTAAGAGCAAAGAGTGTAGTCCCAGATCAGTCGCCGCGGCTACTGATGAGGGCCTACACTGCTTGCCACTGATCCAGCATCATTTTAGATATATCAAATCTACTGCGAAGACACAGATTAACCTGCGCATCCACACAGTCTCATCAGGATCTTTACTGTCCTCTAACAGAATTGTTGGATACTACAGAATGCATGAATGGAAAGCGAAGCCCGGACGATACATGGCGCATGCGCAAGATGCTCTGAAACTGCGCTTTTTGCGCATGTTAGAAGGTAGTTTCCCATGATGCGGCCTATTTAGTAAAATGTACTTGTTTAAACTTAACCCTTGTCCTGCCGAACCCGGATATACCCTGCCTTTGCAAACGGTGTAGATCCAGATCATTTGGCTTCTGGAGAAACCAACTGATCTGGATCTGCACTGTTTGCCATTAAGTATGTGAATTTGTATCAACAACCTGGATCAAGTAATCTGATTGACTGTCAAATTGAAGTGGACGTGGCATCTTAATTTATTCAACAGGACAAGGGTTAAGAACAAGTATGGTAAGGAAATACAGTGTCCGACTATTTTGGGTAGATACGCATATCACACTGAACAGGAAATTTGCATCCTTAGCATATTAGCATGGAATGAAATAATGACCTCTAAACTCGTTTTTATACACTACATGAACTTCCTTAAAATTCTTTTTCCTGCATATTCCCTCTTTACGAGGGTCGTGCAAAAAGTTCTGTCACTAATAGGCTTCTTTTGTTTTATCCCAGGTATATTTTAAAATGCTACACTGCACTTGAATGGTGTGTTGAATAGCTAACGATACCCATTTATTCGTGCAAATTGCTTTCCAACTGACCGAGTTACTTCAAATTGAAATAGAAGCAGTCATATACACTGACCAATTTACTTGTTACAATAAGAAACGACCAAGCAAAGGATGGTCAGGAGTCCACCTTTTACATGACAACGCTTCCTCTCATAAGTGTGAGGTTGTTAAGTCTTTTTAGGCTTCTGAAAAGGTGAAAGTTTTAAACCATCCACCTTATTCACCTGATCTTTTATTTCCAAGGCTTAAGAAAATGCTTTCTGGAAATAAGTATACGTCTAGAAGTTCTCTTGGTAGCGCTATTTATCGGTGTCTCCAACAGAAACCAAAAGAAGACTATTTATCTGTTTTTTTCGCGACTGGGTAAAAAGGTTACAAAAAAGTGTTTCAGTAAAGGGGGAATACTTTGAAGGTTTGTAATAAAAATATGTTTGATAAAACGTAGCACTTAAGTAATCCGAACCCAGTGACAAAACTTTTTGCAGGACCCTCGTATCTATATAAAATTGAACTTGGTAGGTTGTCTTAAACCTGCATTAGTGGTGCATTTTTTATGACTGTGCATAAACTCTCAGATATAATTTGTGGAACATTTTTTTTATTTATTAAACTGCATACAAAAGTGGGACGGGGCCTAGCTTTGTGCAAGTACATTTGAGAGCTTTCGAAGTTGAAAGCTTCATTTTTAACCTGCTGATAATCAATAACGCAAACAACTTCTGAAATTATGTTTGTCCCTGTTTGCTCCTCATATTTCTTCTCTCTGTGCCCCAGGGAGATTTCACTTGATTGTGACCCTTCATGTGTAATTTCATTTATATTTTCAACTTACACAGATAATGAAAACTCTTTGTTCAGAATTTTCCCACTGTACCATATGGTGAAACACACACACACACACACACACACACACACACACACACACACACACACACACACACAAATACATTCAAATGAGCAGCAACGTCAAAAAAGGTACCTTCATACATTTGCGACAAGGCAGATTCGGATGAACCTGCGCATTCGCACAGTCTAATCAGAATCTTTACTGGCCGCATTTTGGATAGCAAAGTATGCAGCGTTTCATCATGCGAACAACAATGGTTCTGATCGGACCGAGCGAATGCGCAGGCTGATATGAGTCTCCGCTGGGCCAACATGCGGCCTATATTATAATAGCATAGCCATTGTCTCTTTTACTCTGTTAATAACAAAGTTTATGGATAAGAGCAAAAATGGATCTTTGAACAGAATTTATGTATGGAGAGGAATTCCGGATGATACTTTGTACTTACGCAGGATGATCTGAATCTGCACATTTAGTGCAGATTCAGATCATCCTGCGTAAGTACAAAGTATCATCCGGACCTTTGCTCTCCATACATACATAATGTGCAAATTCAGATCATCCTGTGTAAGTTCAAAGTATCATCCGGACCTTTGCTCTCTAACCATACATAATGTGCAAATTCAGATCATCCTGCGTAAGTACAAAGTATCATTCGGTACCTTTGCTCTCCATGCATACATAATGTGCAAATTCAGATCATCCTGCGTAAGTACAAAGTATCATCCGGACCTTTGCTCTCCATACATACATAATGTGCAGATTCAGATCATCCTGCATAAGTACAAAGTATCATCCGCACCGTTGCTCTCCATACATACATAATGTGCCATCCGGACCTTTGCTCTCCATACATACATAATGTGCAGATTCAGATCATCCTGCGTAAGTACAAAGTATCATCCGGACCTTTGCTCTCCATACATACATAATGTGCAAAGAAGGTAAGAGAAAAGTCCAGGGAGTGCCACAATCACAAAACGAAGCCTTTCCCAGACCCCAAGAGGAAGAGGAAACCGACAAATCTAAACAAGCACAAACCAAACAAACGTAAGAAAAGCACTAAGATTAGCTCTCTCTTCCCCAAGCGAGGTAATCGCAATACTAAAAGGACTGAAAAACACAAGAACAAAATGTCACACGGAAAGACATACAACAAATCGCCTCGTAGAATAAACCACAAAGCAACAAAGAGTTAGACTAGCATCGGGACCACCGCCTTAGAACGGTCGGTAGAGTAAACCACCGGGAGTTTTAAAGCACTTTTACAGCTAGCTAACTTCACCCTGGGTCCCGATGCTACTCTCAATACAGAAATACATAAAAATTCGGTTCGCATAAAGGCTCCAAACTCAGTCAATGCATCAAAGCGAAAACATAAAAATCAAATTAATCACTATAATAAACAAAGACGAGTACTCATGGCTAATTCTACTGTATGCCATAGTAAATGAAAACCAATAGTTGAACCACGGCGGGCCAAGCCAAAGACATTCAGACATCCTGTGTAAGTACAAAGTATCATCCGGACCTTTGCTCTCCATACATATATTCTGTAGTATCCAATAAGTCCGTTTCTTTGTTTGTTTGTTTGTGTTGAGGTTTTATGGCCCAGTCACCCCAACGCAGTCATTTCGAGCGTGGTCAGTTTATTCGACGACCTTTTACTGGACAAGCTTAGCCCTCTAAGCGGTTAAACAGTATTGTACACATTCTTTCGCCAGAAACCAATGAGTCTGTTAGTGGACAGTACAGACCCTGATCAGACTGTGTGGATGCACAACCTGATGTGGGCCTTCACTGTCCGCATATGCCCAAAGACACGTTTACGCATGGCGCTGCCCAAAACAAAAAGGTGAAGATACCCAATAAATAACATTATGACCAGCAACAGCCTTCCCGAGGCATCAAAAGAATGAGAAATGAGAAACCCAGTTAGCAGTCTTTATAAATCTACAGCGGGCCGTTATCGGCCCGTCAGCTACCCTGACGGGCCGATAACAGCTCACTATAGATTTATGTGTAGAATGCTTACTGGGAACACACAGTAACAAAACAAACGTCATATATAAAATCATGGTCGCATGACCAAAGATCAACTACAATAGAAGAGGAGCCACCTTGGAATGGCGGGTTGATGGTAGGGTAGTCTTAAACCAATTTTACTCTCGCGAAACATCATCCTGAATTCTAATGCAGCTCCAAATTACGAACATTCGGTCCGCATAGGGGTCCTGCACCTCATCAGTGGAACATATATAATCACAAATACTGTGATGAAATGAAACAAAGGCTCCAATGACGATCTGAAGCCAAAACACAAGCAAGTCACACACAGCACCACGATGTACCCGACCACAGGCGTTGAAAGCCAAGTGCTAAGTTACTGATACTGATTGAGATGGAGCTAGTATTCAGTCGTACAATCGAAGAGGGGCGCAAAGTCATTCATTCGGCTGTCATCACGAAACCATACCTAAATATTTTGCCCCCTTAAACCCGACTTTTATATGGTAAAAGTAAGGTTTACAGGGATATACATTTTTTTTCTGATTTCTGTTCAAAAACATAGATTGTGGGTACTCGTAAGAACCACCTCGCTAAGGCGGTTCTAACGAATACCTCCAATCTATGTTTTGAGCAGAAATAAGAAAAATATCAGATTTTTTTAATCTTAAAAGTTTCAGTTTTTGGTGATAAAATGTTCACTATATTTGAATAGGCATGTTTTTGAAATGAAAGTTTCAACTTCTCAAGGCATCGAACATGGGATTAGTGACGTAATGGCATCACAAAATGAAAACCCCTCCAAAGAAGATCAAAAAAAGGAGAGAAAATGAAACGTAAATGCTGTCATAGAATGGCCAGTACCAAAGTGTCAGTAGGCTTTACTCAACCCTCGCCATACGACTGATACATGTGCTATTCCTATTATTTTGCATGATGATTTTTCAACATCATATTTACAATAAAACACAGAATTGAGTAAGTATAAAAAAAAATAAGGGACCGGGATGTACATGTTTCGATGTATTTTACAATGAAGACTACTATTTGCTTTCTGCATACCAAGTTCCTTTGAAATAGGTCTACTCTTAAATAAAAGAGTTTTCTCCCGAGGGAGCAAATTCATTCGTTTATTTAGAGTAACAACATAAGTGAAGATATCTAAGAAATGCCACAATTACGATATACAGACCTCCAACGGACCCAAACGAAGTGAGATTATAGGGATCAAATATGGTTTTTCATGTATTAACATTTGCCAGGTCCCGTGGGAGGTGTTGAAAACCGAGGCCGAAGGCCGCGTTTTTCAACACCTCCTAAGGGACCTGGCGAATGTTGATGCATTGAAAAATCATGTTCGATCGTAATTATTGCATAAAAACTGAAAACATTTGCTACATTTTGCATTATTTCTTGCACTATTTTGTTTCGCCTTTTCATCGATGTCTCGCGAACTTTATTTCCAAGGACTATGCTCGTTCTAGGGTCGAGCAGTACACATCTCGTAACGCCAGCAAATCTGTGGCCCCGGTACGGTCATATTGAAAGTTCCGTAGAGTGCATTAACAGCGCGTGAATTGCATTGTTAATACACGGCTTTTCGCCGGTGAATGCTGTTAATAACGTACGACCCTGCTCTTTATGCAATAATAGGAATTAAAAGAATAAATCAATAGGAACATATGAAATCATACACGCACATGAAAAGAAGAACTGCAACAGAAATACCGCGTTTGAACGGTTACTCGGAGTGCCGGGCGCGTGGTGCGAAGCTTAAACAAATTTTACTCGCACGAAACTTCATCCTTAATGCTGATGCAACTTTCAAAATATGTATTAGGTTCGCATAGGAGTCCGTAACCTAATCTGTGAAACATCACTGCGAAACACATGCATGTATAATCAGAAACACCGTGATGAAACAAAGTTAAAAAAAAAATCAAATGGCGATCTGAAGCCAGAATAAAACAACAACAAAAAAAAAAAAAAAAAAAAAAAAAAAATAACGGAACCATAGACGTTGATAGCCAGGCACCGGCCATCTGGAACAGATTGTGGAGGGAGCCGTCAGTTAGTCTTAAGACCGACCCATTGCCGTGCGATTAACATCATGAAAACATGTCTATATAATTTTGACCCCCTTAAGCCCCACTTTTACATAGTAAAACTGGGGTTTCCTGGGGTATACATTATTTTTCTTATTTCTGCTCAAAAGCATAAATTGTAGGTACTCCTTAGAACCGCCTCATCGAGGCGGTTCTAACGAGTACCTACAATCTATGTTTTGAGTAGAAATGTGAAAAATATCAGAATTTTTTATCTGAATTGTTTTATTTTTTGGTGGTAAAATCTTCAGTATATTTGCGTGTTTTCGTAATGAATGAGGAGGGGCAACTTTATCAACCGTAACTGTGTTAACAACCATGCATGCAGTTTGTCACAGAAGGAAGCCAAACCCTGTTTCTACAGGGTTTGAATCCCATGAAAGTGTATCCTTTCCCTTTATCAAAAATCCTTCAAAGATGTTAATGTTCGCGTCTACCTAACCTTCAATAAAGGAACTAACACAGATGCTGCTATATAGTCATGGAAAGAATAATGAGATACATGTATAAGTTAACCCATTCACGCAAAATCGGCTATTCCACCTTAACCGTTTTAGACAGGTCCATTTCTAACAGACAGGGTATCTAGTTGTCTTTTTTTATAATTATCATTTCTGTTTAGAAACCGATATGTCTTTGGCTTGGCCCGCCGTGGTTCTACTATTGTTTTTCATTTACTTTGGCATACAGAAGAATTAGCCATGAGTACTCGTCTTTGTTTATTATAGTGATTAATTTGATTTTTATGTTTTCGCTTTGATGCATTGACTGAGTTGGGAGCCTTTATGCGAACCGAATTTTATGTGTTTCTGTATTAAGAGTAGCATCGGGACCCAGGGTTAAGTTAGCTAGCTGTGAAACTGCTTTAACCTCCCCGCACCCTCCACCCCCCGGGTGGTTTACTCTACTGGCCGTTCTAAGGCGGTGGTCCCGGTGTTAGTCTTACTCTTTGTTGCATTGTGGTTTATTCTACGAGGCGATTTGTTGTATGTCTTTCCGTGTGTCATTTTGTTCTTGTGTTTTTCAGTTCTTTTAGTATTGCGATTACCTCGCTTGGGGAAGAGAGAGCTAATCTTAGTGCTTTTCGTACGCTTGTTCGATTTGTGCTTGTTTGGATTTGTCGGTTTCCTCTTCCTCTTGGGGTCTGGGAAGGGCTTCGGTTTGTGATTGTGGCACTCCCTGGACCTTTCTTTTACCTTTTTTTTTCTCTATATTTCATGCAAACAGATATGGCGCCGCGTGTGCGTCTGATCTGGGTCTACATTATTTGCAAATGTTTCTTTAAAGGAACACTAGTTATAAATGGGTTAATATTAAAAGCTTGTTAAAGATTTACCCAAGTAAATGCTAGCTAATAGTGCCATGATTTCAATCTTCAGCAAAACCTTGAGGTTGTTCATGGTGGACAGAACACCCATAGTTCCACTTACAGCGTCATAATTGGATCTTTCGTTTATTAAGTTATCGTTATACATATAGTCCGAGTTAAAATTTTCCACGCATATATGCACCACAGGTGTGCCAAATTCATCAAGATATATGCTAAACTCTGAGTCACCGAGAACTCTTCTCGATGTTGATGATGTGATATTAGGACTCAATGTTATTTCATCGTAACCTGCGACCCATTCTGATGAAGCGAGGCGAACTCTCATGCAGAAATTCACTTTTCTCAAAACTGCAATGTCTATGTAGAAGGAACGGTCTGCGAATAATTCAATCCTGTCATAAAGTTTTACTTGATCGTAATACTGCTTACCCTGGTGATTGAGTCTGTCAATTATGTTTACTCGAGGCATTTTGCCATCGGAAACAAACACACCGTATTTGTAAATTTCAACTGAAAATGAGTAGCTCTCTCCTCGTAAATTTATGTCCCACGATTTAAGTACGGCTTTCTCAATGGCCCTAACTTCTTTGTCAAATTTTACTGGATATTTTTTTCTTCCGACTCGTACAATTAATGATTTGGCATACGTTACGTTGTCAATGTCAGCAACTTCCCCATAGATGGTAAAGACATCGAGCACTGACCCTTTTAAGTCAAACCATCTGTTTGTGTCTTGTTTCTGCTCTATACTGAGTTCGTGAATATACGACCACGGAAGGAGTCTATCTGTGACAGGTGTCAGTTTCATCTGAACGAGATAACCCTGCTTCAGGAGTGATGTAGCTATTGGCAAACATCCTTTGCCACTGCGGATGTAACCTTCCGGGCAAAATACATTCCGACACTCATTCTGAAAGAAACAAAGTAAGATTTTTTTTTGTGTGTTGAGGTTTTACGGCCCAGTCAACCCAATGGTATCATGTCGAGCGCGGTCAGTTTACCTAATCACACTTTTACTGGGCAAGCTTAGTCCTCTAAGCGGTTAACCAGTATTGTGCACAATCTTTCGCCAGAAACTGACAACTGCCCTTCTTGAATCAGTGGAAGGGACAGAATGACCGTAGAAACTATTTCATAATCAATCTCCACGAAAGAATCTTGCCGAACTCGGCGGAGGTCGAACCCGCGACCTCCTGGTCTCCAGTCAGACGCGCATCCAACTGAGCCACCGAGGCCGGCTGCTTAGTGAGATCCGTTATGGGAAATTTATAATATACTGCCATACTCGTTCTGAAAGAAACTACTTAGTGTGATCCATTACGGAAACCATGAAATTTTATGACACTCGTTCTGAAAGAAACTCTTTAGTTAGATATGTTGTGTGATCTATAATATATTTCGAAACTAGGTCTGAAAGAAACAGCTAATTGAGATCCATTATGGGAAATATAATATACTCCGACTCTCGTTCAGAAAGAGACAGCTTAGTGAGATCCATGGTAGGAAATATATTCCGACACTCATTCTGGAAGAAACAGCTGATGGAGATTTATTATGGAAAAAACACTTTATATTCCGACACTTTTGCTGACAGAGACAGCTTAGAGAGATTCAACATGGCAAATATATTCTGACACTCGTTCGAAAAGAAACCAATTAGTGAGATCCATTTAGGGAAATATAATATATTCCGACACTCATTCCGAAAGAAACAGCCTATTGAGATTCATTATGGGAAATACAACCTTTAAACCGACACTCGTTCTGAAATGGGCAGCTTAGTGAGATTCATGAAGACATATATTTCGACACCAGTTCTGAAATAAACAGATTAATGAGATCAAATATGGGAAATGTAATATAC
Organism: Anodontia alba; assembly: GCA_964016985.1. Taxonomy (NCBI): domain Eukaryota; kingdom Metazoa; phylum Mollusca; class Bivalvia; order Lucinida; family Lucinidae; genus Anodontia; species Anodontia alba. The sequence goes on along the minus strand of OZ024823.1, from coordinate 31,417,911 downwards.
CCAGACACTCGTTCTCTAAGAAACAACTTACTGAGATTCATTATGGAATACCTAACACATTCTGGTACTATAGGTGGAAGAAATAACAAAGTGATATTCGTAAAGGGAAAAATGAAATATTCCAATATCTTCCTGAAACAAACAGCTAGGAAATTCAGTAAAGGGAAAATATTATATTCAGACACCTTTATAAGTCAATGGAAACTGTAAGATATCACAGCAACCAGTTCTCAACAAAAACACACAATTATTCGTCCCACCTGCCTGTCTATACTATACGTGAAATTGCATCACGAAAACATGCCTATATAATTTTGACCCCTGTAAACCCCACTTTTACATAGTAAAACTGGGCTTTACAGGGGTATACATTATTTTTCTTATTTCTGCTCAAAACATAGATTGTGGGTACTCGTTAGAAGCGCCTCGCTCAATCTATGTTTTGTGCAGAAATGTGAAAAATATAAGAATTTTTTTATCTGAAAATTTTCATTTTTTGGTGGTAAAAAAAAACAGTATATTTGAATAGGCGTGTTTTCGTAATGGGTAAGAATTGGAGGGATAGTCGTTTGAAAATGTTATCGGATGGACGGACGCATACTTGCCTATACTATAAGCTCACCTATGAGACTAATCGGCTCAGGTGGGCAAATAAATCAATGTATAGAATTACGCCAAGATACAGAGAGAGCGTTTACTGAGCGTTCATATAAGATATATAGCAGCAGTCTCCAGTTAGCCCTATATGGAGGGGCGGGCCACCCCTCTTGCCCTCTTCTGCCACCCCTCTGACCTTTTAAAGCTGCCCTCTGCCTTATTTCAACTTCAGTCATAAAACCCTACATTTTGGTGAAAATTTCATGAAAATCGGACCACAATTAAAAAAAAATATCAATGTTTAAAGATCAGTTTTATGTGTACTCTATTTTTGAGGTATTTATTACGGAATGGCATAATATTTTGTAACATGCATTGATACTAACATGACACATGGTGCCCTCATTCTTGTATGACCACGCAAAAAGTGCCCTAACTGGCACCCCTCTGCCCTCAAATCTTAGCTGGAGCACTGAGCAGTGCTCGTGGTAAGCTTCATAAGATATCATAAGTGCGTCTAATAGGAACTGTGAAAGCAGTTCGCCGAACCGCCGAGGAGGTTCACCGAGCAGACGCACGACTATATTAGATTCATCGTGTGACCAGTGATACCTGTGACCAAAAATGTGCTGGTCCAACAACTGCTTGGATGGTTCTGTGCTTAGCCTGAAAAACAATACGTGATTTGGCAGAGGCGATTGACACTGTGACCGAAAATAACAACAAAAGAGTCAATAACACAAATTATTCCAATTGCAAGGTGTTGAATAACGAGTCTTTTGACGTCAGCGTACAAAATTTGTAATCGAGGCCATTTTGAATTCTGTCTCTACTTCGAATTTTATTTCTATCTATTCTCCATCTGTTTACAAGCTAAGCATGATTCGTTTCTTGCAGTACCACTTCATGTAAATTTCCAGATAACACATGAACTTAAAGCTCTTTTCACGCGATAACTTAAAAGACTTCAACACATTAATTCGTTTGTTCGACATCTTCGTTTTTGTTTATTTTTTTATGCCGTCTTTGTTTTTCATAATGTGTAGGCTCGCAAAAAAGGAAAGAAAGACAAAAAGGCACAAATGTGTTCAAAAATCTTTAAGAAAAATCCTGAAGCAGTTAAATGTATTTCAGGTAAGAGAACGATAGTGTATTGTCGTTGTATCAATCACCGGCATACACTTATTTTGGGTATTCGGAAGAATGGCCCCGCCCATTGGGCCCGCAAAATAGTCCTGCCTGAAACCTTTATGTCAGAGCTGCTAGCAGGACCCGAATTCATGTGATCGGAGCGGATAAATTCCTACAAATTTGGAAGTAATGTCCATAAATGACTGAATTATTGTTGACGTGGACGTGATATTGCAGTTAAAGCAGAGATTAAGAAATCAAGTGTAGTTAGTTAGATCTTACAGTACTATTGTCAGTCTGAACGGACAACACGGAATTGGTGGGTAAAAAGCCCCCCCCCCCTCCCCCCCCCCCCCCCACACACACACATCTCTTCCCCCAGCCACCCAAGACACACACAATGAAAAAAAATTGTGTTTAGGTTAACAACACTTTAAGACAAAAAATGGCAGGGTAGGTAGGGATGTTTTTACGCTTCTATTTAGAATTATACCATGATTACCAAATATATTTGGACTTCGCACATAAAATTTTACCAAATTTGTTTGTATCCTTTGATATATCAAAAAGTACCTACAAAAATGGCAAACAGTGTAGACCCTGATCAAAATGCTACTATAGGAGCAGTTTGATCTTGGTCTACACTGCTTGCGCAGGCATTCTTGTCCCAGTACTTACCAAGATGGGTTCAAGGATCCCAAAGTAAATAAAATATAATCTGCACTATGATGATGCACAGTAGAACAGTTGGTTGGTTGTGTCTAAGCCCAAATTTGTGTCATGGCCCATAGGTTATATTGTCCACCATAAACGGTTTCTGCTTAATATTTTGAGAAAAAAATGATAAATTTGATGAAATTTTACGAACCAAGTTTATTTATGGCTTTATCTGTTATCAGATGTTACTTTATTTATAGGCCTATAGGCCATGACGATATAAACTATGGGCCATGACACTATTTAATTCAAGGTAGAAAAGTAGTTGTAAAACACTATGCCCGTGAATACACGTGTCCATACAAAACAGCACAATGGCTTAGTTGCGTTTGTGACCGGGAGGTTGTTGGTTCGGCCCCAGTCGAGTGATACCAAAGACTTTAAAACTGGTACTAGCTGCTATTTTGCTTGGTGCTTCAAATTAAGAAAGTAGAGCTACAACAAGTCAGCTTAGTGTCAATACATATGACTGGATAGAATCGACACGTCATGTGTCTGGGGAGTATTATTTCAGTAAGTCAGCACTCTAAAAGTGAGCATTAAGCTGTCCCTTCATACAATATAGTAACTCAACCCGAATAAAACCAACAAGTGTCGATACAAAATGGCAAAGTTGGAAAAGGGCAGACCTCTGACAAACTGTCCAATTGTCTTTCAGTCGGGTTACCTGCTTAACGTCCCCATTAAGCTCACCTAGTTTCAAAGCCATAGCTCAGATAGTTTTCTTAAGATATCTTGCTCACAAGATTTAATTATGTCCCAGAGGCTTATAATGCATTAGTCAATGAGACAACAAAGGAGCACGCCTTTAGAACTTTACCAGTCCAACTGAAAAATGGGGGTGGTTGCGAAGGTGTCATGAATCTTACGTCACCCGGGCATCAAACTGATATTGGCTAACAGTTGGGCAAGGCCTGCTATCCTTGTAACAGGTATGGGTAGAGAGTGAATGTTTTCATTTTTTCTACGTCTTCACTATCACACATGTTCCCCTTTCTTCCCTATCCCTCTCTTTCATCTCTTCTTCTATTACCATTGTATCTCTTGTCCCTGGGAGACGACACAAAATGACCCACAAGGGTTGATGTGTCGTTAAACCCCAAAACAATAAAAACCAACTAAAGAAGAAGAAGAAGAAGAAAAAAAAAGATATTGGTCACTTTATTTCTATAATATTACGAAAAATTTCAAGATACTATCTGTAACTTTTCTTGACCATAATTATGCTAAGAATATACAAACGAATGGTCAAACGACCATAAAGTAAATATACCCTTCACCTTCTTCGAAGCTGGGATCATAGCTTGGTCTACTATTGCTTTAGCTCACCTGAGCCGAAGGCTCACTACGAGGTATTATGATAACCTACCATCCGTTTGTCAGCACCGTTGAAGGATTTCTCCTCTGAAATCCCTGGGTCATTTTTAGCTCACTAGAACGTAAGTACAGGAAGAGCTATTGCACTACACCCGGCTTTGGCGTTGGCGTCGGTGTCGGTATTAACAAAAATATCGAAGTTTAGTTCAAAGTTTTATGACCTTATATTATCTAAATCTTTAGATGAATTTAGATTATACTTTCTACGATTATAGATGTTGGTCCAAATTTTTATTGAGCACTATCCAAACCCCTGTATAACACCTAGAGGCCAAGATCACTGACTTTGAAATCTTATGTTTAAGTTTTGCGTCAAAGTGTTTAAGATTTGATAGACAAGCGTAAGTTCACGCAACATGTCTAGAGATAAGTCTTGTTTTTCAAAGTTCATGTAAAGTCTTCTGTTAAAGGGTAAGGGGTTGTGGAGGGGGTCGAAAAGTTTTACAAAATGATCATGCCTCATTAATAAAAACCCTTAAAATTCCCTTCTTTAGAACCAAGAAGCTTTAAGGCTGAATCTCGGTATATACAAAAAAAACCTGGTCCTGCTGAATCCGAATACGCCCTGCCTTTGCAAACAGTGTAGATCCAGATCTGTTGGCTTCTTCAGAAGCCAACTGATCTGGACCTACACTGTTCGTCATTCAGTATGTGAATTGGTTACAACCACCTGGATCAAGCAATCTGATTGGCTGACAGATAGAAATGTGATCGCGGCATCTTCATTTATTCAGCATGACAAGGGTTAATATATCATGTGACCAAAGGTCTTCTAAGTTTGTTGAAAGGATGGCTGTAGGTTGACCCTTAACCTTTTTTACGGCTAGGTCAAATTTGTGTTCCCTTACATTTGTACGGGTCCCTAGACATTTGTATGGGGTATAAGTTGAAAAAGGATTTTCTCAAATTGCATTTTAGAATAACGACTGCAACTGAAAATGTGTAACTGAATTAGTAAGGCTTTTCAATTACAATCGAATTTTGTCCCTTTTGGGTTATTTGCCCTTACCACTGAGCTATATATAAAATAAATTATTTAGTCTTTAAATGTCTTTTCTGAAATGGCTTTACCAACTTGTAGACCTACAATAAAGTCATCCGAAAGGAGGGCTTATCAGGAATGCCTTTTAATCACTATGTCCGTCAGTCCGTGATCAGTTTGTAAAAAAATCGCTTCAACGTTTAATCAGCTTAGATTATTCTGATAGTTTGTGGCATGCAGATACATTTTGCCAAGAACTAACAAGTGAATTTGTTTAACGGCAGGTATCTTTATAAATAACCCTGCACATGGTGTGGTCGTCTGTCCATGATCCGATTGTGTAAAGCACTATAACTTTTAAACTTCTTGGGATATATTGATATTTTATTTCATAAAGATCCTAACCAATTAAATTGTCAGGTGCAACCTGGTATACATAATGTGTACTTCTCATAAAACAATAGAGGTTTCAGGACTCTAGATAAGTGATATAAAACATAAAAGGTTTTTAGCTGCTTGGAATATTCTGATAATTTTTAGCATGCAGATACATATAGACCTGATCTAACAAATAACTTTCAAATGACAAATTTCGTTCTAAATAGCCTTGCCTAGGCTTGTCCGTCCGTAATCAGTTTGTGAAAATCTCTATAACTTTTCACTACTTGGAATATTTTAATAATTTTAAATACATAGTGCCAAGACCCAAGCAATAAAATTTTCAAATGCAACTTGGATTAATTAATGTATATACCTCGAAAAATTATAGAGGTTTTAGGGCTCCAGATTAGAGATAAAATTCATCAACGGTTCTTACGTTTAAAACTGCTTGGACTTTTTTGATAAATTTAGTATGCTGATACAGAGTGACAAGATTTAACCAATGATATTGCCAAAAGAGATTTCTTAAGAAATAAGAGACTTGCCGAGGTGTATCCGTCCCTCTCTATTCCGTTTGTAATAATTACTCTATCTCATAAACCGTTGGGACTATACTGATAATTTATGGCATGCAGACACATATTGACAATACCTTACCAATGAAATTATCAGACGCAACCTGGTATGATGAATGTGTTCTCCTTATTAAACAATAGAGGTTCAAGAGCTTCAGAGAAGAGATTAAAATCACTAAAGTTTTTAAACCGCTTGGAATTTTCTGATGATTTTCGGCATGCAGATACATACTGCCAAGATCGATCTTACTAATGAACTTGTTAAATGCTAGATTTTTCAAGTCAATCAGTAATAGCCTTGCCGAGGAGTGTCCGTCCGTGCTTAATCAATTGTGAAAATTGCTATCACTTTTAAACCTCCTGGAATAAATATGGATAATTTGTGGCGTGCAGATACATATTGACAAGCCCTAACCAATGACATCGCCAAATGCAGCCTGGTATAATAAAGTTGTACTCCTCATAAAACAATACAGGTTTAAGGGCTCCAGATAAGAAATAAATATTAAAGATTCTTAGCTTTTTAACCATCTGTAATATTCTGATAATTGTGGCATGCAAATTCATATTGACCAAATCTAACAAATGAAATTGTCAAATTCACGATTCCTTTATAAATAGCCTTGCCGAGGCATGTCCGTCTATCGGTAATCGGTTTGTGAAAATCACTAAAACCTTTTAAACCGTTTGGAATATTTAGATAGTTTAAAGCGTGCAGATACCTATTGGCAAGCCCCAACCAATGTAATTGTCAACTGCAACTTAGTATAACAAATGTATACTCCTAATAACACAATACAGGTTAGAGGGCTCCAGATAAGACATGAACATTAAAGGTTCCTAGAATTTAAAAAAAAAAGGTAAAAGAAAAAGTCCAGGGAGCGCCACAACCACAAACTGCAGCCTGCACGCCCTTACCCCCCGCCCTCCCCCGCCCCAGCACCACCACCAGACACCAAGAGGAAGAGGAAACTGACAAACCCAAACAGGCACAAATCGAAAAAACGCACGAAAAGCACCGAGACCAGCCCCCGCCACCCCCTCCCCAAGCGAGGAAACCGCAACGCCAAAAGGAGCGAAAAACACAAGAACAAAATGACATAAGGCAAGACACAAAACAAATCGCCTCGTAGAATAAACCACAAAGCAACAAAGAGTAAGACAAACACCTTTAAACCAATTGGAATATTCAGTGATAGTGTAATTTTTGTGCATGCGATATATATTTACCAGATCTAACAAACGAAATTGTCAAATGCCAGATTCTGTTTTTATGAATTGCATTGCCGAGGCATGTTCGTCTGTTTGTAATCAGGTTGTGAAAATCGCTTAAACCCTTTAAACCGCTTGGAATATTTTTGATAATAAAAAGAATATAGATATATACAAGAGGGATACAACAGTACAGGTTCTCATGGCACCAGATAAGAGAGATAAAACGAGAAAGAATCTTAGGGCTTAAGATTAGAGATAAACCAATTTTCTTTGCTTCAGATAAGAGCTTATACAATAGAGTTGCTCTAGGCTCAAGATAAAAGTTTCTTAGGACCCCAGATAAGAGGCATAAACCAATAAAGTGTCTTTGGGTTCGAGGTAAGAGGGATAAAACAATAAAGGAGGAATAAAACGGATAAACAATAAAGGATAAAACAATAAAGGGGTTCCAAAGTATCCTGATAAGAGATAAAAAAAGAGGGCTCCAGATAAGAGAGCTACAAACGTCACTTAACACATTCCTGCACTCGTTCTGAAAGAAAAATATTTGTGAGATACATTATATTTCCTACATTTACACTGAATATTGGATCACCCTGACACATTCCTATTCTTGTCCTAAACTTGAAATATCTCCATTTTATTACCTGTTGATACGTCCAAAATCTGCTGAACTACATACACGTCAAAATATTGTTTTCTTAGGCATGTCTGTCTCACAACTCTGTGTTAACTGGTCAGATAGACAGATCAAAACACTCATGGAAAGTTTTTACATTCCGTTGGTTTACTTTAGACCAATCCGCACGTAGTAAAATGATTTTGGTATAAATAACGTACAAGGTATGGTGTCCAGATATATAGGAGCCGCAATGTCGAAAATTTACTTTTCTGACATATTCGCCTAGCGCATTACGAAAACACGCCTATTCAAATATATAGAAAACTTCACCTGCAAAACCAGATAATTTTCAGATAAAAAAAACTCTGATATTTTTCATAATTTTTCTCAAAAACATAGATTGTGGGTACTCGTTAGAACCGCCTCGACGAGGCGGTTCTAACGAATACCCACAATCTATGTTTTCGAGCAAAAATAAAAAAAGAAAATAATGTATACCCCCTGTAAACCCCAGGTTTGCTATATAAAAGTGGGGTTTAAGGGGGTCAAAATTATATAAGCGTGTTTTCGTGATGGACTAATCGCACAGTCTCATCATAATTTTCACTGGGCACATTTTATATAGTCAAGGATGCAAAGATCCTTCACACGGACAACGAGGAGTCTGATAAAGCTTCGCGGATGCGCAGGCTGATCTGAGTCTTCGTTGGGCGCACATATCAAAAGCATGTTTACTCACATTATTGGCACATAAGGCAATTATGTAATGCTGCACCAAAATGTTCCTACACCTTACCTCCGTACTGTTATTAACCTAAAGTTTGAATTGCGTTTTACCATTTGAATTACATTTAACAAAAAAAAAAAAAAAAAAAAAGAAAAAAAAAAAAGAATAACGTGCATTCGGACATGTGCTCCAAATAAAGACTCAAACCAATCTACGCATCCTCGCAGGTCTGATCAGAGTCTTCTTTTTCTGTATAACATCACGAAAACACGCATAAATGATTTTGACCCCCTTAAACCCCACTATTATATAGTAAAACTGGGGTTTACAGGGGTATACATTATTTTTCATATTTCTGCTCAAAACATAGGTTGTGGTACTCGTTAGAACCGCCTCGGCGAGGCGGTTCTAACGAGTACACACAGTCTATGTTTTGAGCAGAAATGTGAAAAATATCAGATTTTTTTATCTGGAAATTTTCATTTTTTTGGTGATGAAATTTTCAGTATATTTGAATAGGCATGTTTTCATAATGAAGAAACTTTGCATCTTTGGCTATCCAAACTGCGCCCAGTGAAGATTCTGATGTGCTAATGCGCAGGCTGATCTGAAATTTCGCTGGATGTATATGTCCAAAGGTACGTTATCTGGTGTTGCGGCTCATTCGAACAAGAATAAACAAGCTGAATACAAAGTGATGTTATTCAAACTGAGATATTTCAAAATGGCAACAGTGACAATTAGAGCGCTAATAAAACTGCACCCTTAGGGGCTATTTAAAGAGACCTATGTTTTGCTTATTTGCTGAGGACTGCTTTTTTATGTCTTTTAGAAGCATCACGAAAACACGCCTATATAATTTTGACCCCCTTCAACCCCACTTTTATATAGTAAAATTGGGTTTACAGGGGTATACATTATTTCTCTTGTTTCTGCCGAAAATATAGATTGTGAGTACTCGTTCGAACCGCCTCGTCGAGGCGGTTCTAACGAGTACCCACAATCTACGTTTTGAGAAGATATATGAAAACTATTACAATTTTTTTTTCTGAAAATTTTCAGTTTTTGGTTATAAAAAATTAAGTATATTTGAATAGGCGTGTTTTCGTAATGTCGTTTTGAGGGACGGTTGCCAACCCGACACCAGATTTAACAAACCACATTCCAACAATCCGTTTTTCTGCTTCTGTCAACCTAATTACTACCTAACAAATAGTTCCTGCTTACGCTGATCATGCTAAATTCTGCAAACAAATATATTAGCCTTATACACTCTGATGCTTATAAAAAGCGAATACATTAGCAAAACCATAAGGCACTTACCACTTTTGAAGAAATAAGATTTGAATCATATTGAGAAAATATGGGCGGACTAATATGAATACTGCAGTAATACGCACCAAGTCTACAGCGTTAAAAGTGTAACCCGAGCAAAGGTCTTACTTAACACTGAAAAGGACTTTTTTTTTTTTTATTAATTTCAGCGTAAATCACAATCAGTTCTAGAAGCGTATAGAATTTAGGCAACCGCCTTTATCAGTACTCTCAGTGGTTTGATTTTTGTATGGGGCTTAACATAGAACATTCGCAAACTTTAGTCAAGACTCAGAGTGAATAATTTGTCGTAACTACCTGTGCTTGCAAAGTTTGATTCTATTCATTGCTTCTAAAAACATCGAGAATATTTTTCATTTCCCCATAGTAAAAATTATTGCAATTTATGCAATTTATGCAGAATTCGGTAGGGTAGGTACATTAGAGATGTTCAACATTTTCAACATTTTTTTTTAACTTTTCATAGAATTGTTGTGAAACATTGATAATTTAAACTAAGCACAGAGAAACACAATACATTTTCTTTGATAAGAATTCCGAAAAGGCACTTTACTATAGACTTTGTGTAGGCCAGAACAATTTTAGGGTAAATATTAGTTGTGGTCATGGTACCCAAGCCATAATCCAAACTCATAAATCCGTAAACGAATGACGAATTTTCAGATTAGCAGACATGGACCCTAGAATAAAGGGTATAATCAGGCGTCCGCGGATAATAACATCACGAAAACATGCCTATATAATTTGGACCCCCTTAAACCCCACTTTTATATAGTAAAACTGGGGTTTACAAGGGTATACATTATTATTCTTATTTCTATTCAAAAACATAGATTGTGGGTACTCGTTAGAACCGTCTTGCCGAGGCGGTTCTAACGAGTACCCACAATCTATGTTTTAAGCAGAAATATGAAGAATATCAGAATTTTTTTTATCTGAAAATTTAAATTTCTCGGTGGTAAAATTTTCAGTATATTTGAATAGGCGTGTTTTCGTAATGAGCATTACGTGGCAAGCAAACTTCTCCCTCCATGCCAATAGGCTTGAACGAAGGAAATGTAGGTAGAAGCGTATGTCCGGGATTTTGGAAGTCTACTTATGGAGAGCAAAACAAAAAAAAAAAAAAGCCGAAATGATATATGGTTTCTGATAAGATAAGGTCAGTCAGAACAAAACATTTTCATTTAAAACGAAACGCTGAGCAAAACCCGACATACCGAATGACATCGAAAGGGACAGTGGTGTATAAATCTCAGCTACATGTTATAAGCATTCACTGCTTATCGCAACTGTCCGAATGATTAGAAAAGTCCATTTAAATATAGGGAGATAAAACTATAATAAATATAAGTAGGATGAAAGGCAACGTGTGATATCACTTATCAAATTGTTCCTTTGTTCGCTGTATTTCTTAATTACCCAAATAACCATCACAAAAACATGCCTATATAATTTTGACCCACTTAAACCCCACTTTTATATAGTAAAACTGGGGTTTACAGGGGTAAACATTATTTTTCTTATTTCTGCTCAAAAACATAAGATTGTGGGTACTCGTTAGAACCGGTTCTAACGAGTACCCACAATCTATGTTTTGAGTAGAAATATGAAAAATATGAGATTTTATTATCTGAAAATTGTCATTTTTGGGTGGTAAACTTTTCAGTGTATTTGAATAGGCGTGTTTTCGAAATGTATTGTGTTTTGGGACAGGATTTCTTAAGCAAATGTGTAGGGCCAGATCAAACGACAAAAAGAGAAAATTTGAGAAAAAGTACCTTCTAATGTGTGTGCCCACAGAAAAATCAAATCAGACTGCGCATCTGTGCATTCGTTTTCCGCAGGACGAAACTTCACATCTTTGGCTACCTTAAATTTTCTGACCATTACGAAAACACGCCTATTCAAATATATAGAAAATTTCACCTCCAAAAACTGAAAATTTTCAGTTAAAAAAACTCTGATATTTTTCATATTTCTGCTCAAAACATAGATTGTGGGTACTCGTTAGAACCGCCTCGGCGAGGCGGTTCTAATGAGTACCCACAATCTATGCTTTTGACCAGAAATAGAAAAATAATATATACCCCTGCAAACCCCAGTTTTACTATATAAAAGTGGGGTTTCAGGGGGTCAAAATTATATAGGCGTGTTTATGTGATGCTGAATATTCTGATCATCACGAAAACACGCCTATGTAATTTTGACCCCTTTAACCCTATAGTAAAAACATTATAGTAAAACTGGAGGTCACAGGGGTATATATTATTTTTCTTATATCTGCTCAAAAACATAGATTGTGGGTACTCGTTAGAACCGCCTCGCCGAGGCGGTTCTAACGAGTACCCACAATCTATGTTTTGAGCAGAAATTTGAAAAATATAAGAATTTTTATCTGATTTTTTTTTCATTTTTTGACGGTAAAATTTTCAATATATTTGAAAAGGCGTGTTTTCGTAATGCTTACAGCAGATTCTGACCATACAATGCTGTTCATATTGTCATAGAACCAGTGCTTACTCTGGTACATTACGAAAACATGCCTATTCAAATATGTAGAAAATTTCACCTCCAAAAACTGAAAGTTTTCAGATATAAAATCTGTTTGTTTTTTTTTTTTTTTCATATTTCTGCTCAAAACATAGATTGTGGGTACTCGTTAGAACGGTTCCAACGAATACCCATAATCTATGTTGTTTGAGCAGAAATAAGAAAAATAAAGTATACCCCTGTAAACCCCAGTTTTACTGTATAAAAGTGGGGTTTAAGGGGGTCAAAATTATATACGCATGTTTTCGTGATGACTTTAAGGATCTTTTCGCCGGGGTCTGAAGGCAGCACAAGTGGGAAGGTCGGGTAGAATGCCCCGAAGGTATTTCAGAACGACTGATGTTCTTGTCAGCATATGCACTGTGTGTGCACAATATCAGAATTTATATAAAATGTCACATTAAAAGCAAACAAGACGCCCCTTAGATTAGAAATGGACTTGGAAAAAAAGAGTGAAAGGGTCGAGTCGATTGGGCATGTTTAATTGGGTCAATATATGTTACCTTAAATGGGTGCTTCACGGTATGCAATCCACAAGTGTCTTCTGAAACATCTTTCATTGCATCAGTTAGAGACCAGACTTCGGAGATCTTGCGATAGTTTATGAGAGTTGAAAACGAAAATGTTGAAACGTCAGCTTTAGCAAGAAGTTTTGTACAGAGTAACTCTGAATCGTGTTCATGTCCGTTGCAAATCTTACAGAAGACGTTTGCATACATAAAACGAAGGGACTGCTGCTCACCCACCGGGGCATTCCAACGTAAACATGCTGTTTCAAGGTCTGCATCATATACCTTCCAGTTTCCTGTTACATTGCAGCGGTTGATGCTATCTTCGTAGCAAATGTGTCTTTCTATTACGACTTCCTTCGGTGGCTTAAAACTGATAACGCACTGCTGTCCGAGCAAGGCACCCAAAATCCGCTCGTGAGAGAAGTATTCTGTTTTTGGACAATTAACAATCAAATCCCAGTAGGTGTAATTAACAACTCCACTACATTCTGCGCATGCCCGGTTGTAGAATATTCTATCTGCAGCAGCATCATAAACAGGGTATAATGATCCCCAAGGCTCTAGCGCTCTCGCTTTACAGTCGGTTTCACTAGAAACGGCTAAACATCTGTCTACCATCAGGTAAGAACGTTTGATAATATACAAATGGTTATGATCTATTACAGCGCTGTGACACTTTGAATGATTCATCTTATTCTTATCACAACAATTGCCAAAATCTTTGCACGATGGAGAACAGGAGCATGGGAGACAGCATGAAGTTTCTGATCTGGATGGAACTTCTTTGCCTTTCTGAAGACAAATATCAGCGTACGGACATTGGTTTTGTAAATATGCAAGATCGTATGCACTCTGTTCTTCTATGGGTTCTGTGAGATTACTTCCTCTCGTAGACCACTGACTTGGAAAGTAAGTCGCATTGGGTGACCGAATGGTTGATGAGGAGGTCGCTATAATGCCTTGTAGCCCATATAATATACTGTAGGCTCTAATCAGCAGCAGCACCATCTGTAGGTAATAAAAATAAATGCGAGATACTATACCATCACGAAAACACTCTTATACAATTTTGACCCCTTAAAGTCCATTTTTATGTAGAAAGACTGGCGTTTACAGGAGTATACGTTATTTTTCTTATTTCTGCTCAAAAACATAGACTGTAGGTACTTGTTAGAACCGTCTCGGTGAGGCGGTTCAAATGCGTATCCACAATATATTTTTGAGCAAGAATATAAAACATATCAGAATTTCTTATCTGGAAATTTTCCTTCTTTGGTTGAAAAATTTTCAATATATTTGAATAGGCGTGTTTTCGTTATGTATATTATGTTATTACAAATAAACCTGTATGAACCTCAACGTGAGAAATATACTCTTCGAATGTTCTGTCAAATCAATCTTTCAGTGCCCGACCCTTCACATTACGAAATCATGCCTATTCAAATATATAGTAAATTTCACCTCCAAAAACTGAAAAAGTTCAGATAAAAAACTCTGATGTTTTTTGTATTTCTACTCAAAATATAGATTGTGTGTACTCGTTAGAACCACCTCGGCGAGGCAGTTCTAACGAGTACCCACAATCTATGTTTTTGAGCAGAAATAAGAAAAAATGTATACCCCTGTAAACCCCAGTTTTACTATATAAAAGTGGGGTTTAAGGGGGTCAATATCATATAGGCATGTTGTAGTGATGGCGAGATCACATGTCTAGTTCTTTGGCTGAAATTTTCCCTTATGCAGATGCGCAGGCTTGCATGAAGCTTTGCTGTTCGCCTATGTATAACGCCTCTTTTCTAATAACCCATTGTAGACTGAATAGACTCTCCCACACTATATATTGGAAGAGTCCAATTTCAATTTTAGGTACGTCCGGCTATGAGATTTACATATTCCTAGAGAAAAATGGCTAAACTATTTGCAAATAGTGGAGACCCTGATCAGACGCCGCGTTCTGTGGCGTCTGATCTGGGTCTGCACTGTTTGCCAATTACCCTTTTACGAGTCTCCCGACTCAATGGCTTAACGCTTGCACGCTATAAAACTTCATTGGCTCGAACACCGATGGCTCGTTTAACGTGGCTAAGTTCATAGGAAATCTTCAAGCAAACAAATATTTAGAGATATTTTAGGGAAACGTTTTGATTTTGTCACGAAATTGCATATTGTACGATCTCATTAGCATTGCCTCGTCGAGGATTACACTCAACATACCATTATTTTAAAGACGATCGAAAACGCACCTAAATTATCCCCGTTTGCCTCTATGATCAACCTTCAGTAGCTCGAACTACCCATGTCTAGAAGAATTGCCACAGTCCCACGAAATGTTTGAGCTATTGGAGTCCACTTGTATACCGATACGGCAATCGTTCTAGATAAAACACATTGTTTATCAACCAATATGTGTTGATATTTTACCACGAAAACATATGGGTTGCGCCCAGCGATAAAATGTCTTCGAGCATGCGGAAAGTGCACAGATAAAGATTAAATCCACGCATGCGCTAAGTCTCATCCGAGCAATTGCTCTCCATTGATACACTCTGTAGAATCGAATGAATTTGTTAACGAACAGCGAAGGCTGTTTGCGTATGCCTGAAAACATGCTTTCGCTTGGCGCGGCCCATATGTAGTGGGTCCACATTAGAAGCGCTCGAAAGGCCAAAGCATCACGAAAACATACCTATATAATTTTGACCCCCTTAAACACCACTTTTATATAGTAAAACTGGGGTTTACAGGGGTATACATTATTTTTCTTATTTCTGCTCTAAAACATAGATTGTGGGTACTCGTTAGAACCGCCTCGCCGAGGCGGTTCTAACGAGTACCCACAATCTATGTTTTGAGCAGAAATACGAAAAATATCAGAATTTTGATCTGAAAATTTTCATTATTTTGGTGGTGAAATTTTCAATATATTTGAATAGGCGTGTTTTCGTAATGGAAAACAGTGTAGACCAACTTTGCGTCTGTTCAAACCCTTATTGAGCAGTTTTTAAATACACTAACAGTAAAACATGGACTTGCCCATTTATATATATATATATATATATATATATATATATATATATATATATATATATATATATATATATATATATATATATATATATATATATATATATATATAGATATATATATATATATCATTTCTCCGAATATTTAGAGCAAATAAATGATCAAAATTATTTGCTGTAACACTACGGTGTGCCGTATGAAAGATACAGTCTATAGAGCAAAGGCGGTCATTATCAAAGTTTATAATCCCTTACTGTATTTGTATACATATTTCTCGTTTCTGTGGGATATATTCGTGAAGTCTAGCTGGATATCAAAGAGGCTTAGCGCATTTCCAGCTAGCATTCTTTATAAATCTACAGCGGGCCATTATCGGGCCGTGCAGCTACCCTGACGGGCCGATAACGGCCCGCTGTAGACTCAAGTAGAATGCTTACTGGGTTGTTCGTCCAAACAATACTATATGCCATGTGAAAGGGCCATATTTGTAGATTGATATGCAAGGTTACATGTAGCAGTCAAGGTAAAATGTTTCAATCATTCTTATAAAAAGCTGTACAGAAAGTTATTTTTTTTACGGTTTTGTTCGAAGCTTCTTGTTAGTGGATTTTTAAAATATTGTAGAAGTTTTTCCCTAATTTAAAACAATTTTGGCCTTTGCCACTTAAGTTTTATCAGGATTTCAATGAATAAAGGATAAAGGACTGTATGATTTTAAAACAAGTTGCATGGGCATTGTTCATAATACTTCGCTAAAAATTTAGTTATATGTATACAAGAGTCTAATATCTAAGAATATTTCAACGTATATAGATTGTTACGCTCAAGAGCGGTCAGGACGGATCGAGAGTGACTTTCTGTTGATTAAGCTGTAGGTTTGGTAACGCCTTACTGTATTTACTACACACACAAAAAAAAACTTTAACATCGCGAGAATTGTTACTTTTATTTTACACACACACATTATATATATATATATATAATTGAATTGTTGTTTCTAATTAGATTTATATATAAACACAATTGCTATTCTCTTCGCGCGTCGGTCTCGACAACAATCACAACACGATAAAAAACTATAGCTGTTTATAATTTGATTAATCTGATTTCACTAATCAAACTATTGACAGCCATAACACTTCCCAACCATGTGCGCGGCAATTTATATATAAACACAACTGCTATTCTCTCCGCGTCGGCCTCGGCAACAATCACAACACGATCAAAAACTATATTGGTTTATAATTTGATTAATCTTATTTCGCTAATCAAACTGTTGACAACCATAACACTTCTCAACCAAGTGCGATGAACGTCGTGATGCCAATATGACGGGAACGCCCTTCCTAACTTAGAATAACTAATAAACTGTAAATAATTAGTTAGTTCGTTTCTCGTTTCCTTTGGATCCCATTTATTTATCATCACGAAAACATACCTATATAATTTTGACCCCCTCAAACCCCACTTTTATATAGTAAAACTGGGTTTTACAGGTGTATACATGAAAAATATCAGACTTTTTTATGTGAAAATTTTCATTTTTTGGTGCTAAAATTTTCAGTATATTTGAATAGGCATGTTTTCGTAATGTCAATCGATGATACTTTATTAATAAGTCATTTCAAATATAGTGTTTTGGCAATCGATACCCACTTGTGTTACTTGCACACGGCTTAGGGTGGGGGGAGGGGCGTGGGGGGAGGGGGTGTGGGGGTTATACAACAGGCACTTAGGGTTTTTTTTTATTACTGGTACCACAATGATAGCCTCGTCGTGTCTTTATAAAACATTCTAGAAGGCTAGCTTGTCGATTCCTTACGGCTGATATTATAATTCAGCTCTGATCGGGGACAAATTTCTTTTCCCAGCCAGATGAATCTTCTTAGCAGGCACACAATGCTGAAACAAAGTCGATTCAATGTTGATTCAACGTCTTGACGTTTACTCAACGTTGAATCGCCTTTGTTTTAACGTTGTGTGCTTGCTGGGTTGCTGCTTTGAGACTCTACAATGACGACGCACGTCACCAAGTAAACTGAGTGACGTGTGTGCCGTCGCTGCGGAGCCACAGACGTCATGATTAATATATCACTGTCGTCGACGTGACTCCTCTTGGTTGCCGACATCAGCGCTGCCGAAAGTGACCAATCCATTAACAGTTTACACCGTCGCTCGACATCAAAATTCAAACGTAAGCTTATTTCGTACAAAAAACAACACACTATCGATTCTGAGTTCTATTTCATTAATATTTTTCGTAATACCTATATAAGAATAGGGCTACGACGTTTTAAATGTAGCCACCCGAATTCTATGGAGACATTATACATTACTGCTTACATCGGCAACTTAAAGATTGAGACAAATACAAATATTTCTGTAGGATTTACTCACAGTATAAAGATGACAACTCTCTTCTACAAATAATTATCTTACTTATCTTAAACATGCTTTTTTTTAATTTAACCACATTTTCTAATGCGCGAAATCACATTATGAAATATACTGCACGAGTGTGTGCGTCTGGATATCTGTATGATATCACGCATGCACACACGCATGTGTGCACACTTTTACATTCGTTCGTCATTTATGTACAGAAACTTAGCACAAGAATATGCCTTCAATTATATATGAACACGTGTGTGGGTGTGTGCATATATACCTGACAGCAATAGAAACGCATATCATTAACTGGGATTTTGTCAAATTACATTTTGTAGACCGTGTGTCCGAGTACTGAATACCTGCAGTAGGAAATAGTCTGAAAATATGTCTTCACGTATACATACCTATATAATTTTGACCCCCTTAAACCCCATTTCTATATGGTAAAACTGAGGTTTACAGGGGTATACTTTATTTTTTCTTATTTCTGCTAAAACATAGATTGTGGGCGAGGCGGTTCTGACGAGTACACACTATCTATGTATTGAGCAGAACTTTGAAAACTATCAGAATTTTTATCGGAAAACTTTCAGTTTTTGGTGGTGAAATTTCAATTTATATTTGAATAGGCGTGTTTTCGTAATGCGTAGTTTTTTGCTTATCCTGAGCTATTTTGATCACTTGCAATCCGTCGATCGTCGTCGTAAGTCCACACATTTGAACGACTTCTCCCCTGAAACCCCTGGACCAATTTCTTCAAACTTAATGTGGAGCCTTCTGCTAAAGGGGGATTGAAAATTTGTACAAATTGTCACGGTTCGTTAATCAAGTTGGCCGCCATACCCTTATATATGATAAAACACTTAAAAACCTTCTTCTCCAGAACCAAGAAAGCCTAGAAGCTAAGTCTTGGTATATAGCTTGGAGCACTCAAGATCTACCGTTTTTTTCAAATGATGACCTTAGGTTGACATTTGACATTTTTTACGGCAAAAGTCTTTTTCTCAAGATGTATTACAAATGGCTTAAACTTACAATGCGTGATCAATGTAGCAAACCTTTTAAGTTACATACAAACTTTTGTCCCCCGAGGTTATCTTCACTTGCTCCTTGGCTATTTACATGTATAAAATCTCGTATTCTTTAAACGCCTTCTCTGAAACAGCTTGACCTATTTTTACGTGATTTTACAGTGGGTCCTCTGTCGAAGGGATACTATCATTTTATTCAAACGGTTCTGTATCATTAAATAAGATGCCATACATGATAAAAAAAACAAAAAAAAACTTTTTTCTAAAAAACAACATAGATTTTAACTTATGAGATTCCAAGAAAAATAACTCAAAAAGTATAAATGCAAGAGTTATGGTTCTTGCGCTTTGCACGTCGTCTAATGTTGATTGATATTCATATAAAATTTCTAGAAGATAGCTTGAACTGGTTTCAAGTTAAGAGTGAACACATTTTTATGGCGAACAAAGGTTCAAGGGAAATAATTGAAAACGTTTAAATGCAAGAGTTAGGGTTCTGCGCTCAACATGTTATTTACTGTTGATTGATATTTACATGACGTTTCTTAAAGATATCGAACAGGTTTTAAGTTGCAGAGCGGGGACGATTTTGTAACGGACAAAGTTCCAAGGAAATAACTAAAAAAGTGTAAATGCAAGCGTTACGGTTTTTGCGCTCTGACGTTGTATAATGTTGATTGATATTTATATAAAGTTCCTGGAAGATAGCTTGAAAGTTTTGTTTCAAGTTAAAGAGCAGACACGATTTGTAACAGTGTCCAGGGAAATAAATCAAAAAGTATAAATGCAAGAGTTACGGTTCTTGCGCTTTGCAACGTCAGCATATATTGACTGATATTTGATATATGAATTTTCGTGAAGATAGCTTGAACAGTTTTCAAGTTAAATAATTTGATAATTATAATAATATATATATATATATATATATATATATATATATATATATATATATATATATATATATATATATATATATATATATATATATATATATATATTACGGAAACGTTTCCCCCGCCACCCTTGTTTTATCAATATATCGTCAGTTTTGTCCGTTTTAAATATATTCTACTGAAACAAATATCACATTTCAAAGTTGTGATATATATATATATATATATATGTATATATATATATATATATATATATATATATATATATATATATATATATATATATATATATATATATATATATATATATGGTATTTCCCACAATTCCCTCAATGGTTACGACCATAGAGGAACTAAGAAACAAGGACCATGA